>JAZKJV010001459.1:0-331059 GCA_037367405.1 Ottelia alismoides | reverse complement strand
TTTGTACACTGAATTAAATATAGGTAAAAATTATATAGGTATATGTATAGTATATTCATCTATGTATTTTATATAATTAATTATTTTAGAATATTTTTAATGGTTTTATTTTATTCTAATTATGTACCTATTCTGCGAATAATATCTATGATATTATAAAAATATAAAATAATTAAAGTATAAAGAATAATAAAAATAGATATTTTATTCAGGTATATTGTACACTGGGAGTTCAAATCCTAACTTTTGCATCTTAATTTCAAATTAAGCAAAACTATCTTCATTAAATAGCTTATTAAATGTTATATAGATTTTGGTGCATTTTTGGTTCATATAGAGAAGATACATGTTTGTGAAGTTGGGATTTTGGAATCTTATTTTGAGTGTAGAATGCATACAATATTATTTTAATGTGAAATAATTATGATTTGATTTATAAATAACAAATAATAAAATAGGTCCCAAAAATGAATTAGTGTAGAATAATTAAATATGATTTTTATTGTATTTTTTGCCATTATCTCCCCATACTTTATTCCTTATCGACCAAATCAATTCTTAACTTGATCTCGAGGTTTAGGGTCATAAAATACCTTTGGTATCTTATTTTATTTTCTTTTATTTCCTTTATTTGATTATTTTGGCATTAATTACAATACTTTATACTAAAATAACAGATAAAACATTGAATAAATGCAAAAACTAAAGGCATGCAATAAGATTTTCTAGAAAAGCGGAGAATAATGCCTCGAGTGACCAGAGATTGTGAGATGGAACCTCAATACCGAAGAGCGATGGAGATGGGTGGGAACCGCCTCCTATCCATTCCTCGTTGCAAGCCTCACCAAAAGCACGTTGTCACCTAGCTAATGGTGCTTGACTAGGTCCGAGGGGCTAAGAATGGGAGAAGAAGGAACAAACCGCTTAAAAATGGAGGATGAAGGCTTTATATATGGTGATGAATGGGGGCGTTCGAGGGGAGGTTGTGTGCAAAGGAAATGAGGAGGGTGATGGGAGATGATTCAGTGAGAATCGTGGAGGATCAAGGGAGTTTTCTCTTAGAGAGCGTGATGCGATTCGATGAGTGGATCGGGCGTAAAAAATGGAAGAAAAGGTGGGATTTAACACCTCTGACAAGTCAGAGGTGCTGAGGAGGCAGTTGACTGAGGTCAACCAAAGGAAGGTCCTGATTGGTCCATGTGGACCAACAAGGAAAATAAGAAGAGAAATATATTGTAAATTCGATAAAAATAGTAAATTAATTAATTAATTTTAGGGTATAAAATAAAAATGTTTATATTTTTATATATTATTTAGTGCATATTCTTATTTATTTTTATAAGGTTATTTACATGTATCAATATAGGTATTTTTACCTATATTTTGTATATTTTATTTTTATTTGGCATTAGATTTTATTATTTTGTATTCATAACTTATATATTTATAATTATTTAAATACACTTTAATATATTTTTATTGTATTTTTATAGATTTATTTGTAAACTTAATTAAATACATCTATAAATTATGTAGGTATATGTATAATATATTCTTTTATGTATTTTATACAATTATTTATATTAGTATATTTTTAATGGTTTTATTTTATTCTAATTATATACATATATTATAAATAATATTTACAAGATTATAATAATATAAAATAATGAAAATATAATAAATAAATAAAATGAATATTTTATTCGGGTATATTGTACAATAGAGTTTCAAAACCTAATCTTTGCATCTCAACTATAAATTAAGTGAAACCACCTTCATTAAATATCTTATTAAAATTTATATACACTTAAAGGTGATTTTGGTACATTTAGATCCATATGGAGAAGATATGGGTCTCTAAAGTTGGGATTTTGGAATCTTATTTTGAGTGTAGAATGTACACAATATACTATTTTAACGTGAATAAATTTTGTTTTTTTTTGTATTTTTTATCTACAATTTTTATGTATAAATTTTATTGATTTGATGTATAAATAATAAATAATAATAAAAAGTTCCAAAAATGAATTATCTAATAATAACTAAATAGGGTTTTATTTTATTGTATTTTTGACCCTTACCTCCCCCTACTTTATTCCTTGTCGACCAAATCAATTATTGACTTGGTATCGAGGTTTAAGGTCATAAAATACCTTTGGTATTTTATTTCCTTTTCTTTTATTTACTTTATTATATTATTTTGGCATTAACCACAATAATTTATGTACAATAAAGAATGTAAATGATGAATGTTATTTTGTACAAATTAGTGCTATATATGTATTTAGCTAGGGTTTAAGGCCAAAATAATAGAATAAAGGTGATGAAATGGAGATTTATCAAGGGCATCGAACGTATCACTCGTAATATCCAAGTTTTGCACAAGAAGTTGGTTGAGATGATTCATGGTAAGCATATGGAGGGCCAATTATCAAATGGAAAAGACTCCTAGAGGAGGAAGGAAGTTGGGAATGCGGTACAACCCTATGGTAGTTCAAGGATCTCATTAATGAATTCTTGGAGATGCAAGACCAGTCGTGAACTTCTGATGGATCATGTCAGGGAGGCATGTAATACCCCTAATCTCGAGGACAAGACTTATGTGTGATGAAGGTCTTCACACATCTGTGTGGTTCAGTGGCCACATGATGAAGATATGAAGGACTTCACCTTAGCAAGCAGATAGCTAAGGACTAGTACCACGTGGAGGTAGATATTCCATGGTTTCCTTTATAACAACCCAAGTGAAGGATATGGGAAATCCTTAAGTGCATCATGGAAGCAATAGAATCACATCGTATGCGATTGGGAGTGACTTGTTGCACTAGTTGCTCGGGCAACATAATTTAAAAAAATTTATTCTGATGAAACTACATGATCCTGAAATACTTCTAGAATCATTTTATCTAAACCAAAAATAAAAACTAGGGTTACCTCTTGAAGCGTGGTTGCGATCGAGTCTCTAAATGAAGAGACCTCCTGTCTCAAGTCCAATCCGATGAAGGAGATGCTTGCGAGCACGCTGATGCTCATCGCAATCCATGTTGATAATCCAAGCAGCGAGGTGCACCGAAGAAAACGGACATCCACGAGCAAACAATCTGGCAACATAACGACGATGCTGCGACGATGGTGACTCTCTCTAAGGCATCAAGGTGGACGGACACAAGAGAGGGGGGAGAGATTTGGTGTATAGAGAGAGAGGGTGAGAGCAATTGTTTTGATGTCATATGAAGAGCAAGGGGTGCCTCTTCTTATATAATATTTTGGGAGTCCATGGATCTCAATTCATAGACAATACAAAATCAATGGATGAGATTGATTTGTATTTCTGTTAACGGACAAAAATTCAATAACAATTAATTCGATTAAGTTAAATATATATATATATATTGAATAATTAATATAAATTAATTTCAAATCAACTCAATTATATTGAAGATAATTGGAAGGAGATAATCATCTACCAATCAAGGAGGGACGACCACCTAATCCCATTGAGACTTGGTGGTTGTTTACTACCTTTTGTGGATGGCAATCTTTTCCAATGAGATTACATTATCTCATTTCTACATTATCTCACAATAATAATTCTCAATTATAACATTGCACTCATGACAACTCTCCTTATAATATGTTCATATTATTCATGATAATTAAATCACACTTAATCATCAATTTTCTCAATGCTTGGATACATTTATCAACAGTGATATTATCCTCGAACTCCTTCAAGGATAATACACTTTCTCGACGGATACTTGGAGATAAGGACATGGTGATTGTATTATCCATGTATAGTGACTTAGATATTGAGATCATATTTCAAATCCAGATCTTACGGACCTCTCATAGATACTTGATTAAATCAAGATCATAAATATTATCTTCTTATTGCATATGAATCACATTCATATCATTCTCCAACATTTGGACCGAGATTAAATTACTTCTCTACTGAGAGGAGTCATTAAAATCAAAAACTGTTTCATCACTCCCTCGGAATGAAAGCGTCATGGTTAATAATCATTTATGATCACATTACCCTCAGACATTCCTAATACCTGTATATCATGCATACTAGAAGACCTAGAATAAACCCGAAGTTTTAGATCTATTTAAAATGTCTCCTTCAGGGTTTTATCATTAAGTTTCTCATTTGACTATTGGGAGTTGGTATCGATCATATACTTTTCAAAAGCATATATCATACCCAGGTGTTGATCATATACTTTCCAAAAATATATATCAAACCTACAAATTCAGTCAAGCTTCCAAAGAGAGACGACCATGCACGGAATTTGATCTTTCTCAATATCTCACGAGTGAGCTCATATCTTTCGGTTCAGTAAATGAACATGTATGATCCCTTTGAGAGATCGTATTACTTATATGACCTTGTATGCACACCAGCGTGTCGATGTATATATCTAAGTAGAAAAGGCACTTTTGGGCGAGGGGCAACCCTCACCTGGAAATAGATGATGCCGCTACTGTCAATGAAAAAGATTACGCCTTTCCCTCCTCACGACTCTCCCCCGATCTCATATCTTTCTTGAAAGAAGGACATTTTACGTCCCTCGGGGACCGGCGTAATAAGGCACTTTTGGGCGAGGGGCAACCTTGCTTACCAGGAAAGATATGAGACAAAGTTGAAGCCAGGAAAGCCAGACTGCATACGATTGAAGGAGGCCTGAATCAACCATCTTATCAACAGCAGACCTAGGATCAAAGAAGATTTCTGAAAGCCCCCTCTGACCATAATCAGCGCAGGTACGCCTAGATAGGAATCTCAACAATCAAGCAGCCGGATGCCGAAGACAGACTTGCTGGCAACTGCAGGATCAGGACAATTCCTAGGAAAGGCTACCTAGCCTCGGACGCGCCAACCATGCTGACTAGGAAAAAAGATGAGACAAAGTGGAAGCGTAGAGAAGGGAACATGATTCAATCCTCCCCTTCGGCCCCAGATTCTAATATATTGGCGTTGGGGGCAAGGGGCTTTGTTTGGAAAGGGGGGCTCATTGGTCTGCCGTCCTCCTCATTATAGTCCTCCTAGAATCCAACGCATTTCGTCGGAATACATCCTGCCTTTTCACCTTTGTAGTCCTATGCATAGTCAGTACTATAGCCTATGCAGGTGCGTGGGGATCACTTGCAAATGTGGTAGCTGACATGACATGCTGACATTGTAAACGACATGATAGGTTGATAAGGCAGGCAACGTGGTGTCATTTGCATAAGGCAAAAGGACTACAATGAAGGATTCAAGTCATGTAGAGAGTCACCCCGGAACACAAAAGGTCTCCATGGGAAGACATAGACTCTTGTAATTGATTATAATAATGTTGTTTTATTGTATCCCCATGCTTATATATAAGGAGGAGTGGGGGCTCATTCTCCTCCAGCGTACTCCAAAGAGAGTCTCTTACTAATACGAAGAGAAGTTTAGTACATGTCCTTGTATTCCTTGTGTGTTTGAGTGCTTGTGTGTTTGAAGTGTTCGAGCGACCTTGTTACTTGGTATACTGGTATACATCTTCACATTAAGAGGAGGGCTGGTTAGCTTACAAGGAGCTAACGTCGCACATGTTAGAAGTCTCGAAATCATAATTAAGATTTTGACTAACATTATCCATGGTATTCCACTATTGGGCCACCTTCGTTTTTTTTAACAATGAGGAAGTTGAGGTCAAAGGTAACAAAGAAAGGGTCATGGTAAAAGAGGAAGGGGTTGTGATCATGAGTGGAGGATTGGAAGGAAGAGTCCGAGGTCAAGGAGAAGTGGGAAATGGGATGGCATGAGGAGGGCCAGTAGAGGATGGTGATGTAGCAATGGAGATTGGAGACGAGGGAGGTCGAGGTGCGGGCAGAGTGGGAATGGGTAGGAGAAGAGGAAAGCACTTTTCATAAATTCACATTAAGGGGTAAATTTGTCATTTTTCAGATCTCATCAAGGACAACAGACAAGGATAAACAAAAGTTAATACATGCGTATATCACATAATGGTTATTTGCTATTTAGAGATCTAGGGTGTAAAGTTTTATAGATGTTTATCCTAATCTTCTCCTCACATATCGCTGTGAAGGAATCTAGAAAGTCCATGCTATCGGTAACCCAATCAATATAAATAGATTGCAAATGTTTTTATGCTTAAAGTCTACTTTGAGCAAGTACTTGTAGAATTGAAATGACATTGATTTTGTAACTTTCACATTATCTAACCTAGAAAGTATTTCTTCAACCGAAGAACTCTATGAAATCTAATGTTATATTTCCTTCTCACCCTTTCTTATTCACTTACTTCTCTTTCTATATAATCAAAGTCGGAGAAAACTTCAATACAAGCAGAGCATATGTTCCACAGGCACAAAAGTTATTTACACAAACCCATTATTTAAAAGCATTTAGATGCCTCAACATCAACTCTTAGGAGAATGTTTATTCTCTTTATTGTATTATTATCACATATAGAAAATTTTCAATAGCCGCTTATCCCATTTGAAATTTGATGAGCATGCGATCTCATCCATCAATTTTCCTTCCGACGAGGGATCAAAACTACTTTTTGACCAAATTGATGGTTTTGGAATCCATTAGAATAAGAAAGTGATTATAGTTGATTATTTATTTCTATTTTTCTCCCAGCATTGTAGGAAAGAGATTTCAGGAGATCTTTTCATCAAAACCTCTTATTTTCCGATCTCAATCAAAACTCCTTTTGTCACCACCTCCATGGTTGCTCATTGAACAAGTCCAGTATCCTACTACATCACCCTCTCATCCATGCTCCAACAACTCGGCCTTTTCGCTAGACACCATTGCCGATCAATTATGTCGATATATTTTATTTTTGTTGCAGATTACGTAGCAACTAGATTACATTTCATTTCGAGGACAAAATGCATTTCGTAGTGCCATATGATTTTGGTCTTCTGAGTCCACAGTGAGGAGAAGTTGTAAAAAATCAAGTCAATAATCATCTCACATAGGAGTTGTAAAGACATAACACGCCCCTATAGAAATAAACCATTTCCAGAAGGGTGCACATGTGAAACATTTGGAATCAAAAGTATGTATCAGAGACCGCTACTTAATTTTCTTCTAACGCAGATGTCCTTCGCAGTAAGGGCAGGTGAAATTTCAATAGACACAAGAGCAATTGTTACATATGATACAGAATAACCACGTCAAAGGCCGAATGCACAAAATGTGCATATTCTCGACTTTCAGTAGTCGATTTGCATCTTCAGAGAACTTGTACAGACAAAGAATGCCGCAACTTAATCGCCGATTGCTACAACAATATGGCTCTCCTTCCATGAAAAGATGAATCTACAAATAATATAGAATCGTAGTATTGTCACCTTCGATTCCACCAGTCCGGGATCTTTAGTCTCCTGCTCCGGTGCACCGCGAGATTAACAGCTGGGAGTTTTCTCTGCACTTGTTTCCATATCATGTTAACAGCATCCCCATCCTTTGGTGGATACTGGTATTCGTAATGGTGAGATATGCTCTTCAATTGCTTCCACATCCTGATCCATGATTCTTTTGAGATTTCACGGAGCTGTCGAACCACGTATCCTGGTTGCAGAGCTTCCTTGGAGGAGAAAAAGATGGAGAACTCACTGTAGTCAATCTCATCTTCATAAGGCAACTCGATGCGGTCACTCACAATGACTGGTACGCAATGACTGACTATAGCATCAAAAAGACGACATGATGAAGGGGTGTCCCCTGCAGGATGTAGACAAAACTTTGATGAACGCATCCCTTGTGTTGACTGAAAAAAAAGACAATAGCATGAGAAAATATGGACTCCGACAAAAGGAGAAGTAAAAAGAAAGTCATACAAGGATACACGAAGCAGAAACTGTAGTACACTTGGAAATTCTACGACGATGCCGCAATGAATGTAATGATAATTCTCTTTATTCAGTCATGATTGAAGTGATAGCTAAAATCAAATCCATGGGAAGATGCATTGATGTTCCCAAGAAATACAACGGTATGGTGTTTTATTCCATCTCATAATATAAACTATCCTATGGAGTTTTGGGTTGTCCTGTGAGGACCGATTCGCACATCTTTCAACAAAATCTAGACCAAAATTTGGGGTAATTTTTGTGTGCAGGAAATCGGTGTTGGGATCATAATTTGTTATACGGATAAAAGACAGTCCATAAGATTCCCACAGCTTAAAGCCTTAAAGAATCAAGATTACGTGTATTTACAGCACACAAAATAACACACGGAAACGAAAGCAACAGATATTATATATTAAATTCAGATTGCACATGTGCTTAAAACGATCATAAGCTACAGCTGATAATGCATGAGTCGGTGGTACTTCGGAAAATTTTGGACAAATAGGATGTCTGATTTAAGATTAGAGACCATTTACCCACAGATCAGATCTTAATATGACCGGGTATCACGGAATTATATAAATATTAACTTAACCTTCATCGTTTCATTTGGTATTTACAACATTGTATAAAAATAAACATGAGATATTGATTGGGGTTATTAAAAAATGTGATTGCTATTGCTAGGAAAATATCATCGATCTGATTAGCATGTATTACAGCATCAGCAGTAAAAGAAAGCATAAGACTGTTCCTTCCTAACAAGGGTTCTTACGTTCGAATAGGTTTACAGCCAATATTAATTAGTATCTGTGGGTTAAATCTAGAATGTCTATAGGATATGAAGCTTGAAACACATGGGGATTTACGGTCCAGGTAAACAATTTTCAAATGAGAAATTAATATAAATCAGGTTTTTTATAATGGAACCCAGTAACTTGCATGTTCAACCCATCCAATATACTGTACTTAAACATTAAAATGGCAAAGCTTTCTCACACAATAAGTAGGGTTGGCTACATGGATTCTTGCTCAAATCCATGTTGAAAGATTCGCCTATTTTTTATGCCGGTTGTCAACTACCTAAAGCAACCCTCACAAGGGAGAATTTGAGCCCTGGTCTTTTGGGTGGTAGGCACACTGCACTACCACCTAAATACCATACTTATAGATGCGAGGCCAAAACTGAAAGTGAACTTTCTTATCGAGCTTAAGCAGCTTTTCTGCTCATTTAAGTCTATGATCATGTACACTTCATATTCGGAACTAACAGTAAATACAGAATGAATGTTTGTATCTTTGTTTGTTTTCCTTGGGATACGAGCAATGTTTTGGAATGGAGGATTGTGGACGCTCGAACAAAAATGAGAAAGGGCTAGACAGACTGGCCAAGGTCAGGTCCTCCCACTAGTTTGCGTCACCCAACCACATGACTTTGTCACACCCTGGTCAAATTAGATGATCCCTTGATGACAGGACTCTCTTGCTGCTCATCACCCAGCCCTTAAATATATACAAGGAAAGCTGGAGAAGACCAACATCATTCAGTTAAATCTAGAATGGTTATAGGATATGTAGCTTGAAACACATGGGGATTTACGGTCCGGGTAAAAAAAACCACATGAGAAAATAATATACATCAGGTAGAACCCAGTAAGTTGTTTGTTCAATCCATCCTATATGCCATACTTCAACATGCGAGGCCAAAAATGAAAGTGAACTTTCTTATCAAACTTAAGCAGCTTTCTGCTCATTTAAGTCTATGATCATGTACGCTTCATATACGATATTCTGAACTAACAGTAAAAACGAATGAATGTTGATATCATTGATTGTTTTCCTTGGGATGCGAGCAAGGTTTTGGAATGGAAGATTGTAACCACTCGAACAAAAATGAGAAAGGGCTAGACAGACCGGCCAAGGTCAGATCCTCCAGTTTGTTTGCGTCACCCGACCACATGACTTTGTCCAACCTGGTCAAATTAGATGATACCATGATGACGGGACTCTTGCTGCTCAACACCCAGCCCTTAAATATATACAAGGGAAATTGAAGAAGACCAACATCATTTTAGGACTGAAAAAGAGGATAGAGAAAGTAAAGGGCAGTTGGGATGAGGAGTTGGACGAGGTAGCGTGGTCTGACAGAAAGACCTCTTGCTCTCGGAGAGACAACTGATTCAAGTCCCACTTTCCTTTCATGTTTGTGTTGCCATACGGCCGGGGGGGGCATGGAGAATTCAGAAAGGTCATCCTATCAGCTTGCTCGACCTAGGATAATAAGCTCAAGAGCTTGGTCTTACTGAACCCTCGAGAAAGGGAACCACAAGATCCATCAGAGTCTAGATGACTATCGGATCACTCGTCGTGATCAAGTACTTTTTTTGTAAAGTTTATTTGTTTAGGCACAAAAAATGGTCTATGCCAAAAGAACACCATATTAGGCCATAAAATGATATTTTATTTTTATTTTATCCACCATTATTTGTTTTCTTCTTAATAGGAATAATCAAAGTGTTGGACGTTGGGCCACAATCTAAAATAGGTGTACCACAGATATTAGGATTGAGAAAATATAATCCTAATATGGTAAAGTTAGATTCCATCAAATCTCATTTGGATCTTGATAAGATTGATTTGATCTTCGATTGATTGAGATCGAAATTGATTAGCCTTTGATTAGATCTTGATATATTGAAATCTTGATTGATTGTGATAATCAATCTAAATTTTTATTGGGGGTACATAAGAGAGGGTGGATAGTGGACCTAGTGGCATACCATCACAATCACAGGAGAGCCGGCAGAAAAAAAGAGGGAGAGAAGAAAAGGGAGAGAAAGAGCGAGAACATAGAGAGTTGAACTTTCTCTTCATAGTGATTATTTTTCTCTAGTGGACGTGAGAAGTGACCATCCATCATTACATCATGGTGGCTTCTTCTTTGCATGCTCCTGTAGTGATGGTTGATTACGTATCTGTAAGCTATTCATATCCCCAACAAATCGTATTAGAGCAGAAGCAAAATCAACTTGTTCCCAACAACTAGTATTAGAGTCAAGTTTCACATCAACATCAGAACGAGGGTTGACGTCGTTGAGATGATGCGATGAATGGTATAACACATGCATGTTATTCAGAACTCGTGAAGAATCAACGGTTAGGGTAAACTATTGAGATTAAAAGCATTTAGAGTCTGGTCAAGGAGATTCAAGAGTCTAGATTGGGATTTTTCATGCTATAAACAAGTTGGACGATTCAAATTGGGAGGATTCTGAACCGATTTTTCAAGTCACGCAAGGGATACGATAGCATATTAGATAGTGAATTTCATATCAAGGGATGTATCATTCTACGAGAACAACGACTTCACCTTGTGGTAACAATAGGTGAATAACATACTCATGCGAGAAGGATTTGCAAAACTTTATATATGAAGAAGAAAAGAAGCTAAAGAAAACGAAAGATTAAGAGTTGAGGGATCTCACAAAGAGTATTGTACGACTATTTGTGATGGACAACATTCCTTGCGGAGTCATCTATATGGATGATCCAACGGAGGTTTGAATGAAACTCGAGGGACGAATCTCTGACAAGCATGTTACTGATGAAGAAGAAACTCCATGGTGTAAAGATGTACGGCATGACAAAGCTCAAGGTGCACTCAAATGAATTTAACAATATTTTAACGAGTGTGCACACACTTGAGGAGAAGAACGAGAAATGAGGGTCTCTCTTCAAGGAGGAGGATAAGTCGCTAATCTTATTGAGTTTTATTCTGTCCTACGTCATATTATGACGACATTGCTCTTTGGCAAGGAAACCATCACAAACGAGACAATTGCTACACTTCTTATTAATAAGTCTTGAAGGATGTAGGCAAATAAGACAACAAATGACGAAGGTTACATGCTGGCAATCGAGAGTAGACATTCTAGATCAAGGGAGATGAGGGTCAAAGATCAATCCAAGTGATGGGGCCCAATCAGATGCTTCTATTGTGACAAGGAGGGTTACAAAATAGCCAATTGTCCGAGACGTGAGAAGGAGAAAGAAAAAAGAACGTAATTCAAACTCAAACCCAGAGAACTCCACTGTAGCCTGTAAGAGAGACTTGTTAGCAAGCTCTAGAGATGAAAACATATTCAAGATATCCTTTGGACTCGGCATGTTCATATCACGTAGACCTGACTTAACTGCAGACCGAACAAGGTCATAGGCCAGGCTAAACAAGCCAAGGTTCCGAAACTCATGTCCAACGCTCAGGCTGGCCTAACCAATGGGACATACCTCAAGGTCCAACTCCAGCCCAGTTCTACATTCAGTCAGGTCCCCATGGGCCAAGTTTAAGTTATTTTTCTTGTTTTTTTAAAATTATTTATATAGATAAAAAATGGCAAAGTCTTCTACCACTTTAAGTAAGGTCGACTACATGGATTCTAGCTCAAATTCATGTTGAAAGATCCGACTATTTTTTACACCAGTTGTCAGCTACCCAACATTCCAAAGATTCCTTTAGAAGCAGTGGTAAAGGAACCGAGGTAAAGATTGCTGACGATAACATTCAAAAGAAAGATTCCTTTAGATACTTGAGATCTATTTTGCAACATGATGGGAAAATCGATGGAGATGTTTCTCATAGAATAAATGCAGGATGGCTAAAGTGGAGAGGAGCCTCTGTTATTCTATGTGATAAGAAAATCCATTTGAAAATCAAAGAAAAGTTTCATAAAGCATCTGTGAGACGTGTTATGTACTATGGATCAAAATGTTGAGATGTGAACTATAAACATGTGCAGAGAAAGACAGGAACAAAAACGAAAATGCTTAGGTGGATGTACAGTCATACATGTAAAGATCGGATTCAAAATGATGTAATCGGAGGGAAATTTGGTGTAGCTCCGATAGAGGATAAGATGAGAGAACTTCTTAAGATGGTTTGGCCATTTGCAAAGGATGTCAGCTGATGCATCAATTAGGAGATGCACGTTTTGAGATATTGAACCGGCTAAGAGAGGGTGAGGTAGGCCCAAGAAGTGTTGGAATGATACTATCCGAAAGGATCTTAGTTTTTTGGATCTAAGCCCGAGAATGACCTAAGATAAATCTGAGAGTAGGCAAAGAATCCATGTAGCTGATTGTACTTAATGTGGGAAAAGGCTTTGTTGTTGTTGTGTCATCTACCTAACGTAACCCCCATAAAGGGGGATTTAAACCCTGGTCTTTTGGGTGGTAGGCATTCTACATTGCCACCAGACTATTAAAGTGTGTAGTATGGCGAAAAATGGTGAAACCTTCTCCCACTACAAGTAGGTCGGCTACATGGAATCTTTCTCAAATCCATGTTGAAAGATTCGACTATTTTTTACGTTGGTTGTCGACTAAATAAATAAAAACAGCATCGTATAACTTTCTAAATCTAAGTAACTATTATATAGTTTACTTGGAATATGAACTAAATATAATATAATTTTACTAATGTAAAACAAAAATTTGAAATATATTACATTAAATGTATATAAAATTTTTTATACATTTTTTTATTTTTGTGGGAGGGGCCAGACCAAGTATTTTGGTACATGTCAACGACCCGCCCATATGGCGGACGAACCAAAGAGTGAGCCGATCCAGGACGGATCATTCTATAAATATCTTAGCCTAAGCCCGACCCATGAGTTGGCTGGGAAGGTGAGCCCTCGACCCACTGGATAGGTCTAACATCATGTATGTTCATCTAGGGAGCAATTCAGTACATCCCAAGCATGCAAAGATGGCACAGTTAAGATGGAAGTTAGAGATGTTCACCATGTCAAGGGAACTGGATTAACGCATTACGTATGTTCAACAAATCAGTACAAACTCTAAGAGATGTCAGATACGTGCCCACAACCACAAAATAATCTTCACTTGCAACGATCGATTCACGAAGACATTGAATCACCATTGAAAAAAGGATTCTCAAAGCACACAAGGGAGCACTCATGGAAATGCGAAGAACGAGGATGCCAAACAGGGTGTACATGCTTGAAGGAAGGTTTGTGACAAGTGATGATGCTCTAGTTATTCTCAGGACAAGCAATACGAGAAGAGAACATGTAATCAATATCTCTACTAAAAAAGTGTGCAACAAGGAGAAATGAAAGCGATTCACTTTACCAGAGGACGATGGCATACTCTTTAGTCATGAGATATATGAAGTGTCATGTTAAACTACACAATACTAAATTTTGTGGGCATGAGGAAGAACGTCCAAGACACCCAAAGATGGGGTGCAACACCTAGAGGCGGTGAGAACTTGCAAGAGGAACTTGCAAATGATGATGGTGACCCAACGGAGAATCACAATGATGTAAATATCATGATGAAATTCAACTCAAGGAAGAAATTATTATGATTGAGAAAATATGATCCTAATAATGCAGAGTTAGATTCCATGAAAAAGATTTAATTAGATGAAATCTCATCAGGATTTTGATGAATATTGAGTGGATCTTGAATGATTGAGATCTTAATTGACTAAGATCGAATGGATTAATAGATTGAGATCTTGACTGATTGAGACTGATTGTGACAATCAATCTAATATAGTATTCGAGCTTATATAAAAGATGGTTGGTAGTTGCATACCACATAATAAGACATTAGAGAGAGAAGAGAGAAGGGAGAGAGTGAGGGAAGGAAGAGAAAGTTATACTTGTTATCTTCATAGTGATTTTTCTTCTCCGATGATCCTGAGAGGTGATCGATTGTTATTATATTACGAGGTCTTCTTCTTCGCATGCTTCTGAAGTTGTGGTTGATTGTACACCCATATCTGAATCTTATCCCTAATAAATGGTATCAAAGCAGAGATGATACCAACTCGCTCCCACACCTCACACGCTTCCTCCTAAGGAGGCTTTTGTTCATGTTAGTAATCGTAAGAACCCTGAACGTGTCTATTTCATTGTATGTTGGGCCACTATCAGAAGTTGGTAAAAGGGTGGATAATCTTCATCTTAAATAGGTGGTGGTAACGTTATAATGGAAGAAGTAAGGAGCCATCAAGAAAAAATCATGAGGCAACATAATCAAACTAGTGAGTTGACAACGAGCAATAAATGAATGGAGTAAATGATGAGAATGCTCATGGCATAACTCCCACGTTAGACTTAATAACCTCCTCCTCTCTAAGATTTGGAGATGACTAGTATAAATGATGTTTAGTTCTTTAATACCTTTCACTATTGCGGAAAGAAATGAATGACTTATTTATTTAGAGGCCACAAGGCTCCTTTACACAGAGAAGAAACCCTAGAGGCCTAAACATGAGAAAGAAAATACATACAAAAGGAAATAAAACATGAAAGAAATGACATAAGAAATATTCCATATAACACTCCCACTTAAGCTGCCTATCATGCTTAGCTTGAATGAACATTTCCACAATAGAGCCTTAATGAATATATATGTTGTTCGTTCCGCTGAGCTTAAATGAGATATAAAGATAAACCCATTTTATATCATGTCCGTGGTAAAATGCAATCCACCTCGATGTGTTTGGTTCTCTCATGGAATGTTGGATTGTCAATAAACAATGCAACATGATTGTTACATAGGATGACATACTAATTGCATAGGAAAAAGAGCTTCAATGTCAAGATCAGTTAGGACAGACCTGACCCACATCATCTCAATGCTACCTCGTACCATAGCTTTGTATTCATATTCAACATTTGACATAGCTACAACAACTTGTTTCTTGTTTTCCATGGGACTAGTGAGCTTCCAATAAACAGTGTGAACCTTGATGTTGACTTCCTGCCTTTAGGACATCATACACAATTAGCATCTATAATCTCAAGAGATGTCCCTTTGCTGATAAGTAACCTATACATGGTGAAAACTCTAACAACCTTAGGATCATGGAGATTGCATCCATATATATGACTTGGCTACTCCATAAACTGGTTGATTTTACTTAGAGCAAAGGAAATGTTGCTAGAGTTATTTTGTTATTGGGCTATTTCCTTTATTTATTTATTGAGGTGTGTAATCCTTCAGCATCTTTTATGTAATTTCTCTTTTTAGCTCCAGGGTTTTACTCTATATAAGAAACCATGCATACCTTGAATAAGACAAGTCATTCATTCTCTCATCTTTTCCACATGGTATTAGAACAATGGTCCTTGACCGATGCTCATAGCAAAAAATCCACCACCACCAGCCCCCGTAGATCCCTCTCCCTTGAGAGGGCCCTTCCTCTCCATCTAAGGGCCCCGCGCAAGGCCCCCAACTTGTCGTGCAACACTGGTGCCCCACTAGGGTTGTGTCGCCGCCCCTCCAGGCCAACCCAAGCCCGCTGCAACCATCCCAGGTCGTAGCAAGTGCTTCTGAAGTGCAGCCGGTACCTTCTCGGGTGTCGTTAGGTTGCTGCAGGTGCATCTAAGGTGTAAACAACACCTTCTTGGGTGCCTTAGGCTGTCACATGTGCTTCTAAGGTGCTGCCACAACCATACTAGGCACAACCAGTGCTACTACACACATCTACAACACTCCAGTGTGTTGTTTTAGGGTTTCCAAGACCCTCCTAGATTGTTGTCAGGGCTCCTAAGCCCCTCTCATACTGTCGTACACCACGATCTAGGACCCCTGCACGCTCGTGCATGAATTCTATAGCATCAAACCCTGAATTCATGACTGCTTGAATTCCTATAACCACTCTTCGATCTATTACTCTTATGTAATGGCATCAATTCCTACCGAGATCGAACCCATGTATATTGCACCTTCTATAATAGTATAGGGGACTTCTATCGGACTCAAGGACATAAATAACCATGTGCCTAGGTCTCGAGCCTTCACGGTGTTCATTGCGATAAGGGGAATTATATCACTTGTCTAGTACAACTTCTGTAAAACTTCGCTCATAGCGACACTACTCCTACAGTCCTACTGAGCATCTTGGTACTACCTCAGGTATTGCAGCCAACTCTGCTTTGGCTAAAGCACCGACCAGGATCACTGACTCCGATGCATCTACTCACTTGACTGGAAAAACCAGTTTTATGACATCTTTTAGACCATCTTCCACTGTCAAGTCGGTTCGGACAGCTAATGGTGCTCATTCCCCTATTACCACCATTAGGACTATGCAAAGCTCGGGCTCTCTAGCGTTCATTACGCAATGGATTTTCCTCTAAGCATATTATCAATTCATAAGCTATGTATTGAATTGAACTTCGAGTTATTTTTAACGAGTTTTATTGCTACTTTCATGACGTACGAACAATATAGATTTTTGGTGGGGCATGAGAAGAACAGCCTTTACTACCTTGATATCCCCGATGACTCAAACCTTTGCAGGTGTTGTCCCCGTCTCTGCTAATCCATTCATATGGCATTTACGGCTCGATCACCCATCTGCCAGGGTTCTTTCCCAGATGTTTCTTGAGTTGTCCTCACTAAAACCACTTGAGTGTAAAGTCCAGGGTTTTAAATTTCAACGAAATTTCGTCAAAATCTCTATTTCAACATCATAGGAATATCGAAACTCCCATCTCTATCGATTTCTTAGATTTAACCAAATATCGATCATATTTCGACATATCGATCGAAATTGGCGGTCTTTCAATACAAATTTTCTCGGATATCGACCGATAGCAACGATATTTAGTCGATATCTTTGTATATTGATGATATTATCTATGTAAGCTTGATTTCACTACTTATTTATGCGAAATAACTATTTTATATATTTTTTACACTAATAATTATGATATCTTAAGTATAACATTAATTATTAACAATTTAATTTGTTATATACTCATATATATATATGTGTCCTTGAACGATGTTAATCGATTTAGCAGCAAAACCCTTGTGCTAGTAAGGTATGGTGAGACAAAGGGATGCATACAACGATTCTTCAACTGGATTTAGCAAATCAGATCGTAAGGATTCAAAGCAAATCAATATATATATATATGTGTGTGTGTTAGTCCCCATATGATAGAGGCCATAATAAGCTTTGCAATGTGTATAGATGACAATACAAGTTATAGTTCAAGGTAAATCATGCATAGAATATTATATGTATTCATCTTTATAATATATATGGTAACATGTTAGGGAATATCTAAATTTATGATTTTATAAATAGATATAGGTATTTTTAATTGTATTTTATGTATATTTTCCCATATAAGTTGAGGCTTACGCCTCGACTACCGTGGTTGTCAATATTATCTCATTAATCATTATCTACATTTTAGAATCAAATGTCTCATCTATTTTTATGAACAAAAAATGTGTCCCAAGAATGGTTAACTTAGTTATTTTGTTTCCATTTCCAATATCTATAAGTCAGTAATCAACATTAACAATGATATATTTATTATTACTGGAATATGTGATATAAGGTTATAGATGATCAATATGTGTGATATAAGTGTATATTTGTAAGTTATTTATTATTTTAGTAACTTGGATGAACTCCATTTCTAATATCCATCAGTCAACAATCAACATCAACAACGATATAACTAATATGTGCGATACAAGGTGTATAGATGAGTGATATATGTGATCCAAGTGTATATTAGTAAGTTATTTATTGTTCTAATAACTTGGATTATTTAATTTGCGAACAGAAGGCAACAAAATATTTTTTAATCCCATTTCTGAGATTTCCATTGAAATCGTCGAAATTTAACTGAAATATCCATTTTCAGTGGGGATCAAAACGAAACCAAAATCGAGATTTCGAACCTTAGTTAAGCCTTCCATATTGGCAAACATCATCGCACTTCCTTTCCACCTAGGACTGAGTCATGTCGCTAATCGCTATTCTCTTTAATTACATTGTGATATTTAGGGACCTTGTCTTGTTCCGCTCGTACTACTACATGTCATAGATATTTTGTTGTCTTTGTAGATAATTACTGTTAGAAAATGCAAAAGCGTATCAGAAATAAAGATATAAAACTTGAGCATAAGGCGAGATTTTATGTGGAACCCTACTTCCTAATGAGCAGGATGAAACCTCGGGAGAAGCCCTCAAAGGGGCGGATATTTCATTCTTTTTTCTCAATGGATACAGGAGATCGGAGGCTCCTTATATAGCCTCCACAGAGCCTCTAAGTCCTATGACTAATAGATGTGGGACTAAACATATGGATGGGGTAATGACGCACCACCAAATACTCCAACACTCCCCCCTCAAGCTGGAGCGTGCAATGCTCAACTTGGACAAACAGAAAGAAACTCAACTCACAATACATGACACTACAGACAATATCAACTCAACGCGCACAACTGTCGGCTGTTGTCGAGGACATTGCTTCTCATGTTGTGCAGGTGAGGAGAACGAACGGGTTGGAGTGTGAGTCAATTGAATCTCCTCCTCGGAGAGCATGTGCTCTAAATTGCGCCTGTCAGAGTCACTGCAACTAAAATAAGTCTCTTTGTCGGAGAACTCAGGCCCGCCATGATAATGTGGACAACTGCTCCATCTCTGAAAAGGGCCGAACTGAAAAAAGCCATCGAAGTGCAATCCTCGTCGGAGTCCACGGTTGTTGGAGAATGGAGTCTGAAAGAAGTCTCCTCGTCGGAGAACTGGGTCTCTCCCATCTGGCACAGAGAATAGTACTCTACTCCGGAGTCCCTATGATATCACATGAAAACCTTTGCCAACATGGCACAGGGAATGGTCCTCTACTCTAGAGTCCCTATGGCTTACATGAAAACTCTGGTCAAAACAACATGAAAAGATGAGGACCACTACAAAAGATGGCAAACATCTGCACATCTGAATGAAGACCGTATACACGTGCGTGTCTGAAACAGAAGGCTCAGAAACTATCTGACGTCGAGTCTGGATAACTGATCACAGTAGAGTCTGGAAACTGGTTGGTCTGGAGAATCTAGAATCTGAAATCTGGAGAAGACTTGTGACTCTATATATACTCCCCCTTTCTCCCATACTTATCGGAAAATGGCATCGACAAAGTTGGAAGAAGACAATGATAATGGGGAAACAAAACATCAATAAGCCGTTACATTTTTCTTCTTTCTATACAGTTTTCCCTTCTTTTTTACGTTTTTTTAACGGCATCAAGCTTTTCTTCTTTTTTGCGGCTATTTCTATTTTTTAATATTTGTCGTCATCATCAATTTTTTTAACAAATACACGATCCCATTGGATCCCTTGAGACTCAGCACCATTTTTTTCACTGGGCCCAAACATATGCAAACAACCCCCTCTGACATTTTTTTTAAATCTACGGCCCACTTAGGGCTACTGCAGAAGCCCCCTTTTGGAATATTACGTAGGTTTCCCAGTTGGGAACCCTAACTTTCGGATGCTCCCCCGATGGAACACGAGGTTGCACCTTGAAAGAGCTCTGCCGCCTTAGAGGGATGCGACTGGAGGAGAAGAGGCATCGAGACTCTACTTACCGCAACTGAAGAGTGGAGGTGCGACATGGGCGAAGCTCCATGGAGAGTCGCGTGATGTCGTGATGTCGAGAGGAAGGAGGTGCGGTATGGACCTGGAGAGGATGTCGCCGCCTTCGCCTAGGATGGTCGAGGTGCGGCCGCACCGCTTGGCGGCTTGGAGCGCAACCACCAGTGTGATGAATTCGCGATTCATCATCTCAACCGCTTGGCGGCGCCGTGATCGATGGAGGGTTGTTTGCATGAGGGAGTTGCCGCCTCGAGGTCCCGCGCCTCTTGGGATCTTCGAATTCCGTGCAAAAGCAGGCGGCGACAGGTGCATTCGTCAGGAAGGGGGCTAGATCACTGGAGCGGCCGCCTCTGCCTAGAAGGGGCCTCGCGGAGGCTTGCTGGAGGTCCATCACCTCCTATGTATTCTAGGCAAGTGGTGCGGCTTGAGAAGAGAGTTGCTGGGACTCATCGCTGGAGGGAATCTACTGTTGGAGGGCCACAGAGCGGGGAGAGACATTGCCACTTGAACTGGATCAGATCCTTCCACCTTTTTATTAAGTTGTCTGCGTGTCGTTCATCCATGTGGGACTAAACATGAGTGGCGTAATTGGATCCTGGTGAGAAGAAAGTCTAGTAAAATGGTAGTGCGAAGAGAAAGCATCATCGGTTACTTGACGTTACAAGAACCCTCCTCAACCAGAGTCATGCCCCGCATTCTTTTTGGGGTGTGTTGGAGTATAATGTTGTGCATGCGTCACTTATGTAGGAGATGGGTAAATGGATCCCTACAGGATCTGTTTACCACATCCAGTTATTTAGTCCCACATCTACAAGTTGTGAGATGTGGAGACTCAGTGAGGGCTATATAAGAAACCTCTCACCCTCTGTATCCAGTGAGAAAGTGCAATGCATAAATCAGCCCTTTGAGGCGTTCTCCTGTGGTTTCATCCCGCTCGGGTTTCACGTTAAATCCCTTGTTCTTCCAAGTTCTTAATATTTTATTCTGATCCGCATTCCTATTTTCTAACATGGTATTAGAGCAGGTTCGATTCTCGAGGATTTTATGTTCGTTAGTTATTTGTTCGAGATTTGATTATCAAGATGATTCGGTTCTTGCTTGTTCGTGGAGATTTATATTTGAAGATTAAATTTTACACCATTCAAGTTTGCGTTCTGATTCAAGTCCAAGAATTCTAGAGTTTTGTCGAAACCCTAAGTTCAGGCCCTCACAATTCAGCATGATGATCGTCGACAGCTCCTGAAACATTGTCCTGTTCACTGTTCTGAAGATTTCCAACACCATTCAGATAGGTTTCATCCGAAACCCTAGCTAAGCGGAGCCACTCCATGGCTCCACGTGTTGAAGAGCTTCCAAGTGATCAGCCACAACCCGACAACCCTAATCGCACCATGCAATGCTCCAGTTCGAAGAAGACCTCCAGTCGTATATGAGCGGTGACATATCCTCTTCCGGCAACATCCTCTTGATCGTATCTCTAACAGATATATGTTTTGCTAAAAAAATGAAAAGGCGGCACATTCCATTGCTTTGTGTCTCGCAGGGCTCGAGAGATCGACCCCCTTCTCCACCAACAATCACCCTCCATGCAAGACCCGTGTTCTCCAGGCTCCAGGTGGTGTTGCCCAAGCGATGCTTCGGGAATGCTTCATCTCTTCGGCGGTGCAACCCCTCGTACCCAAGGGTGGCACACCCTCTTATGCTCCTCCCAGCTGCATCACCGCCCTTGTATCTCGGATCTCCACGCAGCCCCACGGTGGGTAGAGATATCGACCCCCTGGAAGATGGGTTCCCACGATGGGACCCCTAATGCCTTCACGTGGTTTCCCCACAAAGCAGCTGCGGGCATCCTCTCCAGGCTGATTGGACTCGGGCAACGCTCCCTCTCGCGTCCTCGATCTATCCCCAAAGGCGGCGGCACCCATCTTCGTAGATGAGAGAGGTTCCTAATTGGGAACCCTAAAGAGGTGTGTCGGTATTTTTTTGGCCTAATGAGGCCTACCACATTTAAAAAAAGGTGCTTCTTTGTTTTTGGCTGGGCTGTTATAATAAAAAAGGAGGGGGAAGCCCAGTTAAAAAAAATATTGTTTTTGAAAAAGAAAAAAGAAAAAAAGGCATGTACAAAGAAAAACCGTACGTCGTATAAAAAATTGAAACGACTTATTTAAAAAAAAATTGATTTGCAAAAAAAAAGAGAAAAGCCGTAAAAAATGAACGACTTATGTGATGTTTTATTTCTCCTCATCTTCATTTGTCTTCTCTCAACTTTGTCGATGTCATTGTTTTCTGACAAGTATGGAAGAAGGGGGGTATTATGTAGGGTCACAGGTCTGTTCCAGATTCAAATGTCAGATTCCAGACCAACCAGATGTTCAGACTCTACATTTCAATTTCAAACTCTGCGGATTGGTTCAGAGTCAAGTTTGAGGCACTCCATATTTGAGTGGACATTTTTCCGAGTTCTCCAGAGAGAGACTCCTTTTTCAAATATGCACATGTATACGGTCGTCAATTTGTGGACCCCATCTTTTGTTATTTCGGCTCACGATTTTCATGTGTTCCATAGGGACTCCAGAGTAGAGATCGCATTCCCTATGCCATGTGGTCTAGGATTTTCATGTGGTTTCATAAGGACTCTAGAGTAGAGATCACATTCTCTAAGCCATTATGTGAGAGACAGTTCTCCGACGAGAAGACTTTTCAGACTCCATTCTCCGGCGACCGTGGACTCCAACGAGGATGTTTCCACAGCTTTTTCAGTTCATCCCTCTCGGAGATGGAGCAGTTGTCCACATGTTGCGACGAGCCAGAGTTCTCCAAGTAGAGACTCAATTCAATTGCAGTGACACTGACAAGCGCAGTACAGAGCACATGATCTCTGACGATGAGATTCAGTTTGACTCACTCCAGCCCGTTCGTTCCTCACATGCATGGCATGAGAAACAACATCCTCGACAACAGACGACAGTTCTGTGCGTTGAGTTGATATTGTTCGTAGTGTCCTGTAGCATGAGTTTGAGATTTCTTTCTATTTGTCCAAGCTAAGCATTACATGCTCCAACTTGATGGGTTGGAGTATGTTGTGTATGCGTCACTTATGTGGGAGATGAGTAAATGGATCCCTCCAGGATCCATTTACCACATCCAGTTGTTTAGTCCCACAGCTACCAGTTGTGAGATGTGTAGACTCGGTGAGGGCTATATAAGAAGCCCCTCACCTTCTGTATCCAGTGAAAAGTGCAATGCATAAATAAGCCCTTTGAGGTACTCCCATAGTTTCATCTCACTCCTTAAGGAGCATAGTTCCACGTTAAATCCCATGTTCTTCCAAGTTCTTATTATTTTATTCTGATACGGTTCTGCATTCTTATTTTCTAACAGGGTGGTGTTGTCCTCACGGCATGTTATCTAGTGAATTGCATTCCCTCGTCTATCTTGGGTGAGAAAAATCCTTTTTTTGTTGCTTTTCCAAAGGATTTATTCTCTGGCTTCAAAAAACAAAGAAGGAATTGTTCTCATTTACCCCTCGTGTGTTTGGCTCAGTTGCTTTTGTTCATTAGTTGTCTCCGTGTCTTGACAAGCTCTTTCCTAAAGCTGTCAAGTGCATTTTTGTTGGGTACCCCATGACTTAAAAAGGGTACATATGCTATGATCTACTGGGAAGGAAATATTATGTTAGCGCTGATGTCACATTCTTAGAGTGGTGATGTGCTTTTCCCCTATAGGTGATAGGTTGACATCTTCAGACACTGATGATGACATCTACATGTCACCATCTCCACCACCAACGGATCCAGCATCTCCTCCTCTACCGCCACCTCACATTATCCATATCCCTCCGTTGACAAATTAATACACTCATTGGCCTGCTTCTGCTCATGGTCACATCTCATCGTCTAGCACGCATCAGGTATGTTCTGAATACATTGTTCCTAACGATGAGTCTGGTGATATGTCTGAGTATGGTGATTTACAAGGGACAGACATACGGGTTGAGGAGATTCCAAATGATTTGGACATATCTATTACGCTTCGGAAGCAGAAGCGCACATGTGCATCATATCCTATTGCATTCTAGGTCTCCTTTGATCGCTAGACTGGTGAATTCAGAAGATTTGTGGTTGCACTGACTGTTGTGGACATTATATGTAATTATCAGGAGGCCTTGAAGGATAGTCGGCGGCGCCTAGCTATGGAAGAGGAGACGATTACCTTACAGTTTCGTAGTACATGGAGTTTGGTTCTTGCTCTCAATGGAGCATTTATTATCAGTTGTTAATGGGCGTTTACTGTTAAACACCATGCAGATGGGAGTATAGATCGATACAAAGCTAGATTGGTTGCGTGTGGCTCTACTCAGACATATGGAGTGGATTATCTGGACATGTTCCCAAATGTTGCTCGTCATTCTACTCTACGTATTCTTCTTTCCTTTGATGTGGTACGTGATTGGCATCTCTTTCAGCTTGATGTTAAGAATACTTTTCTATATGATAACCTACAAGATTTAAGGGCATGGTTTCAGAAGCACTCGGGTCTAATTGAGAAGCAGGGATTCTAGAGGTCAAAAGAAGATCATCCGTTGTTTGTACATAGAACTCCTAGAGGTACGATTGCTATCATGGTATATGTTGACAATATATTGGTTACAAGTAATGATGTGCAGGGAATAAACGGGCAAAAGAATTTTTTGGCCGACGGTTTGTTACCGAGGATCTTGGTACCCTACGATACGTTTTGGGGTTAGAATTTTCTAGGAATCAACAGAGTCTTGTGATGACCCAAAGGAAGTATGTGATAGACATGCTAGTTGAGACAGGCATGATGGGATGTCGACATGCTACCACTACTATGGATCATAGTATGAAGTTATATGATTATGATACAGAGGAAGTTGACAAGAGAAGGTAAAGAGAAATAGTGAGAAAGCTTCTCTGTCACCGTAACTAGGTTGGATCTCTCTTTTGCAGTTAATCGGGTGAGTCAATTCATGGAGCAACCCCGACAGGTACACATGGATGTTGTATATGTTAAAATTGCATTATGAAAGGCCCTAGGGTTCTCTTATATATGAGAGGAACCTATTGGGCAAATTACATAAATAAGAAAACAGAAAAAGAAAAATGAGAAAACAATAATAAAGATAACTAATATCTCAATACTCCCTCTCAAGCTGGAGCGTAGTTATCAACCAGACACTACTTGGAACAACATCTCTGATAAGGTCCTCTCGCTAGGGCCTTTGTAAGTATATCTGTTGTATGGTTTCCAGAGCTGACATGCATAGCGGCAACAATACCTTTTTTTATCATGTCACGAGTGTAGTGACAGTCCACTTCTATATGCTTCGTCATCTCATGAAAGGTTGGGTTGTTGGCAATAAAAAGAGCAACCTCATTATCACATTGGAAATACATGGGAAGAGGCACCTCTATAGTTAGGTCAGTAAGAACAGATCTGACCCACATCATCTCTGTACTAGCCTGCGCCATGGCCCTGTATTCCGACTCAGCACTTGATATGGCAACCATAGTCTGCTTCTTACTCTTCCATGAAACAAGAGAATTTCCTATGAATACAACAAAGCCTGATGTAGACTTTCTATCCTTTGGACACCCAGCATAATCTGCATCTGCACATGTTGTAACTGAGAGAGATGTGCCTCTGCTGAAAAGAAGTCCAGTACCAGGTGAAGCCTTCAGGTATCTCAGAATCATATGGACTGCATCCATATGTGCATGTCTGGGCTGCTCCATAAACAGACTCACTTTGCTCATGACAAATGATATATCGGGCCTGGTAATAGTCATGTATAGTAGCTTGCCTACAAACTCTCTGTACCTCCTTTTGTCGACCTCCTCAATATCATCATTATAGAGCTTCATGCTCGTGTCAAGATGAGTATTGGCAGGTCTGCAATCTGCCATACCTATCTTTGAAAGATCTATAACGTACTTCCTCTGGGTCATCACAAGACCTCGCAGGTTCCTGGCAAATTCTATTCCAAGGAAGTAACGCAAAAGTCCAAGGTCCTTGGTCACAAACTACTGACCTAGGAAATCCTTGACACCCTGAATGCACTGCTCATCATCCCATGTAACAATAATGTCATCAACATAAACAAGAATGACTGTAGTACCTCTCTGGGTATTCTGTACGAATAAGGAGTGATCGGCGGTTGATCTCACAAACCCCTGCTGCTCTATAAATTCCGAGAGCTTTTGGAATTGTGCTCTTGGACTATGCTTAAGGCCATAGATAGCATTATGTAGCCTGCAAACCTTCTGGCACTCCCTCTCAGCAGCAAACTCAGGTAGTTGCTTCATGTAGGCCTTCTCCTGTAGATCACTATAGAGGAAGGCATTCTTCACATCAAGCTGGTAAAGGGGCCAATCTCGTGTCACAACAACAGAAAGTAGAATACGTAGAATAGAATGCATGGCAACTAGTGAGAAAGTATCCTGATAGTCCACCCCCATATGTCTAAGTGAATCTTCATTCCACAAGTCTCACATTATAGCGATCCACGCTACCATCCGTACAGTATTTAACAATGAACACCCATTTACATCCCACAACATATGCATCAACAGGAGCAGAAACAAGACTCCACATACCACGTGACTATAGCGCAACCATCTCCTCTTCCATGGTTAACCTCCACTGACTATCCTTGACAACCACATGATATGTCCATGGTATCTACACTCTGATAGTGGCAAAGTAAACCTCTTGAAATCCTCTGACAACCTACTCAAAGAAACCTGGGCTACAAGAGGGTAAGTAGCACACATCTGTTTCTGCTTTCGCAGAGCAATCAACACGTCAAGATCATCAGCCAAGTTCATAGCATGTAGATTTCCCTCTCGAGAGGGTTCCTGTTCATCATGTCTAGAATTCTGTTGCACAGACAACTCAATAGTGCCATCAGTAGAAACAATATGCTCATTATATACCCGAGGCGTGTTGGATGATGGACAAGGCTTATGAACAGGAGGAATAGAGCAAAACCTACGAGTAAAAACATGTGGCATAAACTGAACCAAGGGAGCAGGTGGTGGAGGTGGAGGTGGTGGAAGAGCAGTAGTAGATGAAGGTGAAGGATCAACTGTAGGAGGTGGTGGCATGTATATCTCATCATCAGAGTCAGATGGAACAAGTCTGTCACCTATAGGAGAAAAGTACATGATAGACTAAAAGAAAGTAACGTTAGCACTAACAAAGTATTTCCGCCTTAGCAGATCAAAGTAGCAATACCCCTTTTGGGTACGAGAGTAGCCGACAAACACACACTTGACAGCTCTAGGAGAAAGCTTGTCATGCCCTGGAGAGACATCATGAGCAAAGGCAACAGATACGAACACACAAAGTGTAAGAGAGAAAAGATCATTCTCGGAAAACGCAATCGAGAAAGGAATCTTCTCTCCTAACACGGACGGGGGCATGCGGTTCACCAAATAGCAAGCAGCAAGGGCAACATCACCCTAGTAAGCATGAGGAGCACAACTCTGTATCAACAAGGTTCTGATCACATCAATTAAGTGACGGTGTTTGCGCTCTGCATCACCTTTCTGCTGTGAAGTACATGCACATGAGGACTGGTGAACAATGCCATGAAACCTAAGAAACTCAGAAAGATGTAAGATGCAAAATTCCAAGGTATTATCAAAACGGAGATATTTGACATTGACATAAAAAAAATATTCTTTATCTCATTAATAAAATACTTGATAACAAAACCTGCCTCAGACTTATTCTTCAATAAAAAGACCCACGAGAGTCTAGAAAAATCATCGACAGCTACATGATAAAAACGGTGTCCCTGGTGATCAGGAACACGACTATGACCCCAAATGTCTAAATGAAGGAGCTCAAATAACTGAGAACTGCTCCGACTCTGATGGGATGGAAAAGAAGAACGGTGATGCTTCCCAAGCTGACATGCCTCACACTGAAGAGAGGATCTCATAGAAATATGAGGGAGTACATGACATAACTTATGCAGAGGAAGATATCCAAACTTAAGGTGCCACAGATATGGAGAGACAGGTCCAGTAGGTGTAGTAGAAACACAAGCATGAGGAGGTTGGACCAGTCTGTAGAGTCCTTGTTGCTCACGGTCACATCCAATCACCCTGCCCATGAGCATGTCCTGAAACACAAAAGACAAAGGGTCAAAGATGGCACGACAATATAGATCCTTAGAGATCTGATTAATAGAAAGTAAATTCATCTGAAAGGCAAGTGCATATAAAACATTCTTCAGACACATGGACGGTCTCAAATCCACCTCTCCTTGTCTTATAACGGGTAAGTAGTCGCCATTAGCAATGACAACCCATCTGCCAGGTGGTATAGTCATGTAGGACATCAGTTGCGCTCTATCTCCACACAAGTAGTGAGAAGCATCGGAATCCACAATCCACTCTGTCATATCTGCATCCGTACTACTAGTAAAAGCATAGGTGATACCTGAGGAACTCGAAGAGGCTTTGGCTGCTGCAGCAGTATCTGTAGAGACTATAGTGGTGGTGTCATCGATAGGAGTCATGATCTCCCGAATATGAGAGTCTATCATCCAGGCGAGGATTGTCCTGGGGAGCCGAAGTCTTTGAAGACACATATGCTCCGCCAAAAATAGGATATCCATGCTTCTGATAGTGTGTATCTTCTGCATGTCCAGGCTTACACCAGTAGGTACACGGACCATGCTGGCGTCCACAGCCTCTTCCACGAGGGGTGCGTCCCCGTCCAGGAGAAGCAGCTATCGTTGAAGAGTGCGAAGACGTGGCTGTCAAAGGGATGATGATCCGACTGAGACGGCTATAGGCCTCCTTTATAGGAGGTACGGTAGCTCCAGTAAGAAGCTGAGTGCGTGCAGCATCATACTATGTATCAAATCCAGCCATGAAGACTACAACCATCGTGGAGTTCCTATACATCTTCTGTTACTTAGTAGATGTCGTAATTGGCATGTAGCTGTGAAGCTTCTCAAACATGCCACGAAGCGAAGAGTAGTAAACATGTACAGGGCGGTCATCTGCTTGCTATTGTAGATATCAAAATGTAGCTGAAGGATCTTGGCTTCATTCTTCGCCTGAGCATAGGTGAATGCCAAAGTGTCCCACATTGCCTCGGCAGTAGGTTGAGTCAAAATATCATTGGCTATTTATGTAGTAGAAGTCCCAAAAGCCAAACATGCGCATACACATCATCTTGCTTCCAAAAAGCATTTACCCTTGTCTTATTTGTTGGATCTGGATCTGTCAAGATGTGCTCCTTGTTGTTACACTGCATGAGGTTGAGAAATTGCATGGACCACAACTCATAGTTGGTCCCATCCATCTAAGCGATGGAAGTCGGGCTCTTGAAGGCGCCGAATGAGAAAATGTCACCCTTATTCTCTGACATGATGATAACACGACCAAGTAACGGAACTCAATTGGGGAGTAGACTGATATAAACGAGTCTACATGATAATCTGGATTGGTTGTACGTATAGACTCATACAACCATCATTATCAATCTCCATTGCTTGCTAGGGCCGGAAAACGTGAATTATATGTATGAAATCACACTTTCCGATCAAAATCAGACCATTGAAAGACTCGCAGATATGTTCAGAGGTGCACGGAAGGGCTTATGGTGACCTGGGCAGTCAAGGTAGAGGTATGGGGTCGTAGGTAGCAACCTTGGGGTCCAAGGAGAAGGCCCTAGAGGCCAATCACTAGCACTTGTGGCAGATCGAGGCTGTAGGTGGCAGCTCTGGGTCCGAGGCGGAGGCCCTCAAGACCGAGAGGTGGGGCAGGTGGCCTCTACAGCATCCCACAGGCCAATCTACGGCGTGGTGGCCTGTGCAACAGCCCACAGCACGATCGGCAACACCTGGGGGGCTGGGGCGGAGACTGTACGAGCCGAGGGGCGGCATAGGGGCTTGGACAGCAGCCCAGAAGCCACGTGGCAGCGCAAGGTGGGGCCCGGGAGAGGCTAGGCAATGCCGAGAAGGACTGTGGCGGTCTGGCGTGCGCGGGGGGGGGGGAGGCAGGCAAGTAGGGTTAGGGTGGGCAACGGGAACTCCGGTTTAGGACTGTTACTCCGATACCATGTTGTGGGAAAGAATAGAATTGCATTATGAGAGGCCATAGGGTTCTCTTATATAGGAGAGGAAAGAAAAGAGAAAATGAAAATGAGAAAACGATAATAAAGATAACTAATATCTCAACCGTATATATGATATTGAGGTATCTAAAGTCTTCTCCATGGACAGGACTGTTATTCAGTAAAGGGGCAACACTTACTATTTATGCATGTACAGATGCGGACTATGCAAGATGTTCAAAAGACAGAAAGTCTATTTTGGGCTTTGTTGTGTTTGTTGACGATTCTCTCGTTTCTTGGAAGAGTATTAAGCAAATTGTGGTTGCTAGGTCAAGCGTTGAATCTGATATAGGACTACGGCACAAGCTAGCACAGAGATGATGTGAGTTCGAGTAGTACTTGCATATTTACATATAGATGTATGTCTTCTTATGCAGTTACAATGTGATAACCAGGTCGCGTTATTCATTACAAACAATCCTGCATTTCATGAGAGAACTAAGCATATTGAAGTAGAATGTCATTACACAAGAGATATGATTCAGAAATGTTTTATCTCTACTTCTCATGTCAGCTTTGGAGATCAAACAGGAGATATCTTCACCAATGCTTTGCTCAGAGGACCTTTTCAGAAGTGATCATCCAAGCTGAGAATGATTGACATCTATGCTCCATCTTGAGGGGGAGTGTTGAGATGTATGGGTGTTTATGTACTATTTCTCTATTTTATTTCCTTTTGTTTATCATATGCAATTTACCCATAGGTCTCTCCTCTATATAAGAGAGCCTAGGGTTCAAGGAATGAATTACGTTTCATTCTTTTCCCGGCATAGGCTACGTCCTTGGGTGACGACGGTTGGTTTTACTATCTATGGAGAAGAAAAAATATAAAGGATGCAAATAACCCCATGGAAGGAAATATCGGGATATATCGGCGATATATCGTCGATATATCGATATCGACATGGGACCGATATGGGTACCGATATGGCGATATATCTCGATTTCCAGACATTTTCTTCACAAAAGCTCGTCGATATGGGCGATATTTCGACGATATATCGTCGATATATCGTCAAAATATCATATTGATACGATATCGAAACGATATCGATATCGATACGGCCTTGCATAGAATAACCCTACTTAAGGAGTTTATATACTACCACTATTACAAGTGGTCCCGGATGCAAACAGATCCAGATATCTATGTCGAAAATCCATTTCATGATGGGGACGATGTCCCCTACAACCTCCACAAGGGGTTGTACCTGCTCACAAGAGAGATTCCTGTGCTGATAGGCTGTGGTGGCACGAAGGGATGCATCATGCAGTTCTTCAACTAGGTTCAGCAGAACATATGGTTAGGTTTAAAGGCATACCAACAGCATCTAAATATTTAATAGGATACAATCATATATGGTAGTCACATAACATATATTATACAATCAATATATGTTAGCTGGTTTCAAAAAAAAATCAATATATGTTAGCCACGTATGATATACAATAATACAACTATGCATAGTCTCCATGTAACATTGAATTATTTAATTAGTATGGAAAAATGCAATATCAAAAAATGAGCATAATTTTGTTACAATATTTGGTATTGTAATTTTAGATTTAAATTTAGGAATATGCATGTGTCTGTGTGTTTTTGTGCATTTATTTGTAGTTTTAAACATATATTCCTTTATAGTTTATACATTGAGGTTTACGTCTCGACTGTCTCGAGAGCTTACATCTCGCCTCAACAACGAAAAACCATCTTGATCCGTCCCACATTTTTTAAATCCTTGGGCCAAACCAAGACATACATATGGATACCTTAAAATGCTTTATAGGAGTGAAGAGCAGCTTCTATATAATAGTCACGTCACACGTAGTGGAAATAGAATGTGGATAAAAGTCAAACAAGTAGACAAGTAAGCACAAACCAACTGCGACATGAAATTTATGAAGTTCTCCTTTAACTAGGCAACTCCTTGATGGCAATGGTATATATCGCTCATGTATGGTAAACTTGGTGATGAAGTAGTATTACAAAGGACAAAAAATAAACCTAACCTCAAGGGATTTATATAACACCCCCGTAGAGATGGATCCCCTATGGCAGATCCACAAACCCAAATAGGATACCAAAAATGGATGTTGTATGAGAAGCATTGCCTTCGAGCCCCTACTACAAGTTTACCTTGTGGGGAGTATTGTTGTCACATGGAAGCACAAGAAACAACTTGTGGCATCCTGATCTAGTGTAGAGAGAGAGAGAGAGTACAAGGCCATATTCAGGCAGCTTCTTGGCAAGCATTTACAAAGATGAGGATCAGCTTCCAGATAAAAGCCACTACAAAAGACTTGTGGGTAGCCGATGTATCTCACCAACCTTGGGCCTGTCATTTCCTAGCAGTTGGGAATTTGAGCTCATTCATAGACTCATGTAGGATCCCTAAGAAGCAACCATGATAATTCTCATATACAACAAGATAGCCGTAAGAAAGGGATTTTTATACACCACAGACTCTTCAGTCAATTTAATTACATACACTAACATTGACTATTCAATGTGTTCGGTCCAGAAGAAGTTTTCTACAAACTTATGTACCTACCTCGATATTCTTATCCCATGGAATCACAAAAAATAAGTTGTGGTGTCCCGATCTAAGTGTAAAGTGAGTACAAGGCCATCATTGGAAAACTTCATGGATGGTGTGACATGATAGATTGAGCAATGAATCTATGATATGACAACGAAACCCCTACACACAGTGCAAGCAACCTATGTGTTGTATTCAAAGTTGTATTTAGACTTTAATTGGAAAGTCTATGTAATTACAATTGGCATTCAATTTGGTTTCAATTGGGAAACCAAATGGTTTGGAGGGAAAGTTGGGAATTCTCAAATTTGAAATATGGAAGTTTGGGTGGAAGTTTAGTCCCACACCGGGGAGAACTAAACTTTTTGGTGGACTTAAATATGAGTTCACACCCCAAGATTTTGTAGCAATAGTAGAGAGGAGGAATGGAGGACAACACACGCGCGCGCGCGCTCCGTCGTCTCCGTCTCCGGCTCGGAGAGTCAATTCGGATCTCGGATCTCGATACTTTTGCTGTGGGTTTCATTTGGTAAGTCGATTAAATTAATCACACGATTAATTTGGTAAGTCGACTTAAATGGGAATTCAAGTCGCCGTTATGGGCGCGTTTTTTTGGGATCCGAAAGGATGCGTTTTCGGGACGCATTTTTGGAAACCAAAGGTCGCGTTTTTAGACGCGAGCCCCTCTATTTATATCCCTCACTCGACTCGGTTTTTCTTCACTCGCAAGAAAAACCTCTCTCACGTCGTTTCTCTCTGGTTCTTCCTCTCAAGGACGAACGTTTTCTTCTTCCTCTCTCGGCTGCAGTTCTCTGAGGTACAATCGAGGACGATCCCGTTGGTGTGCGCCGACGACGATCGTGAGCCGTCGTATCCTGGGAGCAGATCGCCAGTACCCTACGCACCGGTATTGTGGGGCGATATCTTCTCTAAGGACAGTCCATTACATGGACGCTTCGGTGACTTCTAAACTGATCTTTGTTTTATTTTGTTTGCCGCAATACGTTTATTGCTTTACCCTTTCTGGATCATGCCCGTGTTTTTGTTTCTGTTCTTTTAATCGGTTCCTGTTTGCATTGAATAATCGGATAATGATTGGGAAACATATGATTAATATGATTTTAATCTGTATCGTTTCTCTGTTAATTCATTTGGATCCGATATTATACTGTTTAATGTATGAACTGGTAATCTTATTTACAACAATCTTAGAGAAGATATCCCGAACCGATTCTAGAATGTCGGAAACAATGTTTAAATCGAGGGTAGATATGACGGGTATGCCTGAAAATTCGGTGGATAGAATTTTAAGCGTTGGCAACAACGCATGAGGATCTGGTTAACCACCATAGGCTTAATCTCGATGCTTGAAACCGACTGTCCTACGGTGGAGGCGGAAAACCCCTCACCCGATAGCCATAAGGCGTAATCTGCGTGGAAGGAACGCGACCGTATATGTCATGGTTGCATCTTGTTGGCTCTGTCCAACACGTTGTTTGACGTATATTGTTCATCCACGCAGACTGCGAAGGGGCTATGGGAAGATTTGGATCAGAAGTATAATACCGAAGATCTCGGTATTGAGAAATACTCCGTAGCCAAATTCTTGAAGTTTTCCATGGCAGAAGGGAAGTCTGTTTCTGAACAGGCACACGAGTTTTTACTCTTGCTCCATGGTCTAGAGGATGCCGAAATGAAACTTCCAGAGAAGTTTCAGGTCATGTGCATCATAGAAAAATTCCCAAAGTCGTGGGAAGACTTCGGTATGACCCTGAAACACAGAAAGGGGAAAATTTCTATGGATGACTTGATGGTGGCTATTGCCATAGAGGAGGAACACAGGAAACAAAAACCTGTGCTTCCTGTTGATAATCAGGCTAAGGTCAATCTTATGACCTCGAAGGGCAAAGATAAGAAGGGAAAGGATCCCAATAACAATAAAATGAAACCAAAGGGCAAGATCCAGAAAAAGGCAAAGAATAAACCCTGCTGGCACTGTAATCAGGTTGGCCATTGGAAGAAGGATTGTCCGTCCTTGAAGGCTCAACCTAAGGCTACAGATGGGAGTCCACAAGTGAACATGATCACTATGGGACTCGGGGCTAGCGAGGGGTATGTCTCTGTAAAACCTGAACTATACCATATCCATGATGCAAATGAGTGGCTCGTGGATACGGGAGCCAATGTAAACATATGTTCTGACAGAACATTGTTTTCTTCTTATCAGACCTGCAGAGGTGGGACTGTGAAGATGGGGAACGATTCTGCGGCCAGGGTGCTAGGGTCGGGACAAGTCAACTTGAGGTTCTCCTCTGGACGAGTCTGGACGTTGCACAGGGTGCTGCATGTTCCTGACATCAAGAAAAATGTGCTATCTGGCTCCATCTTAGTTAGAAATGGTTTTGAATTAAACTTTAAATGTAATAAAGTTGTTATTCTGAGACATGGTGTCTTTTATGGAAAAGGCTATTTGGCTGACTTTGACTTGTTATTTAGAATTAGATGTGATTCAGTAAACATTAATGAATTGAATGTTTTGAATGGTGAATGTTCTAGTTCTGTGTCTCATGTTGTGAATAATCTAGAATCTTGTGATCTATGGCATGGTAGATTGGGACATGTAAACCTAAATTCAATTAAAAGAATGATGAATTTAGATTTGATCCCTAAACACACAATTGATAAAACTCAAAAATGTGAGATATGTGTGCAAGCTAAGACACCTAGGAAGTCTTTTCAGTCTGTCTCTAGAGATAGTGAGATCTTGGATCTAGTGCACACGGATATCTGTGAGTTTAATGGTGTGTTGACCCGAGACAATAAGAAATACTTTATCACCTTTATAGATGATGGCAGTAGATACTGCTATGTATATCTAATGAAAACCAAGGATGAAGCCTTAGAGAAATTTCTTATCTTTAAGAATGAGGCTGAGACACAAACAGGAAAAGTGCTTAAACGCCTTAGGTCAGATAGAGGAGGTGAATATACCTCTAACTTATTTGATGAACAATGCAAATCTTTTGGCATAGTTCATGAAGTTACGGTCCCATATTCACCGCAATCAAATGGGGTAGCAGAACGGAAGAATAGAACCTTAACTGACATGATCAATGCTCTCCTACAGAGTTCTGGACTTCCAACCTATATGTGGAGAGAAGCCTTGAATACGGCTTGCCATATTCTGAATAGGGTGCCTCCAAGACATATGGAAAAGTGTCCCTTTGAACTTTGGAGAAATAGGAAACCGAGTTTAAGATATCTCAAAGTGTGGGGCTGTCTCGCTAAGGTTTTAGTCCCAGAACACAAGAGAAAGAAACTTGGTCCTAAAACTGTTGATGCGGTCTTCTTAGGTTACTTAGAAAATAGCTATGCATATAGGTTCTTGGTAATTCGGTCCGAGATACCGGGCATAGATATCAACACTATTGTTGAACTCCGTAATGCTACCTTCTTTGAGGATGTCTTTCCATTAAAGACTGGGATTCCTCAGAATCTGACCATTGAGGGCGCCTCCACATCAGGATCTATTCCAGATCAAGTGGAAAGGATATCGAATGTGGGGGTTGAGACTCAACCTGAACCTAATGATCTTTCTGAAGAGAACGAGCCAAGGAGGAGTAAAAGACCTCAAATAGCCAAGGATCTGGGTAGCGACTTCGTTGTCTACCAGATCGAGGGTGATCCACCAAGTTACAAGGAAGCCATGGCTTCATCTGAAGCAAAACAATGGAAGGAAGCCATCAAATCTGAGTTGGATTCCAATATGGCTAATGGGACTTGGGAGTTGGTTGATTTACCCAAAGGGTGCTCTACTATTGGGTGCAAGTGGGTGTTTAAGAGAAAGCTTAGACATGACGGATCAATTGAAAAATATAAAGCCAGATTAGTTGCCAAGGGCTTTAGGCAAAAGGAATGTATCGATTATTTTGATACCTATTCCCCTGTGACTATGATGACCACAATCCGGATGCTCATAGCATTGGCATCTGTATATGATCTCTCTATCCACCAAATGGATGTGAAGACCGCCTTCTTGCATGGCGATCTTGAGGAAGAGATCTATATGGATCAACCTGATGGGCTTGTGACTCCTGGGAATGAGGGAAAGGTTTGCAATGCGATCTCGGTACATTGTGATAATATGACCACAATTGCAAGGATCAAGAGTTCAAAGTTCAACCAGAAAACAAGGAGACATATACAAATCAGACTTAAGACGTTAAGGGATTTGGTGTCTCGAGGAGTGTTGCATGTGGATTTTGTTGGATCCAAAGACAACACGGCAGATCCGTTGACTAAGGGACTTGATAGATCTTTAGTCCTAAAGTCTAGGCTTGGGATGGGACTGAGACCCATTGGGAGTTCCTCTACAGTAGCAACCCAACCTATCTGAGTGGAGATCCCACAAAGTAGGTTCAATGTGGTAATAACAAGCTGTTTGGAGAACTGGTTGGCACTCTAAATTTTAATGCGTAAGCATGAGTGTCTTATCCCTGGAAGCCTGAGTGCCATTTAAGCTGAAAGTTTAGGAAGAGTGTAGGCTCTGAATGGGTTCAAGTCTTTGGGCAGGATGTTAGCAGTGCATCCTTGGAGAACGCCACCTATGTGAGTGTTACTGTGGGCCGCAGTTAAAGGAAGAGGGTCTTTCCTGAACACACTCATGAAACAGGATAAGGGTGCATGGCCTTTAACAGCACCAACCCTGAAGATTGTACCAAGAACAACGCTTTATTGTTTCTACCGTATACTTTAACACTAAGGTCTGAAGTTCAAGACGTAGTTCACTTCGTTCCTGTTAAAGTGAAAGTAGTAAACTCAGGTAGAGGTTCAAACCGGAAGGTACCTTTACTGAAAGCAAAGTGTGGGCAGCCGAAAGAAGTCTTTTAAATCCTTTTGAATCTCTTTTTCAAATTGGTGAATTCGTGGGGGATTGTTGTATTCAAAGTTGTATTTAGACTTTAATTGGAAAGTCTATGTAATTACAATTGGCATTCAATTTGGTTTCAATTGGGAAACCAAATGGTTTGGAGGGAAAGTTGGGAATTCTCAAATTTGAAATATGGAAGTTTGGGTGGAAGTTTAGTCCCACACCGGGGAGAACTAAACTTTTTGGTGGACTTAAATATGAGTTCACACCCCAAGCTTTTGTAGCAATAGTAGAGAGGAGGAATGGAGGACCACACACGCGCGCTCCGCTCCGCTCCGTCTCCGTCTCCGGCTCCGGCTCCGGCTCGGGCTCGGGAGAGTCAATTCGGATCTCGATACTTTTGTTGTGGGTTTCATTTGGTAAGTCGATTAAATTAATCACACGATTAATTTGGTAAGTCGACTTAAATGGGAATTCAACTCGCCGTTATGGGCGCGTTTTTTTGGGATCCGAAAGGATGCGTTTTCGGGACGCATTTTTGGAAACCAAAGGTCGCGTTTTTAGGACGCGAGCCCCTCTATTTATATCCCTCACTCGACTCGGTTTTTCTTCACTCGCAAGAAAACCTCTCTCACGCCGTTTCTCTCGGGTTCTTCCTCTCAAGGACGAACGTTTTCTTCTTCCTCTCTCGGCTGTAGTTCTCTGAGGTACAATCGAGGACGATCCCGTTGGTATGCGCCGACGACGATCGTGAGCCGTCGTATCCTGGGAGCAGATCGCCAGTACCCTACGCACCGGTATTGTGGGGGCGATATCTTCTCTAAGGACAGTCCATTACATGGACGCTTCGGTGACTTCTAAACTGATCTTTGTTTTATTTTGTTTGCCGTAATACGTTTATTGCTTTACCCTTTCTGGATCATGCCCGTGTTTTTGTTTCTGTTCTTTTAATCGGTTCCTGTTTGCATTGAATAATCGGATAATGATTGGGAAACATATGATTAATATGATTTTAATCTGTATCGTTTCTCTGTTAATTCATTTGGATCCGATATTATACTGTTTAATGTATGAACTGGTAATCTTATTTACAACACTATGTCCATGAGCGAACCAAGCATATTGAGGTTGGTTGTAACTTTATGATAGATTTGATGTCTATAGATCCTCTTCACATCACTAGTGTTCCCTCAATAGAGTAGATTGTACACACATTTAGTAAGGCACTTCCTCAAATTGATATTGAGCTGGGCAGTTTTCTTTCATCATAATTCATTCCTATTGTGTCCTACCTAACCACCACTACATACATAAGGCCTAGGTTTATTAAACAACTATATTCTAATGTCCTCCCAACAACTCATAGTTCTAGTATGATAGCCATGCAATTGCACATTATCAAATCCAAAATTACATTATGTCAGAAATGAACTATAATGTACGAGTTGGACTGATTGGCAAGACACAAGGGGAAGTACCAACAGCAAAAGATGCAGAAGAAGGTAGCGCATGCAGCTGGCAAGGTAATGTTATCATATACTCCATAAAAGCATGTGTAACTCCAAAAAACAAAAACACACGGACGTTTAGATCCACACGACTTACTGCTCTTATGCCATCCCCAGTAGCATAGCTATCCTCAAAGACGACGCCATCTTGGCCTTTCAATATCTTTGCCAGTTTCTTCCTCACAACCCCCTCCTGCAAACCACATATACACTTCATAACAAAAAAATGACAAACTAACTCAAAAAACACACTATTTCTTCAGAAAATCACCATACATCTTTCCTCATCGTCCTCCCTCGAAAGAAGAGAAGTGTTGGCCGAGATTCGAACGGGTCTACAGGATCATCATCCATGAATGAATCCACAACATGAACATAAGGAGCCACCACATCCTTACTGAGAGAGGACACGTTCTTCGGATATCGCCCAAAGTCTGCGACAATAAGAATAGATGCATTCACCTGCTCCCTTAGGAATCTAAATGCATTCGGATGATGCATGGGGATGACATGATCACGACCCCCGGACCTCTGCCAATACTTTGATCTGCCCAGAAAGTCCAGCAAGTCCGCCTGCCACGAAAATTCATATTTATACCCGTAACCAGATAATCTGAACCAACATAAACAACACCAAATAATTATTTCATTCCGAAAATGGTCACATATGCCATTTTGAATTAGCAAAAACACTATTCATTTTGACTTCCATAATATCATTGGGATTAATTCTTAGTCGAGGCAGTCCCCTTCCAGGAAGCAGGCGTACCTGAAGGCGACGGTCGATCTCGGTCTCGGGGTCGGTCATGACATGGCCGTGGGTGTTGAAACTGAGGGAGGAGAAGAAGGGGACGAAGAAGGCGTCCGCATCGTCGGGGTTGGGGACCCGGACGGCGCGGGAAGCCTTGTGGAGGAGGAGGGAAGCCATCAACCAGTACTCGACGCTGTGCTGGCGCTTCATCCCGGAGGTCTTGGGCCACGCGGGGAGGTTGGAGGGGTTCGGGAGGAGGTCGTCGGGGAGGGGGGAGCGGTCCAGCATCGCCAGATTGAAGCGGCGTGGGAGATCGTACATGTAGACGTGGAGAACCGGGGAAGGGGAGAAAATATTGGAGGAGGATGAGAAGAATTGGGATCGGAGGTCGCCATTGCCGAGGAGGAGGAAGAGAGAGATAGATAGGGCGCTGAGAAGCGCCACGGAGATGGGGACGGCCAAGGCCTTTGAGAGCATCTTCTCCTCTCCCCCTCCCCACTCCGTCTTGGTCGGTGTCCGTCTCTCTTTGTTGAGCTTTCGATCTGTTGAGCTTCACTGAGGAGCTGGCACGCTGAGAGCACGTGGGGGTAGGGAAGGTTGAGGTTGTCTTTCTCGTGCGGGCGGTTACTTGAGGTGGATGGTAATTATTAATTAATAGTGAAAAATGGATCGGCATCCCCACCAAAAAAAATAAAAAAAAAAGACTGCAGAATGCAGATGCCCAAGGATTCCAAGCAGAAGCAGATCTGGTTGGGTTCGTTATATATTTTTTTATTTAGATCGTGATAACAGGTGAAACTATCAGTTATATATTAATTGTTAAAAAAGGTATAAAGTAAATAAAATTCAAAAGGTTTGTTTGGTTACCGGCTTGGGATGGTTTGAGGTATCTTCCTGTAAATAGTAGTTGTTTGAAAGGTTACGAGGGTTGGCATGATAATTATGATTTGATGTGACATTGATTATGTGTTATATTAAATTTTTTTAATGATTATAATATAATTTTTATGTTAATAAGTGTATTTGAAAATGGTTAAAAATCATTATACGAAACAAATTGTAAGGTCAATACAAGTAATACCAACCTAAGAATATAGGGTTGGAGCTAGAGGTATGCCAGAATACTCCGGTATATCCTGGCAAACAAGCAAGCCCCAACAAGCCCTTAGAAATTTATTTAGTTTATATCATTTATAACAATTATTATATAACTGATAGTTACACATGTTATCACGATCTAAATAAATGTATGCATGCTGTAATCCACGACGTTGAAGACACGGCTAACGGATTTAAATATCTCAATAGACAGGCTTGTTCTACATGGTATTGGATTATTGAAGACACGGCTAACGGATTTAAATTTATATAACTGATTGTTACTTTCCTTTTAACTCGTTGACATCAGATGGAACTCCTCATAGTGAACACATATTAATTGTAACTACATGCATATTAAGAACTTGACTACCATGCATATATAAGAAGATATGGATTTTTATACTTATACCCTCTTGAGTTTTTCAATAACACTTATACCCTTGGCTTTTCTGCAATTACACGTGTGTGTTCTTTAGATATGACACTTATATCCTTTCGTTGTGACACTTACGCCCACATGACTCAGATGACTTTTATAGCCAAATATTAGTCTAAATATAAAAAATGTTCAATTAGATTTTCTGCTATAAAATCCAAGTAATATTATGTTCAAAAAGAGAGAAAGAGAAGAATGCAGTACTATTAGTTTCATTATATTTACTCGGAAGAAAATGTAAGATATCACAGTGAACGAACCTACCTGACTTCTTAAGATTTTCCGTAAGTAGGAATTAACTGAGAGTATTTGCGAAATCACAATTACACAAATAATTACTAACATCAACATGATAACCTCTTAAGCATTTTTCCCTGATAATCATTGAACTCAACAAACCTAATAAAATATCCAACATCTACTAGAAAACCCATAACAAAATTAACACGAACCCACATCTTTAACCTATAATTGTTTATGCAGTAGTTGTTTTACATAGTAGGATTCTTGGGTTTAAAACTAAACGTCATGATTTTTTTGAAATGGAGAGTGTATATGTAAAATCATTGTTTCATAATGATAATCGTAGATGTATTGACAAAAATGACCAATGATAGAATATTAGAAAATATACTATATAAAAGTCATGGCCAATGTAGTTAATGAAAAATTCAAGGGATATTTACACCGATAACTCTAATAGTTTCGTACTTATGTACATAATTTTCAGTAATCACGAATTACATGTAAAACTCCGAATAATGCTTAACTAATACATGGCATTACCTTGTGTTAACTTCTCCGTTAACTTTAACGGAAAATGTTAAATGTTGACAATTTTACCCCTTGTGACATTTCATAATTATAAATGATGTCTCATGTGGAGGAGGATCTCGAATTGACTCACTTACCCCAATTCACAGGCGGAAGAGGATCCTCTGCTGTATTGGGGATTGCAACAGAGGTGTTGTAATCCCCAATAATTTTTTTGTGATTTGAATTTTAAAATCGAACCTTATAGATTGAATCTTAGATTAATGCTCTATATAACATCCAAATTTTACTTCGAGATTATTTGGTATTTTATCTTAATGGTTGAAGATTCAAATTTTTTTAAATGGAGTTTAGGTTGCTTAGATCTTGACCGATTTTTTGACCATTAAGATAAAGTAGTAAATAATCTCAGATTTAAGCAAAATTTGAAAAATATGTAGAGTTATTAATCCAAGATACAATCTATAAGGTTAGATTTTAAATCCAAATCACAAAAAATATTAAGATTACAGCACCTCTGTTGCAATCCCCTCTACGACAGAAGATCATCTTCCTTCACAGACTCACGGTCCTACACCCCACCTGCAACTATAACTACAAAGGGGTGAGAACTTCTCTCCTTCGTCCTCCAACCTCTCCACCATCCCATCAATAGATTTTCTCATGGCGGTCCGATGAGTCCCTGCCATTTTCCATTCCAAGTTTCGAAAAGGTGGCACCTTTCTCATCTTTGCTCGTGTGTGTCACAACCGTAGAGTTGACCTCACCTCAAAGGATGAGAGCTTTCCACGGCATGACCATGTTTTCTCATGTGGGTTGAATCTGACAAGCCCCAAGGCCTTTTTCTGTTGCGCTTCTTGGTGTAGTGGTAGGGAAGAGATTATCAAATATGAGACCTTCGAGCAGTTTAGGTGTCACTCTGAGCCTTATATAGGTTGTTGTTCTTGACTTTCGTGTCTGAGGTCTACTGCTTGTTGTGGTGGAAGAAGAGGATCACAAAGCCTGACTTTGACGAAAACCCACCATCACAATCACCACCAATCCCACCTCCAACATCCTACCCATCTTATGTTGATACAAACTCATGATATTCTACCGCTTCACGAATCTAATAGGGATCCTCTTCACCATCAAGAAGGAGCCAATGGAGGACTTGGGATCGACGACCCACAAACGAGGGAAGGCGGCACGTGCCTTTGTAGTTCACAGACGAAGTCAACAATCCACAAACGAGGTAAGCCAATTCAAGGTCCTCCGATTTGCTCCTCCTTGACGTCGGTGAATTCCTCAACGGGCGGAGGAAGGGGCAGAGGGGCTGGAGGGGAGGGGGTTGTGGGTGAAAGGGTTGGAGGAGAGGGGGTTACGGGCTGAGGGGAGGAAGGAGCGGAAAGGGTGGGTATATATCCTCCTTCCAAGTTTCAAGATTTCATGGAGACTTCAAGCTCTCTCTCCCGATCTTGCCCAGAGACACCTTTATCTGCAAGTTCAGAGGAAAATTCCTCCCAGGGGTAGATTTATAATGAAAGTTGTTGTATGTGGTCAAGGAATTTTTTTTGTTATGTACTGTAGGTAAGCTGCCTCTTCAAGATGCAGCTTTGGTTAAGAGGAAGTCGCCTCTTCAAGAGACGGCTTACCTACGAAGCAGTCCCTTCAAGAGACGGTTTTCACAAAGCCGCCTCTTGAAGAGGCGGCTGTCCATAACAGAAAAAAAGGGAAGCAACAACTCTGTTGCCCGCAGAACTGCTGCTTCTCTTTTTTTTTGAGTTATGAAGTTATAGAATATGGTATTAAAACAAGTTTAAAAGACATGATTCATAGATTAAGAAAATTAAATGTTTGTATACGAAGTGCACAACACAAAAGTGAAGACAACATTTACATACAAAGTACACTCAAAATTATCACGCATGCCTTATATTACAAAAGATTGCCAAGATATTGATCTAGCCTCTACGCTCCCTTCTTCGTTTGTACTGTAATTTGACCGATCTATCATCAGCCATGGTGATCTCCGGTGCGCTTGGCTCAAATCCACGCACTTGGCTATTTTGATCGATATCATCGATGTTGCTTGTATCCGTTCCTTCAACTCCGAAGAAAGACGATGGAAGGGGTAAATGTCGTGAAGATCCTGCATCCATAACTGCTCGATCCTTCCGTGGTGCAGGCGGCGTTGTAGTATCTCTCGATGGGCCACACTCAGGAATTAGGGTCTCAAATTCTATGTCGGATTGAGGTGGTTGTTGCATCGTAACTAAGACATCTCCCTCGCCAGAAGTCCTCTCTCCCCTTTGTCAGTGAGCGCGTCCCCGTCCACGTCCTCGGACACGTGGACAGCGATGAGATGTAGCTTCTACCTCGCTGATGAAGCCACATTTCATCATCTTTATTCTATCATTTTGGCATCAAAAACCCTAGCAAATGCGTGTAAATACCCTTAATTAGAGCATCTTAGCATTCTTGCATGTGCATGTATATAGTGTATAAAATACTGTAATTAAAGCCAAAATTATAGAATAAATTAAAGAAAAGAAAAAAAATAAAATATTGTAAATATTTTATGACCCAAAAACCCGAGACCTAGGCATCTTGATGAATAGGTCGACAAGGAATAAAGTAGGGGGAGATAAAGGTTAAATACAATACACATTCCTTCATTCTTTATTCATTTTTGGGACCTATTTTTGGTTCCACTTTTTATACCTCAAATAAAGAAACTTTGTACATAAAATTTGTAGATAATTTAATAAAGAAAAATACAAAATTGATTTCACTGAAAAATAATACAGAGATAAAAAGTTATGGTCTGAATAAGATTCTAAAACTCCAACTTCCCAGACCCGTATCATGCAAATAAAAACTCGAAATGTATTAAACTCACCTTTAATTGTATATAGCTTAAAATAATCTATTTAATGGAGGTGGTTTCGTATTTTTCGGAGTTACGGTTTGAAAGTTGAGTTTTGGACCCTTGTAGTATACTTGTACAGATTAAAATATTCAATTTATTATTTATTCATTATTTTTGTATTTTTATATTTTTATAATCTTGTAAATATTATTTTATAATATATATGTACAATAAAATCGGAATAAGAATGCAAAATAAATTCAAATAAAATACTTGTATATTCTATACATAAGTATTATACCTATACTTATACTTGTACAAATAGTACTTATATATTATTAAGTGTACAAACTATACTAGAAAAATAAAATAAAAATATAATTACGTGTATAAAAGTATTTTATAATTTTATAAAATACTAAATAAAAATAATAAAATTAAATACACAAAGTAAAAATAAAAGAATAAAATATATAGATATTATACCTATAAAGGGTATAAAAGTAAACTTGTAAAAATATACCTCATAAAAATAATTAAAAATCAGAATAAAATACTACATAAAAAAATATTTTTTATTTAATAACCTAAATTTAATTCGACCTTTTTCTATTTTTTTATTGAATTAATAATTTTTTTCCAGGGATTTTTCCCGATTGGTCCAAGTGGACCAATCAGGGGACAATCAAAGTTGACCTTGGTCAACTGGCTGTCCTAGCCCTAGCAGCCTGTCAGAGCCTTGGTTTCGACCCCTTTTTGTCGATTTTTCCAGGCCGCTCCTTGCATTATTTCGTGTCGCGCCCTTCTTGACTTTTCATCCTCCATGATCAAGGATGCCCGCCCAAGTGAAATCTCGGGCTATGGGTCGAAGATCTGCTTGATACGCCTTGGTCTTTGGACCACTTCAGTCATCGGGTCAAACGACATATATGGTACCCCTGACTTCATTTTTTATTTTGAACACCTTCGGTCCACCCTTCCTCGCTCCTCCCGTGCTCCAAGCATTCCTGGAGGTGACAGCTCCAGCTCCGTGCATTCAGCCAGGGCGAAGGAAGTCGGAGGCGTCTCCACCACCTCCCCCAGCTCCGACGGTCGAGGTACACTCCCTCCGGTTGTCAACCGTTGAGGCAGCCATCTTTCCCTTCTATTTTTCGTGCATTTTCCTTCCCTTAACCTTAGGTTTAAAAGCCCTCAAAAATATTCCAATCCCATCGAGTAAATCGCCCAATTTGATCACCTGGCCGGAGCGCACATCCGGCCGAGCTCCGTCCCGCCGCTTCGCGCCACCGTTTCACCACCGTGGGACCCAGGCACTTTGCCCCGAGTCCTCTCACCTTGTTTTGCAGGTGTTTGGGCTTTATCGCACGCCTGGGGGTCATTTTGACCCTCGCCGGAGACGCAAGAAGCCTCCCAGCTCCGACGACGTCCCCAGCGAGCCTCGGCCACCGCCGAGGTGTTTTGGACCTCCTAGTGCATAGAGGAACCTCCCAGGAGGATGCAGCCCCATTTTGAAGCCCCGAAGCCACCGGAGCACAGAGATCCAGCCTGGGGAAGTTCGCCTCGCCGGCGTTCTTCCCCGTTCTTCCTCAGCGCTTCCCCACCGTTGGATTGGGCTGCCTCTCCAGATCGCATCGCAGCCGTTGGATAGCGCCCGAGCTCCACCATCAGATCTTCACCCGAGGATCTAATCTTCGCCGTCCAACGCGAAGCGTCATCGACCGTTAGATCGTCGACACGTGGCAAGTGGAATCGCATCAGCCATCGGATCGAGCCGAGTGGGGTATTTTGCAATCTCTACCCCGCGCATTTCTGTATTTAAAAGTTAGTTTATAAACTTTCAGGGGAAGTTTAAAAAGTTTTGTAGTAATTACACTTAGCCCCCTGAACTTTCTACATTTGTAGTTAGGTCCTCGCCACATCATCTCACGTGCCTGTACGCGTGAGGTGAAGGGCATTTTGCAAAGGGACCCTCGGCCATTTTGTCATTTAGCTTTAGTCCATAAACTTTCATATGCACTGTAATATTTTTGAGATATTTACATTAAAGCCCCTGGGATTTTTGGAAATTACTTTTAGGTCCTTCCAGGCGCGTGTCAATCACGTGTAGGGTTGGGTAATTTGTGCTAGTACCCTTGCGGCCTTTAAAATCTGTATTTAGTCCATTAAATGCAATATTCAGATATGGATTTTTTGTGAAACTTGCACTTTGGCCCCTGGATGTTTTGATATTTGCACGTATGCCCTTGCCAGTAGTGTAGTTTCTTGATGTTGTCTCTATTTAATTAGTGCATCATTTTAACTTGAAAAATTCCACAAAAATTATGTTAAGCTCATGTTAACTTGCTGATCCACGCTATATTTTTGCATCACATTTTTATCGCATTTTCAGGTTTATTAAAAATCAAAAACATGCGTTTTTCCTACTGTTTGCATTAGAAAACCCATAAAAATTAGCAAAACGTTTTGAAAAATTCCAAAAAAATTATGTTTTGTGTGTTTCATTATCTACTAGGGTCAATCCAAAAACCACTAAAAATTTCAAAACAAAAACCTTAAAAATTTGAAAACCTTTAAAAACTTCATAAAAATCTAAAAAATCATAGAAAATTCAGAAAAATATAAACTCAGTTGTTTTGTCTTCCTTATTTTATTGCCTATATTTTAAAATTAATTTGAGTAATTTTGGGTATTGTTTAGTGTTTTTCATCCTCATTTTGATTTCGGCCAGCAACCTAGTCCACTGTTTTCCCCTATTTTGATATTTAAAAATACCAAAAATATTTTGAAAAACCCCCAAAAATCACAAAAATAGTAGAAAATTATAAAAGACCAAAAATATTTTATTTCCTGATTTTTGACTATTTTTACCTATTTTTATAAATATATTATCCTCTCTTTCGTTACATTGTATATATACTCCCTTATTGAAAAAGAAAATACAAAAAAATTTAAAATATAAAAACAAAATAAAAAATCAGAAAATAAAAAACCAAAATACAAAATTATAAAATTAAAAATAAAAGATAAAAACTAAAAATTAAAATCCACAAAAATATTTGCATTGCTTAATGTAGACATTACATCACTTTCACACACACACACACACACACTTGTGGATCTATCACGCCTTGCTCCCTGTGTTCGAACTCTCTACATACTTACACCTGTACATCTGTTTGTAGAGTTAAAAATAAATTTTAACTTCACATCTGCTTGTCTTTTCTTGATATCTATTGTGTGGGTTAATTGTTGATTAATTAGGGATTTTTAGCGGTCACCACAGCGACCTCCGTGTTCCCGCTTTGTGTGGAATACAAGACCGTTGGAAATTCCTAGTTATCACTCGCCATCTTCCTGTAAAATCTCCTCATCAGTACCATCTCGGAATTGTCGCTGTATAAACTCACGTAGACAAGAACTTGCTTCAGCAGCAAGCTCTCTTATCTGCGGAGCATCGTCATCACAGAGATATACAATCTCGTCGAAGCGAGACACCTGCAATATTGACAACTCTTGTCAGAACAGGATACATGATATCATAATAGCTACTTAAAATTACTTTTTTTCTTACTGCATAATCGAGCATGCATCCATGTCGACCAATGAATTGTCGTGTAATACTACGATACCATGGCAAGTAGTCGGCAGTCGTATCTGGTCCTTCTAATGGAATGGGAGTCATTGGTACAACGTAGTTCCTACAGATGTTCCATAGTCTAACATAAACTGCATGGAACTCCGTCAAATCGACGTTGCTCTTCCCCCGGAGATCGATTGAATGCAAATGAGTTGATATATCGCAAACCATCAGAATCCCCTGAATCCCACCAAACTGACGTAGGACTCTATCTGGTGTGTTTAGATCGACAATACAAAAATGAATCAATGGAACATGAGCCACATGCAAGTCTTCATTGCCAAGACAATACAACGATAGCAGGGACAACACCTCCTGTGTATATGGGATCCTGATAACCGGGAATTCCGAGGGTCGTACGGTTTCACAAGGCGAAACCGCAGTCGGTGTATTGACCGCTCAAAAATCCTGCCTTAATCAACAATTAACCCACAATCAAATCAATCAATGGGAATCAAGTGGAGTTAAAATTTATTATAACTCTACAAATATATGTATAGTGTGTAAGTATGTAGAGTGTCGAACTCAGGGAGCAAGCAGGATAGATCAGACAAGATTCGCAAGAGTGAATGTGATTAAGTGTCTACAAATATGCAAAATTTTTTGTGGGTTTTTAATTTTTATATTTTTTATTTAATTTTTGATTTTATATTTTCTTGTATTTTGGTTTTTAATTTTCTGATTTTATGTTTTCTTTTATATTTTATATTTTTATATTTTTTCAATAATAGAATATATATACAAAGTAAGGAAGAGAGGAATATAGTATTTATAAAAATGGGTAAAAATAAGGAAAAATTAGAAAATAAAATATTTTTGGTCTTTTTGTATTTTTCTAATGTTTTTTTGATTTTCTAGATTTTTCCTATTTTTTGGTATTTTTAAAGTCGAAAATACTGAAAATAGTGAATAAAAGTTGCTGGACGAAATTAAAATGAGGATTAAAAATAACAAATATTTCCAAAATTCCTCAAATTAATTTTAAAATAAAGGCAATACAATAAGAAAACTACAGAAATTGACTTTATATTTTTAGGATTTTTCTAGAATGTTTTTAGATTTTTATGTAGTTTTTAGGAGTTTTCTAATTTTTAAGGTTTTTGTTTTGAAATTTTTAGTGATTTTTAGATTGACACTAAAATATGATAAGACACGCAAAATATAATTTTTTTGGAATTTTTGAAAAACTTTTACTAATTGTTATGGATTTTCTAATGCAAACAGTGCTGAAAATGCATGTTTTTTATTTTTAATAATAATGAAAATGCAATAAAAATGTAATAAAAAATATGAATGAACAAGCAAATAGGAGCTTAAACTAATTTTTGTGGATTTTTTAGGGTTTTATCGATGCATGAAATAAATAGATACAACATCAAGAAACTACAATATTGGCAAGGGGATATATGTAAATAGACAAACATCCAAGGGCCACAGTGCAATTTTCACAAAAATTTCACAACTAAATATCACATTTAATGGACTGAATATTAATGTCAAAACCCACAGGGGTATAATTACAAAAATCCCAGACCACGTACGTAAGCACGCACGTCTGGTGGGGACCTGTATGCAATTTCCAAAACCTACGGGGGCTATAATGCAAAATATACAAAAATCTTATGCTGCATATAAAAGTTTCTGGACTAGAATGCAATAAGCAAAGCCGCAGGGTTCCCTCTGTAAAATGCCCTTCACCTCACGTGCACAGGCACGTGAGGTGACGTGGCCGAGGACCTAATCGTAATAAAGAAAAGACCGGGGCCTTCTTGATAAATATTACAAAGATAATATAACCTCAGATGAAAGTTTGGGTTTAATAAGCTAAATACAAAAAGAGCGAGGGATGAGTAGCAAAATAGCCCTCGCGCGCGATCCAACGGCTGGGATGCTTCCACTCATCCACGTGTCGGTTGTTGCTGAGACGATACCCCTTCGCGTCGATGGCTGAGATTAGAATCAGCGATGATCATCCAACGGTGCGAGGGCTTCAGATCCGACGGCTGCTGTGCACTTGGAGGCGCGGCGTAGATCCGACGGCGTAGAGGGCCGGAGTAAGAACAGGGAAGCGTCGCCGGAGAGGCGAACTTCCCCACTCTCGATCGGCATCCTCCGGTGTTCCTTGGGCTCCCAAAAGAGTCCTGCAACCTCCTGCGGTCTTCCTCTAAGTGCTGGAGACTTCAAAACTCCTCGACGACGGCCGAGGCGCTCGCTAGAAGGCGGCGGAGCTTTGAGCTCCGCGTATCTCCGGTGAGCGAGCAAAACAAGCTCCAGGTCCTTGTCAACGAGCTTTGAACTGCAGAAAAGTATGAGAGGACCCAGGGCAAAGTGCATGGGTCCTGTGGTGGTGGTAACGAGGCAAGGGGCGACGACGTGCGGTGGTGGTCGGAGCGGGCTCTGGCGAGGTCTTTAATTGCGTGATTCGATGGGCGATAAATGGAATGGGGGTTGGATGCGGATTCCTACGACTAAAGAGAAGAGAACCAGAGAGAAAGAAGAAGGAGAGGGGATATACCTCGATGGCTGGGGCCAGAGGTTGAACCTCAACTGCGAGGAGTCTCGCCGAAGGTGGTGGAGCCTCCTCGGGCTTCGCTCGACCCGCCTGAAACACGCCAAAGGGAGCTGTCACCTCCCTTGATTGTTTAGGCACCAAAAGGGGAGCTTAGCTTGGGATTGAGGGGTTCAAATTTGAAAAGGAAGAGGGGGTGGCATTTTGAAGGGTTGACGGATGGGCGAGAAGATCAAAGGACAGCAGCCGATGCAGCGATCTAGAACCCAAGGATTCACTTGGGCGTGAATCACCAATGACCAAGGAAGAAAAGTCAAGAAGAATGTTACGCGAAATGGTGCAAGAGTTGACCTCGAAAAAATTGCGAAATGGGGTCAAGAACGAGGTCTGACACGGGCACATGGGGTGAGGGACGCCTAGTTGACCGAGGTCAACTTGGACCAGCGCCTGGTTGGTCCACGTGGACCAACCAGGAAAAATCCCTGGAATAAATGATTAGAAATTCGATAAAAAAATAGAAATTATTTTATTAATTTTTTATTATTAAATAAAAAAATATTTATTATTTTCTAAGGTATTTTAATCTGATTTTTAATTATTTTTATGAGGTGTTCTTTTACAAGTTACCTTTTCTAGGCTATATAGGTATATATATCTATATAGTTTAATATTTTATTTTTATTTTGTACATTTAATTTATTCATTTTTGTTTATTATTTTGTATATTTATAAAGTATTTTTATACACTTATATATATTTTTATTTTATTTTTCTGGTATATTTTGTACATTTAATAAAATAGAAGTATTAATTATATAGGTATGTAAATAGGTATTATACCTAGGTATAGTATCTACAGGTATTTTATTTTGTATTTTATTTAGGTTTTTATTCTGATTTTAATGTACAAAAATATTATAAGTAATATTTGCAAAATTATAAAAACATAAAATTATAAAAATAATGAATAAATATTAAAATGAATATTCTAATCTGTACAAGTATACAAGTAGGGTCCAAAACTCAACTTTCAAACCGTAACTCCGAAAAATACGAAACCACTCCATTAAATAGCTTATGAAAAGTTATATACAATTAAAGGTGAATTTGGTTTGCAAGATACAGGTCTGGGAAGTTGGGATTTTGGAATCTTATTTAGACCATAACTTTTCATCTGTAATTATTTTTGTATGAAATCAATTTTATATTTTTTTATATTTAATTATCTACAACTTTCATGTACAAAGTTTCTTTATTTGAAGTATAAAAAGTGGAACCAAAAATAGGTCCCAAAATGAACAAGAATGAATAAAATGAATGGGTATCTAGCCCTTATCTCCCCCTACTTTATTCATTGTCGACCTATTCATCGAGATGTCTAGGTCTCGGGGTTTCGGGTCATAAAATATTTAAAATATTTACAATATTTTCTAGGTCTCGGGGTTTCGGGGTCTCGGGGTTGGTGGTTGGATGTGAGTAGGTGTGGGTAGACAAAGGGGGACGGGAGGTGGTTGCAACGACTAGAGGGGGAGGGGGATTAGAGGAGGAAGGGGCATTTTCTTTTATTTTCTTAATAGCCATGTATAGAACATATGATTAAATTAACTGAAGATTATGGAAGTGTGATGGAGTGACTATTCGAGTTTTCTCGATCATGTAATCTATGATTATCGAGGGTTATGTACATAAATATAAAATTATACATGATTATGGTTGTAAATATGCTGAAGTTTAATGAATGAGGTTACAATACAAAATAAAAAGAGTAAATTGCATAAAAGTCCCTAAATTTTATACTCAAATTCAATGTAGTCCCTAAACTTTTAAAAATCACAATGTGGTACTTGATCTATACGAGTGGTTTCAATGTAGTACTTCCATCATCTTTTTAATTAAATTGTCCGTTACTTTCTTATTTATGACCATTATACCCTTCCCTTCGTAGAAGAATGGAGGCACCCCCTCCCTCTACTTCCACGCCCTCCTCCCCGTCGACCTCTCCCTCCGCATCCTCCTCGTTGACCCCTCCCTCCCCCTTCTCCCTTGGGGCATCTTCACCTTCGTCGACCACTCCCTCTCCGAGATGGTTGGCATCCCCTTTAGATCCCCTTTCAAATGCTCCATATGTGCCCTCGGGATGTCCATGGAATTAGAAAAAGGTTTCCATCAAGCCAGGTATCGAGATGAAGATCAATGAAGAGAGATTCACGCTCGCCATTGTCTGCTTCGAATGCAGCAACATGGAGCCGATCTGCACTACAAATTTGGGCATGATGTAGTTGTGATGAAGCGATCATGATGAAGTGGAGGAAGAAGGTGAAAAATATGAGAAAGGGGGAGAGCTTCGAGCTTGACTTGAGGTTACGTCAACAACAATAGGGCTATGGGCAAAACAAGCGAGATGGATCCTCTTTGTTCTCCAGAGGCTGACGATCTGGCATAGTAAAAAGGGCTCGGGGTAGATATCCTTCTTGGATTGGGAAATGGAACAACCGAAGGGGATTCGGAGGGGATACAAGCCATCTTGGAGAGGGAGATGTCAAGGAAGGTGGAAATGTCCTGGGGGATGAGGCGGAGGGAGGGGTCGACGGGGAGGTGAGCGTGGAGGTGGAGGGAGGGGATGCCTCTATTCTTCTACAAAGGGGAAGGGTAAAATTGTTAGACATGTGAGCCCAGGGTGAACCATTCTTACAATAAATATTATTGCAATATATATGTTTATCAATAAAAGTTAGTGATGTTTCACTCCCTTTCTGAAATTAAATGAATGAATGCACTATAAGGTCCCTCTGTACAATTATGGTTATGTACCATGGCCATATTAATGATCATATATCTATTGATTCATTAAATGAATCATAGAGGCTGGGTTTGGGTGAATATCTAAGGAGTTAGATAGAGGACTCATCAAGCACCGTCAAATGATTGTTAAGAGATGATCTCCATCCTAAGTAGGAGATGGCAATCCTTTCCCACATAGGTTGATATCTGACCGACCTATTGATGCAGGTCCTCTGCATGGGAAAAGTGATTCAGAGGTGTCAGATTAGCTAGGTCAAAGGGTTGACTTAGCGAGATCGAGATAACCTAAGTCCTATGGTGAATGCTTTCACAGCATAGGCACGCATCCTCTGACCGAAGACAGATGTGTTATTATATGTCTGAGTGTGTACATTTGGCAGATCAATAGTTGATGACCTAACCAAGGTCTATACACCGGCACGCTGGTGTGCATGTAAGGGCATATGAGTAATACGATTTCTCAAAGGGATCATACAGGTTCACTTATGAACCGGAAAACATGAGCTTACTCATGAGGTATTGGGACCGATCAAATTCCATGCATGGTCATCGTGCTTTGGAAGCATGACATGAATTTGAAGGTATGATATATGCTTTGGGAAAGCATATGATCGATACCAATTCCCAATGACCAAGAATGAGAAATTTAGTAATTAAACTCTGAAGAAGACAGTGTAAAATTGATCTTAATCTTTAGATTGATCATAGGTCTTCCAATATGCAGGATGTACAGATATTGGGAATAACTGAGGGTGATGTGATCATAAAGGATTGTATAACCATGACGCTTCCATTCTGAGGGAGTAATGAAACAGGTCTGGATTTTAGTGACTCCTCTCTATAGAGAAGCAATCTGATCTTGGTCCAAGTGTTGGACATTGGTCTGAATGAGATTCAGATGCAATGAGAAGATTAGATTTGCGGTCTTGATTTAATCAAGCATCAGTTGGAGGTCCGTAAGATCCGGATTTGAGATGAGATCTCAACATCCAAGTCGCTATAAGTGGAACAATACAATCACCATGTCCTTATCTCCAAGTATCTACGGAGAAAGCACATTATTCTTGAAGGAGTTCAAGAATAATTCCTGTGATGAATTTTGTATCCAAGCAAGAAGGTCTTGATGATTAAATAGGATTTAATTATCAAGTATAATATGAATGAGATTCATATTGTGAGAATAATTATCCAAGATAATTAAATGGGATTTAATTGTCAAGGATTACAAAATATGGATAGTACTATCCATAATATCTGTGTATTATAAATGTGATTTATAATATATATCAGAGAGAGAGAAATTTTGTAAATAAAATTTGTTAATTATTAATGTGGATTGGATTCACATTAGTTAATTAATTGGAAATGTAATTTACAAATTAGTTTGGGTTATGAATATGATTCACATATATATCAATGGTATGATTGAAATATTCACAAATTAATTTGGAATTAATTTGGTGGATATTTTGTGATAATGGTTATTACAAAATTATCAAGAAATAATAGATAAAATAAAAAGGAGATTAATCACCATAAAATATAGGCGGCGTCAACCATGGGTGACGCCCCCTATTTTTGGAGGTGATTTATTATCTCCTCCTTTTTTATCTTGTTATCTCTTGATAATTAATACATGTTAAATTAAATTATGTTGATAATATTGCAACATATATTTGATTTAAATATAATTAATATTGTTGATTTTTAACCAACAACAATCATGGCCATTGATTAATGCATAGATCAACTTGGTCGTTGGATCTATGTGTCCCATGGATTGAGATCCATTGGATCCCAAGCTAATATATAAGGAGGGCTAATTTGGCCTTTCAAAGGTACATAATTAAGAGTTGTACAAGGTTACTACTCTCTCTCTCTCTCATTCTCGCTTACTCTCTCTCTCTATTCATGGTGGCCATCCATCTTGTACATTGAGAAAGAGAGTCTCTCACCTTCGCCTTCGACGACTCGAGGATCTCCTTCTTCTTTGAGGCTGCTTGCTCTAAAGGAAGACGACGGATTTTGTTGGACGAAATCAGGGGATTCATAGCTTGGATCTTCATCAAGTATTACGGGAGGAACACGTATCATCATCGCGCCTACAAGTGCCATCTTCGTGGATCGGACTTGAGACAAGAGGATCTCTTATTTTAGAGATCTCGTGATTACAACCACGCTTCAAGAGGCATTCCTTATACTTTGTGGTTTGATGAAATGATCAAAGAAATGTTCTTGTGATCATGTGGTTTCATCACTTGATTGAAAATTTTAATTTCCACTGCATCTAGCGACTAGTGCGACTAGTCGCCCCGATCGCATATGATGCGATCAACACGTTTCCGTGATGCGCTTGAGTATTCACAATATCCTTCAAGTGGTATCAGATCCATAGGTCGAATAAGGTTTTGGATATGATTCACAGACCTAGGACGACTTGGGTTTGAAAGAATCATGAAATTTTTGTCGCATTTCAATTTTCGCACCTCTATCTAATTAGAACTTTTCGATACTGTTTAAGTTGTTTAAACAACTAAATTTGCAATTGACATTAAATAAGGAAACCATAGGATTTGAGTTTATGTAATTTGGATTTCATTTGCTCTAGATATGGCCCTTTGAATAAACATGTATTCACTGTTGCGAGAACAGCAGATCTGAACGTGATTAATGAGTTAATTATTGTTTTGATGTGCATCGAAATCGTGAAATATCACTTGTGTTCCTTCATAAATCAAATTAGCAATCTAAGAAAACTGATTTTGTGTAATTTGGATTTAAATTGATCAAGATAAGTTGATTTTAGTGATTGGGGGTCACTGCTGGAAATTGACATTTTTGATCATGAACCATGTGTTAGTCATTCAAATATGAGGATGAAAATTAATAGTTAATTTTTTGAAATAATTAGCGATAAATATTTTTGAAATATTTAAAGAGATAATTATTTCATTGAATGACATTTGCCTAAACCAAGATGATAAGATAGTTGATATTGATCATTAATTGGTTGAAATGAAATCATCAACAAACACTATTTCATGAAGAACCTTAGTTTACCCTACAATAGTTGTAGGACAACTCTTACATGAAAACCCTCTTGCTTGAATAGGATTGTGGATTTGTTTATCAAATCTCCTTATAATATTATCAAAATTATTTTGATGTATATTATATGGTATAATTTCGGTTGAAAAACCGATGAGCATCTCAAAGTACATGATAATCTATATGGTATTATCCTTTCCTGAGGTAGATATGGTGACTAGTCTGAGAGCATTGGGGTTGCGGATTGCAACGTATGTGGTCCGTCCCACTCTCGTCGGTACTGGCCATAACAGCGGGTAGGGACTCGATAATGTCGGAGAAGTCAAAGTGTATTTTTCTAATTATTAAAATTTGAATAATACGTACTTTGAGATTATACCTACTATTCAAGTAATAATCAAGTTTGTTGACTGATAATTGGATTGATGGTTAATTTAATGTGATTAAATTAATTATATCCAATAAACACTCTATTATGAATAGATGTATATTTCCCTTGGAAGAGTTAATTATGTGAATATGATTCACTATAATTAATTATTACAATTTGAATATGAGGTGGAGGATCACATAAGTGACTTCCATGGTCTCCCGTCAAGGCAAAGGATTCTGTCGCCAGATGTTGTTTATAGGAGACGCATGTCCGAAGTGACAGATCCTATATATGATTTATTTGGATCAGGTTCTTTGATTCTCGAAAGAGTAAGGCTGTATACGTAGTGACCCCAATGTCGAGTCCTCATATTATTGGGACGATATTGGATTGCGTGTAGCGAGTATTAAGCATGTTGACGGTTGGTTCAATTAACAACGGGTCAACATCATCTTAGGGGCGGTGGGCCCGGGTGTTAAAGACCGAATTGGGAAATGCAAGTTGGATTTGCAAGGCGGAATGAGTTTCCGCTTCTTTTTATCGGAGTCACAAGTTCTCATAATATTGGGATGTGACAAAAATAGGAAAGGAGATCCCAGATCTTGCTTGAGATATAGCGGTAAGTATATCTCTTACTTTGAAAGACAATAAGGGAATAATCTTTCAAAGTTGACATAGCAAGACAAATTTGATTTAAAATGCCTTAATCAAATGTCTTAAAATTAAATATATAATCATTTAAATATTCTAATATAGTGCATTCTTAATTTCAGAAAATGAAGTCCATGAACCCACTTAGCAGCTCCTGGAAGTCAACCAGTTGACCGGACCAAATTATTCGGATTGGATTCGAAAACTTAGATGTTGTCCTTTCCGCGGAGCGCATCTCGTATGTGCTATCCAAGGACAAGATTGCAGACCCCAAGACTGCGGAAGATAAATCATATAATGAAAAATATGATGAAGATCATAATCTGGCAAGGTGTTATATCCTTGGGTCATTGTCCAATGTACTTCAGAAGCAACATGTGGATATGAACCATTGCCAAGAGATTATGATGAATTTGAAGGATATGTTCGGTGACATAAACTGCACACAGCGTTACAATGTGATGAAAGATCTTATTCGTTGCAAGATACAGGAAGGGACCTCTGTCAAAGAACACTTGCTCAAAGTGTTTGGGTACCTCTCTGATTTGGAAACCATGGAAGCCTTCATGGATTCTAACATGCAGGCTGATTTCATTCTCCGATCGCTCCCTAAGTCTTTCAACAACATTGTCGTGTCATATCATATGAGCAAAGATGATTTCACTTACGCTGGGTTGTTAGCTGCATTAAAGTCTGCAGAAGACGTGGTGAAGAAGGACGGCCCCTCTGCTAGTGCAATGGTTGCACAAGTGAGAGGAAAGCACGGGCGGAAGCAAGGTTCTCGAAAGGGCCCGGCTCAGAAGAGAAAGAAGAAGAATCAAGGAGTTGGTTCATCTTCTAGTGCTTCCACACTAATGACATCGAAAAAGTCTGATGTCTGTCACCACTGCAAGAAACTGGGCACTAGCGGCGTAACTGCCTAGATTACCTAAAGTCTGCTGACAAAGGTAAAGCCGCAGCAGGTATGAAATCTACTTTCATCATTGAAACTAGCTTTCTCATTGGACGAGAAGGAAGTTGGGTTGTAGATTCTGGTGCTTCTGTTCATGTGTGCAATTCGTTGCATTTGTTTCAGGAAAGTAGGAATTTGGAGCAAGGGGAGATAGTCATCCATATGGGATCTAATGCAAGTGTTGCAGCAGTCGCCATCGGGACGTGCAGCCTATCGTTATCTAGTGGTCGAGTCCTAGTACTTAAAGAGTGTCTTTATGTACCTGAGGTCAGGAGGAATTTGATATATATGTATCTAAGCTTGTTAGACATGGATACTCCTTCCTATTCTGTAACAAGTTAGTCATTAATCAATATGATAAATTTATTGCGGAAGGTGTTCTGACTTCTGGTGGACTCTATGGATTGTGCATTGATGAATGTATCATGAATGTCACTACCACTGATAATAAAAACCCTAAATGATCCAGGGAGAATGGAAATCATTCGAATATGAATTGGCATCAAAGGCTTGGTCATTTATCTGTTGATAGGATCAATAGATTGATAAAGGATGGACCTTTAGATTTTCTACAGGTTCAATCTTTACCTACCTGTGAACATTGCATTCGAGGTAAAATGACCAGGATGCCTTTCCGTAACAAGGTTACAAGATGCGAAGGTATTCTTGACCTAATACATAATGATGTATGCGGTCCCTTCAGTACCGCGACTAGAAATAGATATCGATATTATTTGGCATTTATTGATGACCATTCGTGATACGGGTTTATCTTCCTACTACAACATAAATATGAAACCTTTGAAAAGTTCAAAGAGTTTAAGGCTTTTGTTGAGAACCAAACCGATAGGAAGATCAAACGGATTCGATCTGATCGAGGTGGTGAGTACCTCTCAGATGAATTCAAGGAATCCCTTAAAGAGAATGGAATTGTCTCCAATCTCACTCCCCCTAGAACTTCCCAACTTAATGGTGTTACTGAAAGACGCAACAAGACCATCATGGACATGGTCAGTTCAATGATAAGCAAAGTACGTTTACCTCTTAGTTTCTGGGGATATGCAGTAGAGACTGCAATATATATCCTGAACAAGATTCCTAGCAAGTCTATACCCAGGACTCCTCACGAGCTTTGGTATGGTGCTAAGCCTAGTGTTAAACACTTGAGGGTTTGGGAATGCTTCTTCCATGCGAAGAACGTGGACGCAAGTAAGCTAGAATCTCGCACTCGTGAGTGCTACTTCATTGGGTATGTTAAAGATGGTACTGGATAGCTTTATGACCCTGAGACCCAAAAGGTTTTTGTCTCTAGGGATGTGAAATTTCTAGAGGATGATTTCCTTAAAGGTCAAGACAGAAATGAAGTAGAGGAATTCATTGAATCCCCTGAGGATTCTGAGATTCGTGAACCAGAAACTAAAGAAATAAATAAAGATGAAAGACCCATACCTCTTCGAAGGAGTTCGAGGGTGGTTGCTCCATCTGAAAGTTATGTATTCCATGTGTCAGGTGAGACTGACAATGATCCTTCTTCATTTGATGAAGCACTCGCGGATCATGACAAGGATAAATGGATGCTGGCAATGAAGTCAGAAATTGACTCCATGCATAAGAATGGTGTATGGACCCTAGAGGATCCACCTAAAGGGGTAAAACCCATTGGGTGTAAATGGATCTTCAAGAGAAAGAGGGGATCTGATGAAAAAGTAGAGACTTTCAAGGCACGGCTCGTAACCAAGGGCTACACAAAGAGAGAAGGCATCGGCTACGATGAGACATTCTCTCATGTGGCCATGCTTAAGTCCATCAGGACACTGCTAGCTATAGATGCATCTCTTGATTACGACATCTGGCAGATGGACGTCAAGACATCTTTCCTCAATGGATACTTTGAGGAGGATATCTATGTGGAGCAGCCCCAGGGCTTCATAGTTGAGGATGGTAAAGTATGCAAGCTGAAGAAATCCATCTATGGGCTCAAACAAGCTTCTCGTAGCTGGAACATCAGATTTGACGAAACCATAAAGAGTTATGATTTTGTGCAGAATCCTGATGAACCTTGTGTGTACAAGAAGCTTAGTGGGAGCGTCATTGTGTTTATCGTAATTTACGTAGTTGATATCCTTATCATTGGGAATGATGCAGGAATGATGACCAGTGTGAAGATTTGGCTATCCCATACCTTCGAGATGAAAGATCTTGGAAAAGCCTCTTACATCTTAGGCCTGAAGTTGTTCAGAAACCAAGAAAAGAGAATATTGGGATTATCACAACATGGATACATCAAGAAGATTCTTGAACGATTCCGTATGGATAGTTCTAAGAAAGGATTCCTCCCCTTAGGACATGGTATCCATCTGTCTAAAGGGATGACTCCTCAAAGTGTTGAGGAAAAGAAGGCCATGGCTGGATGCCCCTACGCATCAGCTGTAGGAAGCTTAATGTATGCCATGATGTGTACTAGGACAGATATCTGCCATGCAGTGGGAGTGGTAAGTTGTTACCAATCGTGCTATGGAGAGAAACACTGGAACGCAGTAAAGAACATATTCAAATATCTAAGACGGACGCAAGATTACATATTTGTCTATGGGGATGGTGATCTCCAAGTCTTGGGATATACAGATTCAGACTTACAATCGGATATTGATGATCGAAAGTCGACATCAGGGTTTGTTTTCCTGTTGAACGGTGGTGCTGTGAGCTGGAGAAGCAAGAAGCAGGACACTACGGCGGATTCAACAACAGAATCCGAATACATTGCCGCATCGGATGATGCAAAAGAGGCGGTGTGGTTGCGCAAGTTCATCTTGGAGCTTGGCGTAGTTTCCTCTGATACTCTCATCCCGTTACTCTGTGATAACACGGGAGCCATTGTCCAGGCAAAGGAACCCAGATGGCATCAAAGAGCAAGCACGTGGAAAGAAAATACCACATCATTCGGGAGATTCAAAAGCGTGGTGACATCATCATCACCAAGGTGGCCTCTGCCAACAATGTTGCTGATCCTCTTACCAAACCTCTGACACAGAAGGTTTTTGATCAGCATGTAATGAGTATGGGTTTACGGATTGTACCTGAGTGGTTTTGAGGGCTAGTGGGAGATTGTTAGACATGTGAGCAAGGGTGAACCATTCTTACAATAAATGTTATTGTAATATATATGTTTATCAATAAAAGTTATTGATGTTTCACTCCCTTTCTAAAATTAAATGAATGAATGCACTATAAGGTCCCTCTGTACAATTAGGGTTATGTACCATGGCCATCTTGATGATCATATAGCTAATGATTCATTAAATGAATCATAGAGGCTGGTGTTAGGATGAATATCTAAGGAGTTAGATAGAGGGCTCATCAAGCACCGTCAAATGATTGTTAAGAGATGATCTCCAGCCTGAGTAGGAGATGGCAACCCTTTCTCACATAGGTTGATATCTGACCGACCTCTTGATGCAGGTCCTCTGCATGGGAATAGTGATTCGGAGGTATCAGATTAGCTAGGTCAAAGGGCTGACTTAGCGAGATCGAGATAACCTAAGTCCTATGGTGAATGCTGTCACAGCATAGGAACGCATCCTCTGACCGGAGACAGATGTGTTACTATATGTCTGAGTTTGTATATTTGGCAGACCAATAGGTTGATGCCCTAACCAAGTTCTCTACACCGGCACGTTGGTGTGCATGTAAGGACATATGAGTAATACGATCTCTCAAAGGGATCATACAGGTTCACTTATGAAGCGGAAGACATGAGCTCACTCATGAGGTATTGGGACCGATCAAAGTCCATGCATGGTCGTCGTGCTTTGGAAGCATGACATGAATTTGAAGGTATGATATATGCTTTGGGAAAGCATATGATCGGTACCAATTCCCAATGACCAAGATTGAGAAACTTAGTGATTAAACTCTGAAGAAGACAGTGTAAAATTGATCTTAATCTTCAGATTGATCATAGGTCTTCTAGTAAGTAGGATGTACAGGTATTGGGAATACCTGAGGGCGATGTGATCAAAAACGATTGTATAACCATGACGCTTCCATTCCGAGGGAGTGATGAAACAGGTCTGGATTTTAGTGACTCCTCTCAGTAGAGAAGCAATCTGATCTTGGTCCAAGTGTTGTACATTGGTCTGAATGAGATTCAGATGCAATGAGAAGATTAGATTTGCGGTCTTGATTTACTCAAGCATCAGTAAGATCTGGACTTGAGATCAGATCTCAACATCCAAGCCGATATACATGGAACAATATAATTGCCCTGTCCTTATCTCCAAGTATCTACGGAGAAAGCACATTATTCTTGAAGGAGTTCAAGAATAATTCCAATGATGAATTTTGTATCCAAGCAAGAAGGTCTTGATGATTAAATGGGATTTAATTATCAATTATAATATGAATGAGATTCATATTGTGAGAATGATTATCCAAGATAATTAAATAGGATTTAATTGTCAAGGATTACAAATTATGGATAGTACTATCCATAGTATCCGTGTATTATAAATGTGATTTATAATATATATCAGAGAGGGAGAGAAACTTTGTAAATAACATTTGTTAATTATTAATGTGGATTAGATTCACATTAGTTAATTAATTGGAAATGTAATTTACAAATTAGTTTGGGTTGTGAATATGATTCACATATATATCAATGGCATGATTGAAATATTCACAAATTAATTTAGATTAATACATAGATCAACTTGGCCGTTGGATCTGTGTCCCATGGATTGAGATCCATTGGATCCCAAACTAATATATAAGGAGGGCTAACCTAGCCTTTCAATGGTACATAATTAAGAGTTGTACTAGGTTACTACTATGTCTCTCTCTCATCCTCGCCTACTCTCTCTCTCTATTCAAGGTGTTCGTCCATCATGTACATTGAGAAAGAGAGTCTCTCGCCTTCGCCTTCGACGACTCGAGGATCTCCTTCTTCTTCGAGGCTGCTTGCTCTAAAGGAAGACGACGGATTTCGTTGGACAAAATCATGGGATTCATAGCTTGGATCTTCATCGAGGATTGCGGGAAGAACGTGTCTCATCATCGCGCCCGCAAGTGCCATCTTCGTGGATCGGACTTGAGACAGGAGGATCTCTTGTTTTAGAGATCTTGTGATTACTACCATGCTTCAAGAGGTATTCCTTATACTTTGTGGTTTGATGAAACGATCCAAGAAATGTTCTTGTGATCATGTGGTTTCATCACTTGATTGAAAATTTTAATTTCCGTTGCATCTAGCGACTAGTCGCCCCGATCGCATATGATGCGATCAGCACGCTTCCGTGATGCGCTTGAGGATTCACAATATCCTTCAATAATGGTCATAAATAAGAAAGTAACTGACAATTTAATTGAAAAGATGATGAAAGTACTACATTGAAACCACTCTTATAGATCAGGTACCACATTGTGACTTTTAAAAGTTTGGAGACTATATTGAATTTGAGTGTAAAATTCAGGGACTTTTATGTAATTTACTCAATAAAAAATGTTAGGTAAGATCGTGGCAATAAGAGTTGCATATGAATGCTCATGTGTACAAGATGAAGTATTTACATGATCATGTACATAAAGAACATCTTTGTTTATGCTCTTATTTTCTGCAAATCTAATATATTCTTTTGCAAGTGGACCTATCAAGCTTGTGTTGAGACTCTTTGAGATTAAAAAATTTTAGATATAAAGGCATAACATATTAAGTTATGCTAACAATATTCCCTTTTCATTTTTATGTGTTACGAATCTATTTCGAGTCATTGAATCCTCCCATTTACTAGATCCTTCAACAAAACTTTGTCCAATAATAACAAATAACATTTAAAAATAGTCCACAATAGAAAATATAGTAGAGAGAGCATCCAACAGTTTTACATTCACAAAATGAAGTTTACATGGCACACTCTCTTATTGTATCCATTCAAACATACATCAAGCTGAAAAGAAAGGACACAAAACTGCCAACTACTTGATGAATCTCCATTTCATGACCTTTAGTCTTTAATTTTGGCCTTAAATCCTTATCTAAATTCATATATATATATATATATATATCATTAATTTGTCAAAACAAAGAAAATGATAAAGTGCATAAAATATTGTGTAAAATAGTATATATTTATTGTATTCAATATACAAATAATAAAGGAAGAAAAGAAAAAGAATGGAACACTATATGTGTTGAGTGACCCTAGACATCAATACCCAATCATAATGATGACTTCATCGACGAAGAATGGTGCAAAGATACACACAAAACCATACATAAAATCCTAATTTTAATTCATCTATAATTAACTTTTGGGATCTATTTTATATTATTATTTTTACACCTCAAATAACAAAATCCTCGATATGAATAATGTAGATAAAAATACAAAGAAAAATACAGAATTGATTTCACGGAAAAATAAAATATAATGTGCCTGGGACACACAAAATAAAAAGCCAAAATGAAAAAAAATAGAAGGGTTTTTATTAGTTGTGCCCCTCAGAGATATTGCAATTTCAGTTATGCCCCTCCGTTTTTAGGAATATCAGTTGTGCTCCCAAACTTCTTGCCTTTCTTTCACCAGTGCCCCTCGGGTTAGTTGCCGTTCATTTCCAATGCAAACAGACGTTTTGGATATAACGGGAATTAAATTAAAATAAAAACTGAAAAGGTCATTTTCTCATCTTTTCTTCCTCCTTCCTCATCCTCTTCCTCTTCTTCCCCTTCTCTTCCTCCTCTACCACCTCCTCCCCCACCCCCGGGTGTGCCCTCTGCCCCGAGCTCCTTCCCCCGCCCTCGCGCCGCCTCCTCCGCCCCGAGCTCTTTCCCCTGCCCTCGTCCTGCCTCCTCCACCCCAAGCTCCTTCCCCGGCCCTCGTACTGCCTCCTCCGCCCCGAGCTCCTTCCCCTACCCTCACGCCGCCTCCTCTCCACCTGCCCCCGCCACCCCCGTGCCTCCCCCTTCCCCCACCCCCGCCCTCAGGTCGGTCCCCCCTGCTCCGAGCTTCTGCCCCCACTGCCCTCGTGCCTCCCCCTCCGCTCACTCCAGGTCGCCCCCTACCCCCACAACCCCTGCAGCTCCCCCTGCCCTGCCTCCTCCCCCCTCCGTCAGGTCACCCCCACCTCCTCTACCCCAGCCTCCTTCCCCTCCCTTCTTCTTCCTTCTCCTCCCCACCACCTCTTCTGCCCCCAGCCTCCTCCTCCCAGTCCATGCTTCCTCTGCCTCCTCCCCACTACCTCTTCTGCCCCCTTCCTTGCATCCTCCACCTCCTCCCCACCACGTCCTCCGCCCCCAGTCTCCTCCCCCACCTGTCCTCTCCTTGTTTCTTCCTCCTCCTCCCCACCACCTCCTCAGCCTCATCCTCCTCGTCCTCTCCCCCCGCCCTGTCCGTCTGCCTCCCTTCTTTCTCCTCCTCCACTGTTTGGTATCCTCCTCCCTACCTTGGCATCCGCACGACCCTTCCGAGTTAGTTCGGCTCAAAGACACGTAAGGGCATCGACCTCCTCAGCCCTCGTCCTCATCCTTGTCATCATCGTCATCCTCGAGCTCGACCTTCACATCGCCATCCTCGTCGACAGGAATGACAGTGCTTGACTAAGTAGTGCAGATCCATTAACGTGGAGGTGTGGGCTTTTTTCCAAATATACCCCTCTAACAACACCATGGTTTGATTAAACCATGGTTAAATTCAACTTATTGACAGTCAGAGTAATGTAGGGGCACAATCGATAAAACGACAAGAAGTTGAGGGCACAACTGATATTCCCAAAAAGAGAGCGGCATAACTGATATTGCAATATCTTGGAGGGGCACAATTGATATAAACCCAAAACAAAAACTTCACAGACCTATATCTTCTCCATACTATATCAATACGGAAAAAATCACCTTTAATTGTATATAACTTTTTAATAAGCTATTTAATGAAGGTAGTTTTGTTTAATTTGGGGCTTAGATGCAAAAGTTAGGTTTTGGGCCCATATTGTGCAATATGCCTATATATTTTAATCGTTTTTTTTATTCTTTACATTTTTCGAATTTTTTTATTTTTATAAAATTGTAATTATTATTTAAAAATACACATTCATAATTAAAATAAACTAAAACGAAAAATAAATCAAATAATTTAATACATAGATGAAATATACCTATATATACCTATAGTATATGAATACATGATTATTTAATTGCAAAAATAAGCTAATAAATACAACAAAATAGCTAAATATGTTATTTAATAAATAAAAATTATATAAAATACATGTAATAAATAATAAAATATATTGTACAAAATTAAAATCAAATATTCGAAATACATGTATATTTTCTTATTAATGTACATGTAAATATTAGCTTTAATAAAACACATTGAAAAAATAAATAAAAATAGGTGATAAATACTACATAAAATTAAGAGTAATTATTTATGTTTTAATAAAAAATATTAAAACCATTTATTATTTATATTTATTTTCAAAGGCATTTTGCCTTGGAATTTCATGGTTGGTTCACGTGGACCAACGAGGTGCGTTTGTTTGTTGATCGTGGGCACACTGTCCTGTCTAACCCACAACCCTTGTTAGAAACTCATGAGAGCCCTCTTTCTCTCCTTTTCTACACCTTCTCCATATCCCCCTAGCCCTCGAGCTCTCCACCTACGTGCAGTACCCATGTCCGTCCTCCACGCCAACCTCTCCATCTCCAGCTACCCTCACTCCATCTCATGCCATCGACCCTCAAAAACACCCCTCCATATGTCTATAAATCACATACACCATCTGCAATTTTGGGTTTGATCCCTCTTTCTGGACATTCGACCCCTCAAATCTCCATTAAACCCTTACTATTAGTGACAGCATCAACTCAGTGGTAGTTTGCAGCGAGGAGAAGACCAAGCAGAGGTGATCCAGCCAGCTTTGGCCAAGCTCATGGGAGGTTCTGCCTCTCTGGTTCCTAGACCATATAAAGGCCAATTCTTCTCATAATGCCTTTTACTTTTTATCAATAGTGCATAGGATTAGAGTAATCTCTAGATCTTTGTTGACCTGTAGCTTAAGCTCCAGGTCTGATTCATCGTGACTCGACCCGTCTCTCGCCCCACCGTCGCCGCCATCCTGTTGCCCTTCACCTTATCCGAAAAATACCTCACAAATCACTCTAGACATAGGATTGATCTGGGCCAGAAAGCTCCATCCTCCCTAGTACATCAGAGTCTCATTGCCCAGCCACTCCATGCAGCTCCCAACTGATATTTTTGGATGAGATGCTTCGTCTCGAGCCAGTAGTTCTTTTTGTGTAGATACTGAGTTCTAAACACCACCTAGAGCCACGAGTCAAAGAGGAATAGACTTCTAGATCTCTTGAAGCTTGACCTCCGGCCATATCCTCGTCAACATCATCTGGACCTCCTCGGATGCCACCGGCATATGCGAAGGCACGCTAGGAATACGTAGTAGTGGTCGGAGCTCGGATAAGACGCTAAAGGACGAAGAGCAGAGCAATCAAAGTTTGCCCAGGACTTATTCTTGGTTGTTGATCCAGATACCCTCAGAGTCATTGGATCAAGAACATGACCCAAATCTAATCTGGGTTGTCCAATCATTTTGAACTAGTACATGAGAAGAGAAGATAGATCCTTCACATGGCACGCAATGAACGTCCCGATCCTGATGATGAATCTCCATTTCAACATCTTTATTCTTTCATTTTGGCCTTTAAACCCTAGCTAAATGCATGTAAATATCATTATTTTGCACAAATTAGCATCCATTATTTATCGTATAAATACTACATAAAATACATTGTTTTAAGCCAAAATAAAAAAATAATGAAATAAAAGACAAAGAATAAAATACCAAAGGTAATTTAGGACCCTAAACCCCAAGAACTAGGGCATCTTGATGTCTAGGTCGACAAGGAATAAAGTAGGGGGAGATAAGAGTCAGAAATCCAATAAAACCCTCATTCTTTTATAAATCAATATTGTATTTTTGGGACTTATTTTATTTTCTATTTTTTATACCTCAAATAAAGAAACTTTGTACATGAAAGTTGTAGATAATAATATAGATAAAACAAAATTGAGTTTACACAAAAATAATATACAGTGTACTATTTAAACTTAGAATAAAATGATAAAACCCAAACTTACCAGACCCATATCTTCTCAATAATTATGTAAAATTATCAAAATTACCTTTAATTGTATGTAACTTTTAATAAGCTATTTAATGAAGATGGTTTCATTTAATTTGGATTTAAGGTGTGAAAGTTGGATTTTGGAACCCTTTTGTATATTATACATGAATAAAATATTCATTCATTTATTCTTTATTATATTTTTACCTTTATATTTTTATAATTTTGTAAATATTATTCATAATATATGTACATATTTAGAATAGAATAAAATCATCAATAAAACATAAAAAATAAAATAGAATATGTAGATACATAGATGAATATACAATAGATACACTTATATATTTAATACCCCTATTTATTTAAATGTAAATAATATATTAAAAAATACAAAAAAATATATTTAGGTGTATAAAAATAAGTTATAAATTTATAAATTAAGAAAATAAAATAATAAAATCAAAAATACAAAATAAAAATAAAATATACCAAACATAGGTCAATATACATAAAATGTGCTTGTAAAAAATAACTTGTAATAGATAAAATTGTAAAAATAAATAAAATTCATACTAAAATACTACATAAAATAATAAACATTTTTATGTTTTAACCAAAAATTAATAAAATCATTTACTAGTTTAGTTTGAATTATTTTTTGATTTTCATTTGTTATTTGTCCTGTAATGTCTTTGCTAGAATAATCACGGCCCAGTGACAGTTGAGCCTAGGTCAATTATCCTCCGTCTAGCCTAGTCCTATTAGAATTGCATTTGACCCTATCTTCCTCAGACTTTCATGCTCAAATCTTGCACCTATTCAACTCGATCTATGCTAGACTTATATCCCTCCCTTGATCTTTTGATCCTTTTTCTTCCACTTCTTCAGAACCCTAACGCACCTAAGCGAACCTCAATGACTATGGGCTTCCTTAGGAGGTGTCTGCAATGAGTTTGGTGTAGAATCGAAGTGATCCAGGGTTATCGCTGCCTCTCCACTGGAAGCTTCGACTCTCTATCGTGCAGGTCAGGTCGTCCCCCTTTATTTAGGTCTTTCACTCTTTAGGACAACAATAGTTCAGTTTCTCCTTTCATTTTGTTTGAATCCATCGCCTGTAGCATATTTTATAAATCTTTTGGATGAAGGAGCTCTAGCTCCGTCACCCCGTTCCGGCCACATCCGATTAGCTCCGCTGCACCTTTCACCCCCAACATGTCCCCCTTCATCTTTTGATCATCCCATGTGCCTTCATTCACCTCTATCTCGTGCAGATCGAGGAATCCGATTTCCTTCCTTTGCCTCTCGCTAGAGATCTTCACCTCGACTCACCCTCACACCATTTATCCATCTGAAGTTATCATTAGCTTTGTATTTTTGTCGAGAACCTAATCCTGCAGGTAACGAAGAGAGAGAGAGAGAGAGAAAGAGAGAGAGACTCCCCAAAGGCTTTCGAAGCATGAGAAGGATCTCCAGGTGTCGTCCTCTATCAGACCAGCCTCGGCGGAGATTCAACCATTTTGAGGAGTCCTTTAGCCGTGGGTTGCTTCCAAGAGCATTTTGAGCCACTTAATGAAGGCAGAGAAGACTAGAGTTGCTCTGGAGAGCAGATCGAAGGTCAGCATAACTCTGTTCTTTGTGTGTTCGTCCACGCTTGATCTTCACTTTCCGATCCAGCCCAAGCTCCAAGTCCTCCAATATTCGTCCGATCTTCATCAGGCTCTAGTCGTTTGATGCATCATCATATCTAATCACAACCGTTGGAGCGCGAAGGGGTACACACTGTCCGATGTCTGCTACGTGGATAAGTGGTCTCTATCGCGCACAGTAGGGGGTATTTTGCATTCTTTGCCCCCCTCATTTTTGTAATATATTGTTTAATCTACAAACTTTCATTTGATATTTAAATATTTTGTAAAAATTACAAGGAACCCCTATCCTTTCTTGATATTGCATCAGGGTCTGTGTTAGGTCAACTTACGTCATGTCCCACGTGAGGTGGCCATTCTGCATATAAGCTCTCCCAACTTCTTATATTTTGAGTTAGTCCAATAAATTTAAATTTTAGTATAAGACTTTTGGGTGTTCACAAAAACAGCATGTGCTTATTTTTATTTGCATTTATACCATTGTTAGTTTATTCAACTTTATGCATGTTTTCTATTTAAAAAAGATAATCCATGATCCAAAATTATAAAAAAAAGAATTTAGTGCCTGCTAGTGTGTATATTCATGCTATATTTTATTTTGATTTTAGGAACTTTTAGTATTTATTAAAAATAAAAAGATCGTGATTTTATTCCTATTTGGCTAATAAAATACTAAAAATAGAAAAATGCGTTGAAAAGTTCTACATAAACTATTTCACTATTTTAATTTGTTTTATGAGTCACCCAAAAATTAGCTAAAAATATAATAGAAAAAACCTAAAATCACAAAACACCAAAAATCTTATAAAAGATCTCAAATATTCATAAAAAATCAAAAAATATTTTTTCTATTATGTATATTTTATTTTTAAGTATATTTTGATTTGAAAATAGTTTTGGCATTTTATGTGGTGGTTGGGTATTTTTAAAATAAAAATACTTCAATTTTATTTATTATTCCCTATTTTGCCTTTTTAATTCATTTTAAAATACCTAAAAATTTGCAAAAATGGCCAAAAACCCACAAAAATATTAGAAAATTATTAAAAATAAAAAATGTATATTTTGATGGAATTATAATTATATTTATGCCTATTTTGACTTGTATCCCTCTAGATGAAATTAAAAATATAAAAACAATTTGCAAAAACTAAAAACTAAAAAAATGGAAAAAATTAAAACCCTCAAAAACTATAAATTAGCTAAGTGTTTGGACAGACAAATTCTTGTGATTCATTTCTTGATCTCATTAACTCTACACCCTTGTTTCCTATATTCGACCCCTACATATTTGTCGCTATACATCTTTAGTAGGGTATAACAAATTTTCGCCAAATCTAATTAATTGATAATTCTTGTGTGGGTTAATTGTTGTTTGACCTCGGGCTTTGTTAGTGGTCACCTCAATGACAATATATCTTCACTTCCACGAGGATATTATTTTAGACTGTTGCAAAATTCGAGTCAACAAATGGCGTCGTTGACGGGGAGCATCGATCTGTAGAGTAGTTTTCATCTTCTATATTGTTGAGACATTTCTTCATTTATTTCCTTTTATTTAAATATCAATTTTGAAACATCAATTTGGTTGCAGGAACACATGAAAGATACTCTCGTCTGGAAATCACTATATCAGCATACCATGAAAGCTCGGTAACTGCAAAGATACTCTCATCTGGAAATCTCTCTGCAATCTCTGGCTTGTACTCATCTGAAGGTTGCTCTATCTGCAATCGGGAGAGGTGATCAGCTACCACATTCTTTACCCCAAGTTTGTCTCTAAAATCCAAATCGAATTCCTGAAGTAAAAGAATCCATCTAAGAAGGTGTGCCTTGGCATCCTTCTTCTCCATCAAAAACCGAAAAGCTAAATGATCTGTGTAAACTGTGATTTGGAGCCAATAAGATAAGATCTGAATTTATCTAATGCAAATACCACTGCCAACATCTCCTTTTTTGTCATTGTGTAATTACGTTGAGCATCATCTAAAGTCCGGCTGGCATAGTGGATAGCAACAGGAAGTCCATTCCTCCTCTATCCTAATACAACCCCGACCACAAAATCTGAAGCATCCGTCATGGTCCCAAAGAATAGAGACCAATCTAGTGGTTGTAGGACAGGAGCACTGCTGATCACTTCTTTTAATGTGAGGAATGCATGAAGACATTTGTCATCTAACAAAAATTCGATGTCTTTGCCTAATAATTCAGTTAACAGTTGGGCAATCTTCGAAAAATCCTGAATGAATCGTATGTAAAAGTCGACATGCCCCAGAAAAGATCGTAGCTGCTTATGTTGGATGGTAGTTCAAGACGTTTGATGACATCCACCTTGGCAGGGTCAACCTCCATGTCTCGCTGAGAGATGACATGCCCCAACACGATCCCGTGTGTAACCATAAAATGGCTCTTTCCCATGACAGAACGAGATCTACCTCACAACATTTATGAAGTACTTGGTCTAGGTGCACTAAACAATCGTCAAAGGACTCACCATAGACCGAAAAATCATCCATAAAGACCTCTAGAAAATCACCCACCATGTCTGCAAAAATCGCAAGCATACACCTCTGGAAAGTAGCAGGGGCATTGCACAATCCAAAGGGCATCCGTCTAAAGGCATACGTGCCAAAAGGACATGTGAAGGTGGTCTTCTCCTAGTCTTCAGGAGCAATAGTGACCTGGTTGTATCCAGAGTAACCGTCAAGGAAACAGAAGTATTCATTCCCTGCTAACCTCTCTATGACCTGGTCTATAAAAGGTAAAGGAAAGTGATCCTTCTTCACCACGGCATTCAATTTCCTGTAATCAACGCACACCCGCCACGACGTGGTTACTCTCTTTGGAATCTCCTCTCCACTCTCATTCTTAATCATCTGAATTACCGACTTCTTCGGGACAACCTGTAATGGGCTGACCCATTCAGAGTTGGAGAAGGGATAGATAAACCCTGCGTCACACCATTTCATGATCTCTTTCTTGACAACTTCTCGTACAACCGGATTCAGCCTGCGCTGAAATTTTCTAGAAGGTTTGCTATCATGATCGAGATATATATGATGAGAACACAAAGCAGGATTGATCACACGATGATCAGATACATTCCACCCAATAGCCTTGCGGTTTCTTTCAAGAACCTCCATCAAATGAGATTCTTGCTCTTCGGTCAGAGATGAGCTGATAATGACCAGAAACTGGCGTTGTGGACTAGCAAGGAAAGCGTATTTCATGTTTGATGGCAATAACTTCAGCTCTGGTAAGGTAGACTTTGGATCTGTGATAATTCATCTGTATGTATAATGGGATCGGTATCGGTGGTAGATGTATCTGCAATATGGTTATCCACCATCTCAATATGCTCTAGAGTCAGACTACAGAAGATGTCTAAAACATCATCCGACTCGCTACTATGCTCATCCTCAGAATAACTAGAGGAAAATAAATCAGCTAAATGAAACTCAATCTCTAGATCATATGAAGTGGAGGAATTGTGTAAACCGTCTGAAATATCTGCAATAAAATCCTCAGAAATCTGATCCATCTTCTTCTCATCATCCATACTGAAATATAAAGTACCATCAGAAGAACTGCCACCCGTAGTCTCGGACTCATCCTCTGCTAGGAAATCCCGGGTCTCTACTTGATACCTCTCAAGGTCGTCAAGGCGAACCTCATCCATGTAATCACAGATGGCTAAAGAACTCAAGATATCTGAATTGGTCGTAGATGCGTTACTGGCTATGTGTGATTCTCTCGCCATCTCTATATGTACCTTTTTGCCCTCGACGCGAAAAGATACCTTCCCTGTATCATAATCGAAGAGAGCCTTTGAGGTCTCTAAGAAAGGTCTCCCAAGAATGATCGGGGTAAGGTGCAACTGTGTAGGGCAGTCCATGTCTAGTACAGTAAAGTCCACTGGGAATTGCAAGCCCTGCACGGTCACGATAATGTTCCTTAATATGCCCCTAGGTCTTTTTACATATATCAGCAAACTGAAGGATCGCGCAGGATTTTTAAAGAGGACCTAACTCGAGCTTGTCGAGTAAACAAGATGGTATCAAATTGATCGAGGAATCGTTATCTAATAGAGTGCGATCAAATGCTTCCTGGGCAATCTCGCATCTGACATAATGTGTTCCTGAATCCTTCTTCGTCGTAGGTAATTTGTTCTGTGTAGCACAAGATCTGGCCTTGGTCAAAATATGTTTTTCTGTTTGTGATCTCTTTTTCCTACATGTGGTACATCGATTCTTCAGCTGATTCTTGAGCGTAGGAAAATGATCCAAGGCATCGTGAAGTGGGATCTTCGAAAAGATGTGATCTTTTAATAATCGTTCAGTCTCTAGAGACACAACATTCTTTTTGGTATTTTTCTTTCCTTTTCCAAACAAGGTATCGGGAAAAGGAACAATATCGGGAATGACAAAATTAAACATTTTATTCAAATCAGAATCAGCTTGTACATCGAGAGTTTCAGAATTATGTATAAAACTCTCTAAAACAGGGGAAGAAAAATTTTTGTCAGGAGTATCTTCATGGTCTGGCGTGATATCATCATCTGACTCGTCTGTGTCCATGTCAATTATTTCGGCATCGCTCCCTTCTCTCTGATCATCATGATAGTCTTCATCAGTGTGATGGTTCTCCTCCTCAGCATCAGAATGCTTTTGATCATGGATTGGCTCTCGCTCCTCATCAAGTGCCCTCTCCTCTACTTTATCAGGTGCTCGTGGTGATCTACCTCTCCTAAGACGAATGAAGTTAGATAAAAATTCAGGAAAAGCGTCGTACCTGTAGTGGTGTCTACCTGATCTGGATGCCTCCTTTTGTTGTTCGAATTCATTTGAGGCTGAGCTGGGAGAGTGGTCTTCGGTGCGGTTAACTCATCCAGACGACGGTTAACCTGCTCCATTTATGTTCTTATGCCATCTAGAGCGTGCTCAACATATCCATGATTTGATTTAGTGCCTGGGCCTGTGAGGACATCTCAGACCTTATGTGGTGTCCCTGGCTTTCTACTCTCTCTTGCCTTGGCGTGTGTTGCTGCGTAATGGACGGCTGAGAAGATCTCTGAGGTGTAAAGGAAGACTGCTCTGCTAATAATAATATGTCTGTGAATGATTAGAAATATATTGATAAGAATGTGGTCTCTGATATGCGTGCTGATGAGAACGCTGCTGCATGTAAGGTTGTCAGTGCTGAAAGTGTGGACGTCCATGCTGCGGCTGACTATACTGCTGATGATGATGATGAGGTACACTCGGTTGCTTAATCGGAGTGTACCATATTCCGTTGATCTCAAGAGGGACTTGTGGCTCAACATCTGTGTCCACAGAACTGGTGATCTGACCAGCATTGGCATGAGACTAATCCTCATGCCAATCAATCTTCGGAATCTCTAGCTCGCTTTGGACAAAATGTATCTGTCGGGTGGACTGAGCAGGTTAAAGACCTTCGTGTAGGTTGTGGAGTCGAAGAAGCTTGATCCTGCTGATACTGAAGTTGTAGCTTTGTTACCTTCTTCGTAAGATCATTCAGTTGTTGAGTTAGAGATGAGAGTTTCTCTAACTCTCGCAGCGGCTGCAAGTCCTAAACTTGCTTCTGAATAACATCTACCAACGTTAATTTTTCACTACTAAAACCCATGTTGGTATTGGATTCAGAATATGAAATGTTCGCCATCCTATAATTGCTCTCGGTGATGTGGTGGCTGAGGGGCTTTCTGGAATGCCTGAGTAGAGTCAACGATTCTCGAGTTCTCTGCCATCCCTTCGAAGATGGACCAGGTTGACTCGGCATCCTTATTCAGAAAGTTGCCGCTACACGCGGTACTTACCAGCCCCTAATGTCCGGCTGGAGTCCTCTGAAGTAATTCTGTACCAGCACCTTCATTGGTACTCGCGATGAGGACATCTCTCCATCAGATCTTTGAATCGATCCCATACCTCATGAAAAGATTCATTCAGTAATTGCGTGAAATTAGAGATCTGATTCCTCATCATATTCGTCCTTCCCAAAGGAAAATATTTACGCAGAAAAGTGGACTTTAGATCGTCCCATGTAGAAATTTCCCTTCCTAAATGACTCAACCAGTAAAGCACCTTATCTGCAAAGGCGAAGGGAAATGCTTTGAGGTGAATAGCCTCCTGTGTAACTCCTGGATAGCTTGTCGTATCACAAATCATCTCGAACTGTTGCAGAAAGGTAAATGACTTCTCTGTAGCATTCCCGTAGAACTTGGAAAGCAAAGAGATGAAGGACGGTCTCAGCTCGTATGGCCCTTGAATCGGTGATAGCCGAATCCAGTAATGTAGAATTCGAGCTCCCGGGTCACATACTCATCTCGTAACGTGGCGGGAACCATTGCAGGCGGTAAAGGGTTCCCGGCTCCTGCTCTCAGCAAGGCTATCTCACTCGCACCTCATTCTGAGTTTTGAATTGTTCTCGAATCTGTATGTTCATATGTTGTAATGTATCAAGAATCACGGTCGTGATATATGTAGCGTGATCTGGTCTTCCCTCAGCATGGTGCTCCTCAGTTGGCCTCTCCTCTGCTGGTCCTTTTCCATGAGCCATGTGCTTCAAATCTTCTGTGAAAGAGAATTTCTCGTAAAAACTCAGCGAAAAATCAGCTGGAGAAATTGATGATATATTGAGGCAAGGGTCTACCTCAAAAGATTGGCCGGGAGGCGAGGGAGTCTGGGTCTGACTCTTCTTGAGATCAGATGGGACCAACTCGGGAAGATGGTCATCCCGAGTTTGTGAAGATGTACGATGGACGGTGAAAGATCGAGAGCTCACGGAGTCTGAATAAAATAGTCGTCGAGTTGTCATCTTCGATGTTAAGAGAGTAAACAGGAGAGCACGATTATCGAGTCAAGAGAAATGGAAAATGCGTAAAAGCCGTAGTAACTCACGCCCCTCAAGAAAACAGAAAGCAAACCCTGTATTCACCAACACAACCCAATGATGACTGTAAGAGTTTGGTCGTTTATCTTGTCGGTTTTAGGATTGTATGAGCATACGAGTGTATTCTCTGATTATCGTGAGCTGATAGGTGCCCGAAGTTTCCCCGCAATACTGTCTCGAGTCCTTACAGAAAACCACTTGTTCTCAGCCAGTATGGGAGTAAGTACAGACCGTTTTTAGCTACCCGTGTTGCTTGAGGACGGAGCCTTACACAGTGTCCTCTAAACCACCCACTCTGCTAAGTAAACTCGGACCGTTTCCGGCTACCCGAGCGTACCCACTGAAAAACAGTGATTAGGTGTATGGACTAAGTAGTATCTTGAAATAAACATGGACTTTGGTTCTATCCTTAAGGGTCATCTCTCACTCGCAAACACTAAAAAATGTGGGGATTACTCTCCCAAAGCAATTTATCCTTATGTTTATTTTAGGTCAGATACTTAAGCAGTCCCGATTTTATTTTTGGTTATATATATTGGATCTTTTTCAAACAAGCGTCTAACGAGTTTTTTTCTTTTTTATATAAATCCTAAAATCATGCACCTAAGTTGCGAGTCCTAAGACTAACTACGAGGGTGCAATCAGATAGAATAAAGATGAAAACTCCTAAGCATGCACCCAGCATCATAAAAAGCCGCAGAAAACCAACGATGCGAGAAAAACCGCGATCGGTGCCCTGACCTCCCGAATGCACGGCACTCGGTGAATCAGACCCCAAGAAAAATGGGAGGGAAGGTACAAGTCGGGATGCCCTTATGGTGCCTCTTTCTAAAAAAACAAAAACACGAGCAAGTGCCCTTTCTTTTTCCTTTTTATTTTTTCTTTTTTTACAAAAATAAAAGAAGAAAATACAACAGAGATCCTAACTAATCCTGCCCTCAGCAACCGAAAGTCTCGGTCTCTGCACTTTCAACTGTTTCAGCTTCTGAGGAAGTTGGTTGAACCTGTAGGCCCTGCAAAGATTAGTTAAGAAAGAACAAAAATACACAAAAAAACCATAAACAAAAATTTCAAAGAAACACGAAAAACTGTAAAAAACGAAGAAAAAGCTGTAAATAAAAAACCGAAAGAAAATAGAATTTGTAAAATCAAGAATACGAGAGACAATCAGGTCAAAATCATTGTAGAAATAACGCCTCCCCGACAACGGCGTCATTTTGATAACATGGTTCCGACCTGCGGTTAATATGTCGGTGTAGAGAGAAATCCACAGAGAGGGAACCCCGTTGATCAAACAAAATACGATAAAATAGGAGAGAGATAAAGCAGCTCCTATTTTATCATTCACTTCTTATTTTACCAGGTGAGCGTGCCTGGGTCGAACTCAAGAAGACAGAATATTAAAACGTTGATTTTCGAGATAAGGAAAGAATTCCAAAAAAGTCCTCTTTTATTCTTGATTTTACCAGGAAAGAAATTGAAAATAAATCCGGCTCAAAGATAACTTGAAATGGCGAAAATCAAAACCACACAACGAAACGACGAAAAATAAGGGAAAAATACTCGAAAAATGTCTTGGGTAGTTATCAGGCTATCCTAAAAAATCACGGAAAAATACAGAAAATTCGTGGTCCAAACGGCCCCTACAAGCCAGGGGCATAACTGCAAAGAAAAGTTTATTGTTTTGATTATAGAAAGGTTCCTATGGGGACTGAAATGAAAAGAAACTAATTGCATTTAGGTCTCTGTGCAGGGACCTAAATGCAATTCTAGAAACTCCTGGGGTGGCTCTAAAATTCTAGAACTTGCTGGATTTATTACACAATTTTTCTGCCCCTTAGGAACGGACGATCAGGATTAGAAGCGAAACTCGATCAAAGCCGTTGATGGAGGGACACGTGTAGCACACCTATGCGTCCGGTCTGTTCTAGCTGTTCTTGAGGTCTGTTACGCAGCTGACGACGGGGCGTCTTCTCTGAATTATCATCGGTGAACGTTTCGATGCTTGGGCTTCTGGCGGGGCCAGAGGGGTGACACCTTCACCCCTCAAGCTCGCCCGCGGTGGTGCTTCTCCAAGGGTGGCAGAAGGCGACGCTTCTCCGTCGAATAAGTTGGTGGTCCGGCTAATCCTGAAAGATGATAATGAGATTTCACCTTCTTCGAATGTTCGTTCCTTGCGTTTGGGAGTTCCAGTTGCTTTGAGGTTGCTCCAGATGGGTGGTTCTACAAGTAATGAGTGTATGTGCTCGATTTGCGAAGAAATCAGCTAAAGGATTAAAAATTGCAAGATCAAAATAATGTTTCCAAAATAAATGAAAATCGTAGTGAAAAGTAGCGGAATTAAATCACGAAATGGTTTGATTTTGAATTGAATGGAAGAGGTGATTTGGATGGGCGTCTAAGAGGGATGGTTAATGAGGCCAATGACATGATTAACTACCCTAACTACGGCACATAGTTCAAGAAACAGAATAGTGAAAGATGAAGGAATAGATCTGTGAGAGAGGTGTATTTATCTCAGATAGCTGCTCGACGGTCGATCTTCCCGGAGCTTGACGCGGCGCTGGGCGACGATGCAAGGCGAGGATGCACCTTAGAGCTTCTCCTCCGATGAACGTCTTCCACACAGGGTGGTTGAACGGTGATGTCACCACCGAAGTCGGCCGGCACGAGGCTTGGAAGGAGAGGGGTCGGTTTTGGAACTGGTGGTTTTAGTTAGTTGGAGAAGACTGAGTTGGTTGCGCCAACTTCATGAGCTTTTATAGATGAAATGGTGAAGATCTAAGGTGGATCTAATGGCTAGCATGTATGAGAGTTGTTAGCATGAGAAGAGGAAGGGTTAGGATCGAGCAAGGAAGTTAGAGATTACACTGGAGAATTTGTTGAAGAAGGCCGGTTCGAATATAAGCTACACCAGCTTCTTGGAGAAGAAGAGCCAGGTGCTGACACGTGTTAGCACCTGGTTGGCCAGATGATTAAAATAATTATAAATTATGTAATAAATAATAAATGACATTATTTTAAATAGGTATAAAAATGAAAAATATAGATAATTAAATTATCTAAACTATGGTATAATTAATTTTTGTAAATTAATACATATTATTAGAAATATAAATATTATATTAATAAAAATGTATAAATAATACTTAATAAATAGGTAATAACTTTTTAATTCAATAAATAATTTAATTATTTATTAATTTGATATTTTCTTAATTATTAGAATAATAAATAATACCTTTGTGAATTTTTGTTGATTTTAATAATTTAGTTTAGATATATTAATAAATACAAGTATGAGTTAGATAGTTCAATTTCATCTATAAATTAGGGTTTTAGATTTTATTAAAATAATAAATAAGCTCCAATATTTCTGAAATAAATCATGGTGAAAATAAAATATCATGAAAATAATTATAAATTATAAATTAATAAAATATAAATGATGTGTTCTAAATAAAATAAATAGCTTAGAAACCCTGTTGTCATCAGGTCCCAAAACCGACTTTTTGCAAACGGACCCTGATTTTAATGAAACCATCTCCACTAATTTAAGAATATTATTTTATGAACTTTAAAGGTGAGTAGAGTGAAATTGGAGTTTGCATGAGGAAGTTATGATGTTCGGAAATTGAGAATTGGACAAGTCAAAAAGTTGAATTTCTTGGCATATATACAAGATAATATTTTTAACTTATTTTTATATTTTTATATGCATTTTTAAAATAATTAGGAAAAGAATTTGGTGAAAAATATATATATGTATTAATTAAAAATCAATGAAGATTGGATAATTATTTGATAAATAGTGAATAATGTGTGTAGTGTTCTTTAATTATTTTTATGGTTTTCTTCCCTTATCTCCCCTACTTGTTTGTTCGTCGACCAATCCATGTTGACTTGGTCTCGAGGGTTAGGTTATATAAATATATCTTTCAGCTATATTTATATTTTCTGAGTCATATTGTACATATATACATATCTACAATCTGCCTTCTTTTCTTTTTTTATTCTTTATTTATTTACATATTTTTAATGCATAAAAGTGCAATTTTATTCATGAATAGGATTTTGATAAAATGTGGAAATTAATGAATATTTACATGTATTTGTTAAGGATTTTAAGACAAAATGCGACATAAATGTTAATGAATCGTGGATTTATCAGCATTTCACCACCTGGGAGCAGCTTCGGACCAAGTACTTAAACAGGTACTATTCACTCGGTCTGATGAATGCAACATGAGCCATGATCAACGACTTCACCATGATCCCAAACGAGCAGTTCCACGAGGCTTGGGATCGATTCAGAGAGCTCATTGATCAGTGTCTACATCACAAGATATCCAATCCCAACCTTGTTTAGAGCTTCTTTTGTGGGCTGACACTGGAGCTGTAGGGTCTAGATTGTATAAAATACTATACGTAATGCCAAAATAAAAAGAATAAAGAAAAAGAATGAAGTGTCAAAGACATAGAGTAACCCTAGCCCTCGAGACCTAGTCATCATGATGACTTGGTCGACAAGAAATAAAGTAAGGGGAGATAAGACATTCAATTGTACAAAAAATATACTAAAAAAGCCTACGCCAATAATTACGTTTGGGACCTATTTTATTTTTCTATTTTTACACATCAAATAATAAACCCTCAACATGAATATTGTATATGAAATTACAATTAAAAATACAAAATTTATTTCACTAAAAATAATGCACAGTGTGCCGGGTACATACAAAATAAAAAGTCACAAAGGAAACTTTGTTGATATATCTTCTCCCTACTGATTCAAAATTGATCAAGCCCATATTTTTTGTTCATAAACTAAAATTAGCTATTTCATGAAGGTGATTTCATTCAATTTAAGTTAAGATACAAACGCTAGGTTTTGACCCTCATTGTGCACTATACTAGTATATAATATTAAATATATTTATTCTTTATATTTTTCACTTTTTTATTTTTATAAAAATTTTATATATAATTTAAAATTCATTTACATAGTTAAAATAAATAAAATAATTAAAATAAAATAAATAATATATTCAATACATAGATTAGGTATACCTATATATATCTATAAGATATATGTACATAATTAATTAAGTGTACAAATAACCTTAGAAAAATAAAGTAAAAATGTCTAAATTTGTGTTTAAATAAGTTATAAATATATACAATACCAATATATATATCAATAAAATATAAAATAAAATAAATAACACAAAATACAAGTATAAATACCTATAGATATGCATGTAAAAAGTAACATCCAATTAAATAGCTTGTAGAAATAAATAAAAATCGTAATTAAATATACAAAAAAATACAAACATATTTCATAGTTTAACAAAAAATAATAAATTCATTTCCTATTTTTTATTGAATTTACAAGTCATTTGATTTAATCTTTTTTCTGATTAGTCCACATGGACCAATTGGAGGCAAGGGTTTGTTGACAGGAAGGTCAACTACCCCCTTTGTACCTTCGCCTCCTGTCAGAACCTCTGACCCCCTACTTTTTAATAATTTCTCATGCATGCCCTTCACCTCCATCCTTCTCGAGACTTGCTCCTCTCCATAGCCCCTTTGTCCTTGACCCTCGTCCATACGAGAATCTCCATCTACCACCTTTGATCTTCCTGCCATCTCTCCATCCTTTTGGCCAGAAGTCACCTATAAATATCCCCTCCAACTTCCTTTGTTTTTGATCTCCCTTCAGCCATCGTAACCCCCGTTAGAACTCCCCGTCGAGCTCTTGGTGACAACAGGATCAACTCCGGCCCTTCGTGACATGGATAAGGTGGTGGAAGGCCAGATCCATACGCTCATCGGACCACCTCTAACAGCATCTTCTTGTTCCTTGATTCCAGCCGAGTCGAGCTGCTAGGTACGTTTCTTTATCTTGCATTTCCTTCCAATAGTTTAGGTCTATGCTTAATTTTGTCATTTGATTGCTTAGTTTAATTTTTAAAATCAAAATCATCGGAGCTTGCAGCTCCGGCACCAAAATACACAGTAATCCATCGCTGTTTCAACCCCATATCACCTTCATCTTCTTCCCCATAGCCTTCTCTGCAATATCCCTCTGTTTCCCCCTTGATTCTTGTACGAAATCGAGTCATAGGAGCTCTCTCCACCGCAGCTACTATAGCTCCTATCACCTCATTCACCATGTGCTGCTATAGATTCAGTAAGAGCCGAGGAGATAGCCATCAACATCCTTAACCTTGTGGCGCAGGTCCACGATCTTGAAGCCACATGGAGCACAACTCGAGAGTTGAAATAGGAGTTCCAGGTCAACCGAGTTCCAGAGCTCTTCCAATGAACCCCTGACATCGAGGAGGTACCTCCAGGATGCGCTAAGTTCCCAAGAAGCCAAGGAGCTGCTTAGATTTGAAGGATGTTGGATGGAGAAAATATCTGAGATCAAAGTTCTATGGAGCTTTATTCTTAAGGTGTTCTTCGCGAATACTCGAGGACCGTCAGATGCGAGCCTCGACCGAAATCTAATCTGGGCTTTTGAATCCAAGGCGAACTGTCGTCCCCATCAACCATCCATAACGCCACATAGAAGCCCCAAGACCCTCCGATAGTGCGTCTTAAGGGGTAAATTATTAAGTAAACCTATATTTTGTAGTTTTATTATTTAGTCTTGCAAATATTTATTTGTATTCAGAAAGTTATATCTGTACTTAGTGAATATTGCATATATGTCCACTGTCTAGTCTGCTCAAGTGGTGCTCTACGTGAGTTTGCATTTTTCTGGGGTACCCCCGAGTTTTGTGATTATATTTTAGTTCATAAAAATTGTAAATATGTGTCATATTTTTTGTGTATTTGCACAGAGACCTTTAGATTTAATTTCAATTGCAAATATACCCCTACTAAGCACGCATAATTTCTTTTGTGCATTCCATTTTAGATTAAATAGCTTCCTTACTCTAAAAAATGCGAAAAATTTACTGGAGATGCTTTGAATGCATCTTATTCATGCTACATCTTTTATTTTCTAGTTCATTGTATTCTTTTATTAAAGATCAGTTTGATGCTATTTATTTTATGTTTAGAGATAAAAAATAGAAAAACACCTTTCAAAATTCCAAAAATATAGATAATCACAAAATAATAGCAAAATAAAATCCTAAAATTTAAAAAACCTCTCGAATCCTAAAAAATAGAAAATATTTTAAAAATAAAAAAATAGTTGTCTACATATTACTACATACTAAAAATAGTTTTAAGGGATTTTGGACTATTTATCTATTTTAAAACATCAAGCTTATTTATTAACTCCTTGATTTGGAGTATTTTAGATTTTAAAAATACCTAAAATTTAATAAAATTCCCATAAAATTACAAAAAATGAGAAAATAAAAAAGACAAAAATAATTAATTTTGTAATTTTTCAATATTACTAGCTATATTTATAAATATAAAAGTCTATATATCCCATATACCTATATGTTATTATATATACATATTAGTATTAATTATTATAAATCTTATAAATATATTTTAAAACATTTAAGAAATAAAAAGGACTATTTCTAATTGCATATACTCACTTTTTATATATTGTATATAAATATGATATATATCACTTATAATGTACATATTATTGTATATATACATATATATACACACACAATACTTATTATATATAAAAGAAAAAGAAAATAAAAATCAGAAAATATAAAAATAAAATAAAAATTATAAAAATAAAAATAAAAAACAATATAAAATTAAAAATCCATAAAAAGTGAATATCTTTGAAAACCCACAAAAATTTAAAAAATCTAAGAATACACAAAAATATTATCGTTTCTTCGTTGGATACAATTAGTATTTGCCAATCTGTAGCTCTATGTGGTTCGACACAGAGATTACTTGTACAGTATGCACTTTTGTGTTGGGTTATAATGTATTTTAGCCCACTTCTTATTGCATTACTTTATATTTGATTGTGTGTTGATTGTTGCTTAATCAACTTTCGTGAGAGGTCACCTCAACGACTGTATCATCGCCTTATGAGCATACCCGGCAGCCTCTAAATCGCTAGTTAATCACTTGCCATAGATGTATTATTATTGAATATCAACTACATCAATCTCATGTTAAACAACTTATTGTTCCAGTTCTTCGAAGCATATATGTTCTCCAATTTGGATCAAACTGTTCGTGTTTGAGTATTGCTCTGAGTATGATTGTACGCATTATCATCCACATACTACTAGATAAATCTGCAAATCCGCCCATCGTCAAGCTTTCATTCTTCGTTACTCTTAGATTCAGATTTTATAGATGGCAACCGAAAGGTACACGGCTCTCACTGCTAATAAGTCTCCATATTCTTTTTACCAAATATTGTAGTTAATCATTAGTCATGCTTAGGTTGATCATTTTGATGATAATGAAGTCCTTCGCGTTAATAAGTTATTATGATACAACAAGATGGGAGTAAATTCCCTATACATATGAAATTGTGAAAAAATACAAAGTTGACAAATGGATTCTACATGTCAAATCCAAGATAACTCCAATCACATATAAAATCTAATTGTAGGATAAATCAAGCACATATGAGCATAGAATTTTAAATGTAGAAATACCCCAATAGGAGTGTATAAAACTATGATGTTGATAACAATCCAAAATTTAGCAGTATAATCAAATTTTGCTTCCCCATGAGGAGCTTACACAAAACCAACCCTCTCTAAAGTGGTGAGGTTTATAAAAAATATAAATAGTTCAATGCAAATTTGTTGTTGGATCACCAACAAGTTGATGAATCGATGTCGTAAACGACAACAATATGAAAACATGGATACACTTCAATCTTTGATGATGTGTGGAAACATGCAAAGAAATGGAGTAATGAAGAACTAATATTCTCGCTTTCTTCTTATATTTGAATTTTCTTTTCAGATAATACTTTGGAGGGAGGGAGGAGAGGAAGTGGTGCCCTTCCTAATTGTGTTAGTAATTCGACCTTAACAGGAGCACTCTAACAAAGTCATCCTTTTTGATAAATGGATACTTGCATTCCAATTTCCATTCATTTAATGTTCTCCCATGGAAAATCAAGAAGCATTTATATATTACATGCAAAAACAAGCAGTTAAACAAAATAAATCTATAAAATAATGAATATTGTTCGTTGCAATTCTTTATAATATTAAAGCAACAAATAAAATAACATTATTCAATTTTTTTTTCATAATTTCCCTTCTAATCATTGCCGATGTAAGAGTCAATGGATAATTATTATTAAGAAGCATTAGCAATAAATATAATATTCATTGTAAATTAGAAAAATAAAAGATAATTCTGCAATAAATAATATTTAATATTATTTTTTACAGAGTAATATAGATATCAAAAGAATAGTCAAATTATTCTTTGTCGTATGTGAATTTTGTTATTGCAGACGGTTTAAATTGGGATATAACATTTGAGGTAGGATATCCTATCCTACCATCAGAGGTGATGTATTCTCTTTTATTTTTCGTGATTTCGATCCCAAGATCCAATGTTATAGATTGAATTTTAGATCAATGCTCAATATAACCTCCAAATTTCGCTCAAATCCAAGCTTATTTGCTATTTTATCTTCATGGTTTAAAAATGAGTCTTTCTAAAATGATATTTAAGTCGCTTAGATCTTGATTGACTGTTTGATCATTAAGATAAAATAATAAATAAGCTCGGATTGGAGCAAGATTTGGAGGATATGAAGAGCATTGATCTAAAATTCAATCTATAAGATTGGATTTTGAAATTGAAATTGCAAAAGGAAATTAAAAGAGATTACAGCACCTCTGCTGTAACTCTAGTTACAGCATACAGCATAGGATCATCTTCCTCCGATAGGGACTGGTGCAGATACAAGTCTCACCTGAACCAAATCCGTATTGCCAATCAAAATTAAAGGCCTTGCAAGGTGGAGATGCTACAAATATCACAATGACCATCATCTAGGCCTAAATACAGCTTAATGTGAAATTCACAGTGTACAGGGGGGGATTGAGATGTATAGATATAGAAATTATAGAAAAGTCATAACCTTACAAAGAAGATGCAAAGGTCCGGCCCGTTGTTACTGTCGGGATTAAGCATGTAGAAGGTCTCGGAATGCTTGGAGCCCACCACACGATCGAAGTAGGATCTCATGTACGTCAGCTCCCCCTCGGGGGGCTCCTGCGATTCCGACGGCAGCACACCGGCGCCCATGGAGACGGTGTGCAGCAGCTTCATGACGCTGAGGTCGCTCTCCGTGGGATCCCTCTTCGCCCCGTATCCCGTCTTCTTGCCGTTGCAGTACATGGTCCACACGGGCTCCTCCAAGAGCTTGCACTTGTTCCCGGCCTTCTTCTCGCACTCCAGAGCGATGCGCGCCAGACCGGAACCGATGTCCTGGATCAGCTTATCGGTAGGGACCCCTAACTCGAGGAGGAGTATCGGGAGGGTCCCGGGGTCGTCTTGGATGGCGAGGCTGATGCGGGACTTGCGAGGGCCGAAGAGGGTGCCGGTCATACGTGTCGCCCCGCGTATGTGGCCGTCGTGGGCTCCGCTTCCGCTGGGGATGCCGGATCCTGCGGGGTGACGACATGGAGGATTGAGGATGGGAAACGCGCGGAAGGCGGAGCGGATCCCGCGGAAGACCTTGGCAGACCGGGAACGGTGCTTCTTTGAGGGCTGCGTCAGGCCCGAGGATATACGGGGCGTCGCCGGAGTGGAGGCGGAGTCGGCGAAGTCGGGCCCGTGCCGCGGAGAGAGGAGGAGTCTGCATTGGTGCCGCTACTGTGCGGTCGCGACTCGAGAGCTTGTGGTGTGTGTGTATTCGATGTCGGTTTTTCTAAAATGGTTGGGTTGGGCGTAATGGTGGATATCACGTAGGAGGAGAGGAGAGAGCTGAAGTCCCCCCTCTCCTGTTTGTGGTGTGGATGTCAGCCCTTTTTTTTGTTTGAAAGGGTTCTCTTCCTTATGGAGTTGAATCAAATTCTATGGATGGACTTGTTAATATCCTACATCTCTCTTATATAGGGTATAAACCCCTCAATGAAGGCTTATTCTTAACAATCAAGTGAATGATTAGGTTGGTGGCTTCAAGTCCCACCCAAATGAATCCAATATGGTTCCATCTAATTGAATTTTAAGACACTTGATGATTTGCCGAAAATAAAATGGTATAAAAATTCGATGTGACATGTTCAGTGGTCACCCCCCCCTCCCCCTCATGAATTCAGAACCGTGGCCCATTGGGCCTTGAGAATGAATATGGGACAAGGTGATGGGAGGGCTTATTTAGTAAAGGAGATCGGTCCGCTTTCATCTCTTCTGGCCACAACTAGGGTTCCCCATAAGGCTGTTAGAAGATTTTCAGGTTCGACGTTCGCTTAGATTCGACTCGCTAAAAGTTCGATTCAAATTCGATTCGAAAATAAACGAACCGAATCTGAACACGAGTTTGGGCTCAATTAAATAAACAGACCGAACCTCAAAAATATAGGTTCGCTCAGGTTCGATTCGTTAAAAGTTCGATTATATACACGCAAACATACATAAAAGTATATATGCATACATATTGTACATATAATGAAAAAAGGCATTCTATCATAACATAAGGGTTATTTCCTTTATTTTCCGAAACACATCCAGTCATCCACTCCCTAAGTCCATATTCCATATTCCCGAAACCCCCACAAAACCCACCCTTGTAGGCTACAGTGTTGCCTTATTCTTAAACGAAACCTTTAACGAATCGAACCTTTACGAACCCTACCCGATCTGAACCAAACATGATTACAGTTTTCATTTTATCAAGCTAAACTGAATCCGAGTCTAAAAGTGTGATAAGCGAACCAAATCGAGCCTGGGTTGGAGCCCGGGTTGGTTTCCTCAAGTTCGGCTCGTTTCCAACTCTAGTTCCCAAGGTGGGGAACCCATCTTGTCACCGCCAGGATAGGTTGATATGTTGATGCCTTATTGTCACCTGAAGAAGATCTAGGGATCTTGATCAGGTGCAAGAGGGTGGCCGAAAGGAGATCGTAGTCATCTAAAGGGGGTTCCCGCGACAAGGTCGGATCACTTGAGGAGAACGGCATTGCCCTAAGGAGATCTGCCTAAGAAGGGTTCCAGATCACTGTCGCTTGGCGTTTCACCTTGAGCTTCGTGGCTCGATGGATATCATCATTTGGATTTTTATCAGATCATCACTGTCACCTCTAGGTTTTTGAAATATGCACGTGCATGGAGGCTTCTAGAGATGGTGGTGTGCCGACTAGGGATGGGAGGGGCTGTGTAGGGTAATGTTGGTCGGTGGAGAGGGTTTGCTACATCAATCCGAAGGCAGTGCGGGTTATGCAAGAATCTTGGAGATGTTGCACCGATGTCAGGCTAGAAGAGGTGCAGCATTCTTTATTGCGATAATCTCTTGGATAGAGGATGTCACCGCGAGACTATAGGTACCCGTATGAGTCTTGGAGATGCAGCCTGAAGGCGGTATGGCATAGCATGGATGGAGGATTGGAGAGCGGTGGCACTGGATTTGTGCTCTAGAGATGTAGAGTTCAAGAATGAGAGTAGGGTTGTAACTGCAATATTCTTCTCTTGTGATTTTCTTCTTGGTTGACAGCTTGCAAAAATTTGCATATGAATAAACTTTTGATTCCAAAAAAAACAAACATTGTGAAATACCATGTGGAAGAATAACTTAATCTTGAGTTGAACAAATCTCTAACAAAATATTGAAATAATCATAAATATCGAATATAATATGTCTACGATTAGACTTACTCTAATACCATGTTGAAATAAACAATGTGGAAGCAGAAGCAATAATAAAAATAATAAAAATTGAAATAAATATTTTCACAAATATTTAAAAATTATTATTCCAAGATATTAACCATTTATTTTCATGAATAATTGAATGATAATCACAAGATTCTTGTTCAAATTTGTTAAGTTTCCAGCAGTGACACATGTTTACTGAAACTAAAAAATCTTGAGCAAATGAACTACAAATCGAGAAAAGTAAATTTCTTTGATTTTCCATTTTTATTTGCAATAGAATCCAAGTGATAAACATGCATTTTTAGGTGTTTTAAAAGTATGATTATCTCTTGATAACGTTCTAAAATAACATTCTCGTAACAGTGGATACATGTCCATTAAAACAATCATAACTTGAGGAAATAGATTCCAAATCATGCAAACTCAGTCCTACAGTTTGCTAATTTAGTGGGGAACATATTCCAAGTGAACATATTTTAAGGCATTTAAACAGGGCGAAAAATCGTATAAAACAGGATTGCATGAACAAAATGTGATGAAGCTTCACACAACAAAAAAATCCATGTCATCTTAAGTTTATGGATCATATCTGAAACCTCCGACCTATGGATCTGATACCACTTGAAGTTGATGGAAAGAAGCTTAGCGCATCACAGAAGCGTGAGGATTGCATCATATGCGATATGGAGCGACTAGTTGTACTAGTCGCTCAGGGCAACGACATTTAAAAAAATTAAAATGATGAAAACATATGATCTGAAAACACTTCTGGGATCATTTTATATAAACCACAAACTAGTATTAGGGTTACCTCTTGAAGCATGGTTGTGATCGAGTTTCTAAACGAAGAGACTTCATGTCTCAAGTCCGATCTGACAGAGGAAATGCTTGCAAGCACGAGGATGAACTGTGTGCTTCTCATAATCTAAAGTATTGATCCAAGCGGCGAATCTCCTAATCTCGTATCATGATATCCAACTTCTTCTTCATGTGGAAGACCACTTAGAGAGAGAGAGAGGCAACATGTGAGATGAGAGAGAGAGTCCTTTTCAATTGTTATGTGTAATGAAGAGCTAGGGTTGCCTCTCCTTATATAATATTTTGGGAGTCCATGGATCTCAGTCCATGGACAACACAAATCCAATGGTTCACATTGATATGTGTTTCTTTCAATGACCATTTATTTTGTTATTAAAAACACAACAATAATTTTAACTAAATTAAATATATTGGATAATAATCAATATAAATTAATTTTCATTAAATCAATCTTCCTTGGAGACATAGGAAGGAGGCAAGCCTCCTTCTGTAAGGAGAGTGGGCGACCAACAATTTTCGTAAGGAATTATGGCAATCCGCCCTCTCTATATGGAAGGGTGGCTCCCTCTTTCCTATTTCATGGTATTTTGAATCCAACGAATATATTCAAAATTTACAACAATATTTGTTATAAATAATTCCACAAAAATAATTCATAATTATTTTGTAATCATTACAATCATGCCATGGAAAAATTTATGAATCAAATTCACAACCCAAAATAAAATGTAAACTACATTTTTAATTATTTGTCCAATATACCAATTCATATCAACATTTAAATTGTAAATATTATTTAGAAATAGTTCCCTCTTATATATTATAAATCGTATATATAATATATATGAATTAATATGGATAATGATCTTCATATATCCTTATCCAAAATAATTAAATCACATTTAACTATATTAAATCATCACCATCATGCATTTAAATAATATGAATCAAATTCACATTATTCATGATCATTAAATCACATTTAATTATTCATTTATCATAGGTTGGATATAATATAACAATGGAATTATTCTTGAACTCTTTCAAGAATAATGCTCTTTATCTACGAATACTTGGAGAAAAGGACTTGGAGATTGTACATTTCATGTATAGTGACTTGGATATTGAGATCACATCTCGAATCTAGATCTCAAGGGCCCCTCATAGATGCTTGATTAAATCAAGGTCGTAGATCTAATTCTATCATTGCATCTAATTCACTTTCAGATCAATGCCCATCATTTGGACTAAAATCAGATCACTTCTCTAATAAGAGGAGTCAGTAAAATCCAGACATGTTTCATTACTTTCTGGAAATGGAGGTGTCATGGTTATAAAATCATTTATGATCACACCACCCTCAGGTATTCCTAATACATGTACATCATGCATACTAGAAGATCGAGAATTTTATCATCAAGTTCTGGATCTTATTTAAACTGTCTCATGTAGGATTTTATCATCAAGTTTCTCATTTGATCATTGGGAGTCAGTATCGAGCATATACTTTCCAAAAAGTATATATCATACCAAGGTATTGATCATATACTTTCCGAAAGTATATATCAAAGCTACAAATTCAGTCAAGCTTCCCAAGCGAGACGGCCATGCATGGAATTTGATCCCAATATCTCATGGGTGAGCTCATGTCTTCTGATTCAGTAAATGGACATGTATGATACCTTTGAGAGATTGTATTACTCATGTGCCCTTTTATACACACCATCACGCTAGTGTATAGAACTTGATTTGACCATCAACCTATCAGTTTGCCAAATGTACATACTCAGGCATATAGCAACACATCTATCTCAGTTAGAGAATGTGTGCCTATACCGTGACAGTGTACGACACAGGTCTTTGCTTATCTCGATCTTGCTAAGTCAACTCTTTGACCTAACTTATCTAACACCTCTGAATCTATATTCCTATGTAGAGGACCTGCATCAAGAGGTCGGTTAGATATCATCCCATTATCTCCTATTCAAGTTGGAGATCATCTCTTAATAATCATCTGACGATGCTTGATGAGTCCTCAATCTAACTTTTTAGATATTCATCCAAGCACCAACCTCTATGATTCAACAATTGAATCAACAATTGTATGATCATTAAGATGGCCATGTACGTAACCCTAATTGTACTAAGGGACCTATTATGAAAATTAATTATTCTTCATTTCAGATCAAGGAATGATATTTGCAATAACATTTATTGTATAATGGCCTGTTGTGGGCTCGTGTGTCCAACAATTTGTTCATCATCAATCCCTTTTGACCACTAATACATCTTCACGCAATTGTTCTTCGCCTCCTTCCATTTCTGATCACCCCAGATCCAATAGAATCTGGATTATCGACTCAACCTTCGACTGCCCTCCACTAGGGTTGTCACATTCCCCCATTTCCGGTATTTTAGCTAATAAAGCTAATAATGTTGTCTGGAGTCTTCATCTTTGAACATAAACGTATCTGCAGGGCCTTGAGCATTGCTGGAGATGTGAATCGCGATCTGGAACATACTTTCACCTGCAGACCTCATGGACTTCCAAATCGAGGATCGATCATTGTTGAGCTTCATTGACACATTCAAATGATGCAGGAGAGCAGCATGGACGATTAGCAACCTTCCAGTGTACCTTTAGACAGAGATTGATTGAGTTTTCAACGATTGAAGATCATTACCACACTCCTTCTTCCCAGTTCTTCCAATGTTGTTATCCAGCGTTCGATCAAGAACGTCTCTAGTTTCCATCCAGTCCGTCCAATTTACCCAAAAGCGTGGTTATGGATCAAATCTGACTCGGGTGGATTTGGACCATTCGATCAGTCACGTGCAACACATATGATTGGTGAATAATTTCCCCAAGCCCATGTTTGTTTCGTTATCTAAAATAAGTCAAGTCCCGGATGCATGTCTTGTTGTAGATTTGTTAATAATTGCACGTGAGCTCCTATTGCTTATCTTACTTGCTATTTTGTACTGTGCGAACTACAACACGTGCATTGCACATATTATTTCTGGTGATTTTCCAATCAACCCCTCATGTGTTTTTATTACGGTTAGGCCCTCGGACTTTAAATAGTTCCATAGGGGCTTGTGCCAGCGCTGCTCACATGTACAAGACCCCCCCTTTGGAGAAATTTCATATTTCACTCCTTATTTCTTTATTTTATCATAAATTCAGTTCTGTAAGTTACTTTTTATTGCATTTTAGTTCCTATGCTTCCAGATTAATTAGTGCCTTGTTAATTGTGCTAATAATTAGTTAATCATAATAAAGATTCCTAAAATTCTCTTAAGCTCATGTTAATAGAATCTAGCTCCCCTAATTTTCATTTTACAAAATATTTTGTTTTCTTATTTTTAATAATTCAAAAACATTTAGATTTTACCCTTTTAAAGTAAATAATTAAAAAAATTTCAAAAATATATTGCAAAATTCTAGAAAAATCTATGAATGTTTGTTTTTAGTTATTTTAATTACTGTATAGATATTGTTTTAAAATTATTTATAAAAATTAAAAAAACATTAAATACATAAAATACTAAAAAAATCATATAAAATCATAGATTATCAAAAAAACCTAAATTAGCTCTTTTAAAGCTTGAAAAATCCTATTATTATTTATCCATATTTCTTTATTTTTTTATATTCTATTTTAAAAATCCAAAAACATTTGCTTTATTTTCTATTTTTATATTTCATATTTTAATTATTTTGAAAATCATAAAAAATCTAAAAATTCTTGAAAAATAAAAAACAGTAAAAAATATCAAAAGAGCAAAGTAATCTTGTTTGAATTTTCAAGATATTTTTGTTATATTTGAACAAATAAAAAAAGAGTGTGTTTTGTTTATTTCTTTATCTTCTTTATTATTATTTTGTTTAAAAATAAAAAAATATAAAAATGTGCAAAACCTAAAATTAAAAAAAAATTCAAAATAAAAAATATAAAATTAAAAATTCATAAAATAAAAAAAGATAAAAACTCACAAAAATACCAAAAAGTAGAACAGAAAAAGATTCATTTATATATTTGCTTTTTCATTGATTAATAAACCATGGGATTTTTGTAAACTCCCTGAGATCAATCTTATACGCTATATAAGTACATAAATAACAAATTTCTCTTGCTTATGTTTCTTTGATTTGTTTTTTCTTGAAAATAAAATAAAATAATAATCTTTGTTTGAGGGATACTTAGGGTTACACCGACACCTTTATTTTCTAATTAAATAAAATTCCTGAATTTATTAATAAAAGATTCACCAACCCAAGACAATGTAAAGTTGTAAGAGTTTGACTTTTTTTATCTTTTCATTTTATTGTTATTTCAGACAATCTTTTAATAAAGCCCTTAGAAGGCTAACCCTATAGGAGAATGAGTACTGCCAGAAAAGGATCTTGTACTTTCCACTTCCTTTGTAACCTATGATCCGCACTCTTTAAGGTCCTTGATCTCGTGCCTGTGGGGTTACTCGACCAAAGAATAAGAGCGGGAGCCAATAGGTGAAACCAATACTCCCCCCCATAAAGCGAGGTACTTAGACCTAAGGCGATGAGACAAACACACCCGTGAGGGCGTGATCTAAGCTCAATACTTTAAACCAGATCGGATGCTCCAGACAAGGCATGAACATCGTCGTCAACAAGGCCCTACTCACCTACGTACGATAGAAGCGTCAATACTTCATCATCCTAGATGATTATCAAGGTAGCCATGGATCATGATTCGGGCTCTAATCCTTAAGGGTCGTGCCTCACTCGTTCTAGAATGCACTTAAAAATATTGTGGGTTTACAAACCCCAAACAGTGAACATTCTTTGCGAATTTTAATTAGGTCAAAGTTTATTAAACAATCCCCTTTATTTTAATTTTTAGTTTTCACTTTTTTTTAGTATTTTTCAAAATAATACACCTAACAATTTTTTGTATTTTTTTTAATCATAAGTGATACAAAGCTGGGAGAGGAGTCAAAAAAATTGTACAAGTTAACACTAAGGTGGAAATCTCACCTTAGTATCGAATGATGCATGCAAAGCTAAGAAGACTTAAAACGCTCCCAGCTCTCTCCACGCGAGATGAAAACATAATTTTTAAATTTACACTAAATGCAATGCAATCCAGTGAAAATCACCCTAAGCTGGAGCTTCTATTATCGTGAAGAACTAAATGCTAAATACCTAGAAAGAAAACCCAGATGTCTGGTCTTGGAGACTCTCTGGTTATCGCCGCAACGGGTCCTGCTAGCGTTGTATAGAGCTTCTCACGGCTCTTGGTTCCAATCCCAAGTATTTAATAATTAATTTCGAGATAAATCCAAACATGAATCTATAGGGTCATGAAGATATTAGGCGTTTGGATCTAATTTACTTGACCAATCAGTTCCTAAAAATCTAAGGGCCCGATCATAGAAAATAAAGAAAAGAAAGGCAGAAAGTTCAAACGTGAGAAACAAATAAAAAAATAAAAGCAAGAAATCTTACAAAAATTTGAGGAGGCCCTTAGGAGAACAGACACCCAGGAAGTGGGCCTCGTAGAGTGTAGGTGTCCAAAAGTGTCCAAGTCCTAAATTATTACAATTAATAACTGCAAAATGAAATAAATAAACCCTCTCTCACAAAAAAAAGAGAAATCCTAAACTAAAATCCCTACCCTTCTTCCTCTCTCTCTCTCTCTCGTGCTCTCTCCAATCAGCCTATAGAGAAAAGGTTGATATCCTTACAGCCCGGGTGCACGTCTTCCTAAAAAGTTGCCTTTGGCACGAAGTCCCTCACAAGAAATTCAACAAAGAGATATACTAGGAGCAGCTAAAACAATTAATTATACCAAGAAATAAAAGAAAGATACAATGCATATAATAATGCACAACAAACCTATCCTAAGTGTTTCTCTCCGACAATGATGCCATTTGATTAACCAAGAATCCAAGAGTGGTTGTGTGATCTCACGAGATGCATAGTCACTGAGGTGACCTCTCACAAAGATCTCAGTCAAATCAACAGTTAACCCCACAGTATGACATATAAAGCACTGCAATAAGGAGCGTGCTAAAATTTATTATAACCCAAATAAAATTGTATATTGTACAAGTATTCTGGGTGTCGAACTATAGAAAGCAATGGGGATAAGCAAATAATTATTTTCTATACGAAAGAAACAACATTTTTTTGCGTATTTTTGGGTTTTTTCTTCTTTTGTCAGTTTTTAGAGATATTTATTTTTATGGTCTTTTAATTATACATTTTTTTCTAATTATTTGTAATTTTTAATTTTATTTTTAGATTTTTCTGATTTTTATATTCTCCTTTTATATATATAATTAGTATATACATATATATACAATAATAAGTATAATATAAGTGATATAATATATATACATAATATAAAATTTTAATAAATAAATTTAAGAATAATACTTTTTATTTTTTTAATATACTAAAAATATTTTGAAGTATTTATAATAATAATACTTATACCAATATGTATATAATTATATAGACAATATACGCTTTGATATTGATAATAATATTCAAAAAATATAAACTGAATTGTTTTTATCTTTTTATTTTTTTATCCATTTTTTTATTTTTCTTAGATTTTTACTAATTTTTAGGTATTTTAAAATCCAAAATACTCCAAATTAGGGAGTTAATAAATAGGTTGAATGTTTCGAGTCTTAAAATTAGATAAATAGTCCAAAATTCCTTAACACTATTTTTATTATGTAATATTAAGTATATATAAAAATATAATATAGAAATTTAAATTTTTGTGTTTTTAAAATTATTTTAAGATTTTTTAGGGTTAGGAGGGTTTTATAGTTGTTATGGTTTTCTTTTGAGATTTTTTTGTGAATTTTGGTCTCTAGCTATAATATACAATAATAAATGATATATTTTTTTTTGGAATTTTTAAAGTGTTTTTCCATTTTTTGTATTTTAATCTCTATACAGGGATTAAATTGTACAAAATTAATTTAATAACTAAAAATGCTATGAAATGGGAAATAAAAACATGGGCGTGTTACATCAATTAAATCACACCCGGTAATTTTTGTACAATTTATAGAGCAAGTGAGCAATTTTATCCAAAGAGAAATGCACAAAATTAGTAGGCCTGACAGAGGTATATTTGCAATTAAAATTAAAGTTGAGGGTCTATTCGAAAATACACCAAAAATATACCACGTAGTCACAATTTCTATGAAATGAAATTTACTTACAAAAGTAGGGAGGGTACCCTTGCAAAATGCTGACTCACGTGAAGTGCCACGTGAGATGACAAGTCAGCGGACCTACATGCAATATTTAATAAGTGCCGGAGCTCATATGAAATATTTACACAACTTTGTGAACATAAATAAAAATTTATAGGACTACAAATTAACTACAAAAAGGAGCAGGGGTTACTGTGTAATTTACTCCATAAAAGACATGTGATCAGAGGATGGAGATGCAACCACGTGGCTTGATGAGCGGTCCTAGAGAGGTGTCGCTTCGTTTTAATTCAAGGGCCTGGATTAGATTTGGGCTTCAAGAAAGATCCAACGATGGAGAGAGGTGTTGGAAGAACTATGAAAAACTCGTTGCCCGTGAGTTTTATTCGTTGCTTTTATCCACTTCCGTCCTCCTTCTCCTTGGCTGAAGTGATACGAGCTCCGATGAAGGTGGCAGAGGGAGATCCAACAGCTCGATTCCGTATGGTAATTGAGGTGGAAACAGAGGTCTATTGCAAAGAAAGCGATGGGGAAGAAAATGGAAGCAGAAGGGAGTTGGAGCAAGGTCGGGTTTACGATGAATTTGGTGCTGGAGCTTGAGGCTCCAACGATTTTAATTTTTCACATTATGGTACTAGAATAATTAAATAATAGGATTAAAACCCAAACTATCTTGCTGGAACTAGAAGCGAAGAAAAGGAACTAACCTAGTAGCTCAACGAACTTGGGAGCTCGGAGTAGGTGAAGCTCGCCCGAGGGAAGGTCTGGTGAACTTGGATCTGGACCTCCACCACCTCGTTCACGCTACGAAGATCCCAAATGTTATCTGTTGTCACCAGGGACTCGATAGAGAGTTCCAACGGGGTTCACAATGGCTAAAGGGAGATAAAAACAAAATGAAGGCCGGGGGTGTTCTTTTAGAGCCGTGGCTTCCGGCCAAAAGGGTGGAGTAATGGTCGGAGGATAAAGGGTGGTAGGTGGGGATTCTCGTATGGACAAGGGTCAAGGATGAAGGGGTCATGGATTGGAGCAGGTCTCGAGGAAGATGGAGGTGAAGGGTAGGTGTGAGAAGTTCTGACATAAGGCAGAGGTATAAAGGGGGCAGTTGACCTGGAAGTCAACAAATGAAGAGTCTTGGTCCGTCCATGTGGACCAACCGGGAAAAAGAATGGGGGAAAATGAACGGTAAATTTAATTAAAATTAATAAACTATTAATAATTTTTATGAAAATATAAAAATATTTTGTAATTTAATTTAGTATTTAATTCTAATTTTTATTTATTTTTACAAGTTAAGTAATTGTATGTTTGTATTTACATATATATAAATAGGTAACCTTTATTTCCTATATTTATTTTTAATTTGTGGTTCATATTTTATTATTATGTATATTTTTAATTTATTTAATTACATATTTAGATATTTTTTCTTTATTTTTCTGGATTTATTTGTATAATTGATTAATTATGTATATATATCTTATATTTATATATAAGTACACTTCATCTATGCATTGAACAACATTATTTATTTTATTTCAACGATTTTATTTTAATTATGTACACCTTTTTTTAATAATATTTAATATTTTATAAAATAAAATAAAGTAAAAACATAAAGAATATATATTGAATATAATATACATATATGCACAATCAAGCTCAACACTTAACTTTTGCATCTTAACTCCAAATTGAATGTAATGACCTTTATCAAATACCTTATTTTATTTTTATGAATAATAAAGGTGAGTTTTCTCAATTTTGAATCTTTATGGAGAAGATACATGTTTGCAAAGTTTTCTTTACGCCGTTTTACTTTGTGTGTATTGGGCACACTGTACATTATTTCTAAGTAAAATAAATTTTATATTTTCTTGGTGTTTTTATGTACAATATTCGTGTTGAATATTTTATTATTTCAGTTGTAAAATAGAAAAGTTAAATAGGTCCCAAATTGTAATTATTGGCTTATGAATTTAGGGGTTTTGAGTGTATTCTCTGTACAATTGACCGTCCTATCCCCACACTTTATTCCTTGTTGACCAACTCATTATTATGACTAGGTCTCTGGGGATAGGGCCACTCAGTGTCTTTAACACCTCATTCTTTTTCTTTTCTTTTTTTATTCTTTTATTTGGTACAAATATAATATTTTGTACAGTCTTTTATATAATATTTATAAGTATTAATCGTGAATTATTGAGTGTTTATTTTCACAAATTAATGATATATACATGCATTTAGCTAGGGATTTAAAGCTAAAATAAAAAGAATAAAGGTGATGAAATAAGGATTCATCATCAACTCGTCCATAATCAAAGTAAAAAAGGAATGGACTCAAAGTTGAACCTTAATGTAAATCAATGTTGATATAGTGAAATCATCTTTCTTTTTTCCTTGCATGATCTTATCCAAATCCTCTAAAAATCTTGTTTGATTCTTTCATCTAAAAATAAATTTTATGGTGCATAAATTGAGATCATATTTAGAATTTAATTCTTCGAATACCAATTTTAGCAAAATTATCCAATCATCAAATCTTTACACCTCAACCATACTATCCTTCAAATTCTTATGAACAACCACTTCAACACTATTGCTGCCCTCATCTTTACATGGATATCAAAGTTTAAACATGTCTTCTCGCTCTCCCTTGCTTTCTCTCCAACCCAATTTGTCCCTTGGAGATATAATATATGAATCTTCCTTCTTTCCATCGTATCTAATATCTCCATCGATTTGTCAGTCAGAGTACCAATATTCCAACTACTTATCCGCAACTTCCTTTTACAACCTCTTTTGGACTAACTTCTTTACTCTCATGCATCCAATCCCTTGCAAGTTTTGACTGCATCTAGACGACGATGCATCAAAACTGGCTTATTTACTAGCATGTGTTCCTCATGCGAGAACTCTTGCAGATTTTAAACTGCATTCAGGCAAACGATGTAGCGATCCTTACCAACTTCTCATTGTTTTCGATCGATGCAACACGTTGCTAGTAGAGAACTCCCAAATGAAATCTAAATGTTTGCTTAAATCCATATGAAAAACATTTGAATTCTTTGCATACAAATTCCTAAAACAGTGTTCTTAAAAAGAATGGTATTTAAGAATTTTATCTCTCTTGCACTAATTGTCGACTACCCAACGCACAAATCCTCCTCATTTATCGGAGTTAAAGTCGGCTTAGGGATTATGGATCGTTCGGCATTCATGAAAGCACAAAGGTTATTTGTGTAAAATCCCTTTTTTGGAACACACGGTGAAATAGCAAAAAAGTTAGGCCCCGTTTGTTACACAGGAATAGAGGAGGGAATGGAATCATCATTTCTCTCTCGATTCCATTCCTTTGTTTGTTAGATCAATTTTATGCAGGAATAACGGTTACAAAGGAAACCTGATTCCCTCATTCATGGGAATCGTCATTCCTAGGTACCCCCCTAGGAATTGGGATTCCATTCCTTACCAATGCTATTAAATGTATTCTTTTTCAATATTTTAAATTAATATATCATTGTTACAAATATATGGCTATCGACATAAAAATGTCTTTTTCTTTTTTTTTTGGATATTTTTTAACACCGACATGGATATGGTTTTTTTGGACATGGATATATGGATACTGACATGGATACAAATATATGGACATAAAAGGTTGGATAAGTTACAAATATATGCATATATGGATACTGACATGGATATGTGGTATTTTTTGCGGATACATGTATAGATACAGTTTATTTTTTTGGATATGGATACAAATATGGTTACAAGATATTAAAGCGGATACGAATACATATATATATATATATTAAATATATCCATTAAAAGGATAAAATAATCAGATATGATTAGTTTACGGATACGGATATAAACACGGATATGTGTTTTTTGTTTATTTCCAGATATGGATATGGACAAGGATATATGATTTTTTCTCTAATATGGACATGGAAACAGATGCAATGATCAATTTTTCTAAGATATGGATACTGATTATATTCTAGCAGATATATATGGATATGCATATGATTTTTAATTTTCTACGGATACATATATGGACATGGATGGTGTTTTTTTTACGGAAGCGGATATGGACATGCAAATGGTTTTATTTTTTGACGGTTATAAATATTGATACATATACCATATTTAATTTTTTAGGATACGAACACGGGTTATATCTTAGTGAATATGTATATAGACATGGATATGTGTTTTTATTTTTTTTCCAAATACGGATACCCATATCTAATTTCTTTAGAATATGGATATAGATATGGTAATAGAACATTGTAGCAGAAACGGACATAGATATATCAAATATATCAATTGTATGAAAAAAAATCAAAGTAGTTTCCATTTAAATTTGATTATTGATTCTTTATATGAAATATATTGAATATATGAAAAAATAAGTTTGAGAATACCAATTTTTTTTTTACGAAATATATCAAAGGAATGATATTTTCTTTCTATTATTTTCCTTTTCTAAATATAAGAAAGGAACATATCTTATAATAAAATTTTCAATTCCTATATGATCCAAACAATGGAATGGAAAAAACTTTTTCATTTCCATTCCATTGCTAATTCCATTCTTGTCTTGATTCCATTCCATTGTAATTCCTTTCCAATCAAACAAACGGGGGCCTTAGTCTCATATGAGTATGAACGTGTGCCTAGATCCGGATCAGCGGGGTGCCATTCCCATATCAATATATCGGTTCCACCCTGCTCCCGACCTCGTCGTCCTTCCCATATCAGAGGAGATGTTCGCTCGCGGCACATAGGGTTTCTGGGAGGACACGAGATCGATACTCCTGCAAGCGGCAGCCAATCCCTTCCCCCGACGGTGTTTTGGCTCTTCCAACTTTCTTCATTCCTAGGTTTTCCTCCGTTCCCTCCTTCCATGGGTCATCAATTGGCTCCTTGCGCTTCAAATCGAAACCTTTTCTTTTCTTATATGGTTTTTTAGTGCATCTGTTTTATATTTCTTAATTCGATCATGGTGTATGCGTTCAATGGTAATCTTTGCATCATATAACACAATTGCGTCTGATTGTGTAACATTTCGGATCAGCCATTCCCCTTTTCTACCTAAAAAAATCATAGAATTGCAAACTGCGCATATAAATCTGATCAGCTTTCTTACTACCGCATGTTCTATTTGGCATGCTCCAATGGATACTGCATACATATTTTCTGAACCTTAGTACTCTTAAGCAACGGTGACTGTTGAAGGGATAAACTTAGATATATTATGAAAGACCCAAGGGTTCTCTTATATAGGAGAAAAATCCATTGGATAAAATACAAAAATAGGAAAGAATAAATAAAGGATTACAAAAGATAAAGCAAAGATTGAATTATCTAAATACAGAAATGGGAATTATCTCAACACTCCCCCTCAAGCTCGAGTGTAGATATCAATAAGACTCAGCTTGGATCAACATTTCTGATAAGGTCCTCTTGCTAGAGCCTTTGTAAGTATATCTGTTGTCTGGTCTCCAGAGCTGACATGTATAGTAGTGATAAAATCCTTATGTATCATGTCACGAGTGTAGTGACAATCTACCTCTATGTGTTTCGTCCTTTCATGAAAGGCTGGGTTATTTGCAATGAAGAGAGCGGCTTGATTATCACACTGGAGGTGCATGGGAAGAGGTACTTCTATAGTTAGATCAATAAGAACAGATCTGACCCACATCATTTCTGTACTAGCATGTGCCATAGCCCTGTATTCTGATTCAACACTTGATCTATCAACCACCATCTGCTTCTTACTTTTCCATGAAACAAGAGAATTTCCTATGAACACAGCAAATCCAGATGTAGACTTTCTATCTTTTGGACACCCAACATAATATGCATCTGCGTATGCTGTCACTGATAGAGATGTGCCTCTGCTGAAAAGAAGTCCATTACCAGGTGAAGTCTTCAAGTATCTTAGAATCATATGGACTGCATCCATATGTGTCTGTCTGGGCTGCTCCATAAATTGACTCACTTTGCTTACTGCAAATGCTATGTTGGGCCTGGTAATAGTTACATATAATAGCTTGCCAACCAGCTCTCTGTATCTTCTGTTGTCGACTTCCTCAGTATCATCATCATACAATTTCATACTTGGGTCGAGCGGAGTAGTGGCAGGTATGCAATCTGCCATGCCTGTCGCTGAGAGAAGATCTATAACATATTTTCTTTGGGTCATTACAAGACCCCGTTGATTCCTGGCAAACTCTATTCCAAGAAAATAACGTAAATGTCTAAGGTCCTTGGTCACAAACTGCTGACCTAGGAAGTCCTTGGTATCTTGAATGCCCTGCTCATCATCCCCTGTAATAATAATGTCATCAACATAAATAAGTATTTTATTCAAAAAAAACATAAATAAGAATGACTGTAATACCTCTCTGGGTTTTCTGTATAAACAAGGATTGATCTGCAGACTGCAGTTGATCTCACAAACCCTCGCTGCTCTATCAAGTCCGAGAGCTTCTGGAACCATGCTCTTGGACTCTGCTTGAGGCCATAGATAGCCTTGTGTAACCTGCACACCTTATGACGCCCCCTCAGCAATGAACCCATGTGGTTGTTGCATGTAGACCTCCTCTTGTAAGTCACCATAGAGGAATGCATTTTTCACATCAAGCTGATAAAGAGGCCAATCTTGTGTTACAGCAATAGCAAGGAGAATACGTAAAGTAGAATGTCTGGCAACTGGGGAGAAAGTATCGTGATAGTCTCCCCATATGTCTGGGTAAACCCTCTTGCCACAAGTCTCGCCTTATAGCGATCCACACTCCCATCCGGACGGTATTTCACAGTAAACACTCATTTGCATCCCACAACTGATGCATCAATAGGAGCAGAAACAAGACTCCACGTACCACGTGACTGTAGCGCAGCCATCTCCTCTTCCATGGCTAACCTCCATTGACTATCTTTGAGGGCCTCCTGATACGTTTGCGGTACTGCACGGCTGATAGTGCTAGTGTAAATCTCCTGAAATTCTCTGACAACCTATTCAAAGAAATCTGGGCTGCGAGAGGGTAAGTAGCACATGCTCGTTTCGGCCTTCGCAGAGCAATTGGTATATCAAGATCATCTGCCAAGTCATGGGCCTGTATATTTCTCTCTTGAGAGGATATCTGCTTCTCCTATTGTACAGGTAATTCAGTAGCACTGTCAGTAGAAATAATATGCTCATTACATACCTGGGGCGTGCTGGATGATGGGCAAGGCCTGTGAGCAAGGCGAACAAGGCGAGATCTGCGAGGAATATCACGAGGCAAGAACCGAACCAGCGGAGGTGGTGGAGGAGGTGGTGGAGGTGGTGGAGGAGTAGGTGAAGGTGAAGAATCAACAGTAGGAGGTGGTGGCATGTAAATCTCATCATCAGAGTTAGATGAATTAAGTTTGTCACCTGTAGGAGAAAAATATATGACCGACTCAAAGAAAGTAACGTCAGCACTAACAAAATATTTCTGGCTTAGTGGATTAAAGCAGCGATACCCCTTTTGGGTACGAGAATTGATGCAACGTGGAACAGAAATATAGGGCTGCATTTATCTAATTTTTAGACGTTAATTTTATTTACGCTTATTTTGAGTTGTCGTATTTTTAAATAAACGAGATCACTTGTGATCTCAATTAATTAGTTATAGATTTGAGTTTCAAATTAGTCGGTTAATCGGTTAGAGTTAATTTAGGATAATTAGTTTCAATTTGAATTCGAGTTTCTATTTTTCTAATCTCATCTCTCCTATATAAAGGGATGAAGGTCTATTGTTTTAGACAGTTCAGTTGATAATTAAATTCGAGATTTATTCTCTATCTCTCTCTCTCTCCTATCTCGCCCTCTCTCCCCTCACGTGATCTTCACGTTTCTTTTCTCCATTCCCTCGTGTTCTCGACGAGCTTCTCTTCTCAACCCTTCTATTTCTCTTCTCCACCTTAAATTCCACCGCTCGAATTTCGTTCCCGCCATCGCCGATTTTGTTTTGCATCATTTGGTATCAGAACATGGCCTACAGATCGTCCTCACGATCTGACGATCCGTCCAGACGCTCGCCCGACATGCGACGAAGGAGCAGAAACGACGAGCCGAAGAAGCTTATAACAGGGAGTTAGACGTACAACGTGATTTCCAGATTTTCGACGCCGAAATGCGAGAGAGGATAGCTAATTTCAAGGCTATGTGCGCTGCCCTATCAAAATCTTACACTACCGAAGCCGCTGCCCAGATCTGTGACGAAAGAAAACTCACCGCCGATGATGATTTACTCGATGTCCAGGTTACTCCAGAAGAAAAAGGTGACGAAACGGCCGCTGTCCAGCCCATTTCAGAGGAAAAGGAGGCCGTCGCCAATAATTTATTCGCTGTCCAGGCCATTCCGGAAGAAGAAAGTGCCGATCCGCTTGCTGTACAAGTATTTTCAGACCTGCAGTTGTTGGAAGAAACGATTCTCGTGCCATACACAACCCTCTCCTGGGTCCCCGCTGCAGCCCCCGCACCTCCGGCACCACCACTCGCTCAGTTGCAACCCCCGGCCGTCCTCCAAACTGCCCCACCACCTCTCCCGCAAGCCATCTCTAGCACCCCAGCAACCCTTTCAGTCCCTACGCCCCTCTCCGCCACCCCCATTGTCATTCCCGCACCACTTGCGGTGTCGTCCCCGACTCCAGCGGCGTCTCCTGCCACCCCCATGTCCCCTGCGGATCCCCTCGACCCCGCACTACATCCAACTACCTTTCCCACCCATCGCTCCACCACCATCCGCCTCCCAAACCCACCGAGCCCCCTCCTCTCTTCCGTTGTCAACTTCCCCTCCCATCCCCTCCCTTCCGCCGACTCCAGCCCACCCTCCCGCAGCCCTAACACTGTCGCCCTTCTCCCCTTCGCCCCTAACGCCATCCACCCCACCCTCCCCTCCTCCCGCACCACCAGCCCTCCCCGCCCTTTTCTCCGGCACCTCCACCGACCCCTCCCACCCCTCCCTTTGCCACCACCACTCTTGTTACCCAACCCCAACCCCGTCGGCCACGTCGCCACCTTCCCCCTCTCCATCACGCGCCGTCAAAAGCCAACCACAAAACTCCGTCGATGCGGCCCTTGCGTCACCACACGCCGCCACCACTGGGGAACCATGTGCAACCGTCCTCGCGTGATCGCGTGCTGCCACCATCGTGCACTCACGCACCACCAAAGCTACTGGAACCCTAACCCTAGAGTTCGGCACCGTCCACGGCAATGGAAGGAAGAACAAGGTCCACGATGACCTCCTGATTTATCTCCAGCGGAAGGCCTATTGGTGCAGTGTCTCGTCGCGTTTTTTTAATAAAGAGATCGCGTGTGATCTCTCAATTAGCTTTATTTTGAATTTCAAATTAGGTAGTTAGTCGGTTAATTAGTTAGAGTCTATTTAGGATAATTAGTTGTCAATTTGAAATTTGATTTCTATTTTTGTAATCTCATCCCTCCTATATAAAGGGATGGGGGTCCATTGTTTTTAGACAGTTCAGCATGTTATAAAATTGAGATTTTATCTCCGTCTCTCTTGTCTCTCTCTCCTCGCGATCTACGCGTTCTTCTTCTCAACCTCGCGCATCCGGCGCGTTTCTTTTCTCAACCCCTCTATTTTCTACCTCCACAAAATCCACCGTTCAAAATATTTATATTTTATCGCCGCGCCAAATCCAATCCGCATCATTTGGTATCAGAGCATGGCCTACAGATTGTCCTCACGATCTGACGATCCGTCCAGGCGCTCGCACCGACATGCATCAAGGGACCATCGTTCATCCGAACAAAAATGACGAGCCATCTCTGCCATCGACGCCTACAACAAGGAGACGGAGCGCATGTTACGTGATTTGCAAACCACATTCCACTCCCAGTTTCGCGATGTTATGGCTAACCTCGAGGCCCTACGCGCCGCCAAATCGGAGGCTCCAACGACCCCAATCACCGAAACTGAATTTGAAGACGAAAATCTCGCCGTCAACAACGAACCAGCCGCTGTCCGGGCCATTTCGGAAGAAAAAAAGGTCGATCCGAGTGATGTTCAAGTAATTTCAGATTCGCAAAACCCCTCGAAATCGACCCACACCCCATCCGCCCTTGCGCGGACCCCACCCACCATCTTCGCCGCACCTACGGCCCCAACCATGCTCCCAGTCCCGCCGACGCCTTCCGCTGCCCCAACACCCAACCCAGCCCCATCCACATTGCCGCCACCCTTCCCCACAGACCCACACCCCCCCTGCGCGCCGACGCCTTCCCCACCCCCACTACTACCTCCCGCCGCAAACCCTACAACCCCCGCCCCCTCATCCACCGCCCCCACACCCCCTGCGACATAGCCCTCGGCCACAACTGCCCCCCACAACCCGTAACCCCCCTCCCCTTTCCCCATACTGCTTTTCCCTCCCCGAACCCTAACCCCTTCCCCACCGCCGCCTTTCCCCTCGGCACACCGCCAGCCATATTTCTCCTTCCCCCTTTCTCTCCTCGGTTCTCCCTTCCCAGGCCGCAACCCCTGCGCGCCCCATCGCGCCGCCATCCCCTACTCCGCCTCCCTCGCCTCGCCCACCCTCCTTACCGCGCGCTACTCGCCGCGATCCCGCTTTCCCCATCGTCGCTACCCCTTCCCCCCAAGTCCTCCCTGCCGCCTCGCTCCCCAGATCCCCTCCAAACCTTCCCGACCTTTCTCGCAGCCATCCAGGCACCCGCGCCACCGCCGAGTCCGGGCCGCCGCCCATGGCTCCCTACCCCAAGCATACGCCGCCACCTCTTATCGGGGACACACAGAACCCTAGCAAGGGATTTCTTGGGAAGTGAATCCCTAAAATTAAGTGATGAGGGTTTGATTTGGAAGATTTGCAGGAAGACCCCTCCTCTCATAAGTTTTTATCAAAAGATTTATTTGGAGGATTTATGCCATGACTTCAACTTAAGTGAAGGGGTACGAAAATTGCAACTAAACCCCCTACTGCGGAAATATTTAAAGAAGAGGGCTGAAAGAAGGAAATTTGGGAAGCTTCCTTATTCTATTAGGACTAGGACCATGGGTTTCTCCTATTTAAAGACCCCTTGGCTTCATTCATTGGCCACCTCTCCTCCTCTCCTTTCATTGTGCTATTGCTTTGCCATGGATCCTCCAAAAGTCATGGTGTTCATGCCTCGTCAATTTTTCAATCACCACAATGGGAAGACAAGGTTCATGAAGACACCACCATTTGCGCCGCACATGTTCTTCCAACATGAAGTGGACGATTCCGGCCACCGCACCAACGCCATCTGGGCTCCACCGTTCGCTCCACATCTATTCTTCCACGAGGCGAACAAGAAAATTGACATCAAATCGTCAAGCTTCGAAGAACGAGCAATTCATCAGGAGACGAATTTTTAAAAGCGGAGGAGAGTTGATGCAACGTGGAATCAAAATATAGGGCTGCATTTATTACTTATGTCGTGGCATTTTTTTTGTCGTCGCGTTTTTTTAATAAAGAGATCACGTGTGATCTCAATTAGCTTTATTTTGAATTTCAAATTAGGTAGTTAGTCGGTTAATCGGTTAGAGTCTATTTAGGATAATTAGTTGTCAATTTGAAATTTGATTTCTATTTTTGTAATCTCATCCCTCCTATATAAAGGGATAGGGGTCCATTGTTTTTAGACAGTTCAGTATGTTATAAAATTGAGATTTTATCTCCATCTCTCTTGTCTCTCTCTCTCTCTCCTCGCGATCTACGCGTTCTTCTTCTCAACCTCGCACATCTGACGTGTTTCTTTTCTCAACCCCTCTATTTTCTACCTCCACAAAATCCACCGTTCAAAATATTTATATTTTATCACCGCGCCAAATCCAATCCGCATCACCTATCCCATAAAATTAGGAATTTGAATTGGTTCTGCGAAAATTGCAGTGAAGACCCTCTTCCCGAAAGTTTTTATCAAAGGGGTCACTTGGAGGATATATTATGCTATGGAATCCTTATAAGTAAAAGGGGTAGAACATTTGCAGACATACCCCTCAATGGAGAAAAATTATAAACGTAACATGGAAAAGGAGCGAAAATTGGGATATTCGATCAACAAGCCATGTGGAAATTCTCCACCCACAGCTGAAGATCCAACAATTCGTCGGGAGACGAATTTTTAAAAGCGGAGGAGAGTTGATGCAGCGTAGAACAGAAATATAGGGCTGCATTTATCTAATTTTTAGCCGTTAATTTTATTTACGCTTATTTTGAGTTGTCGTATTTTGAAATAAACGAGATCGCATGTGATCTCAATTAATTAGTTATAGATTTGAGTTTCAAATTAGTCGGTTAATCGGTTAGAGTCAATTTAGGATAATTAGTTTCAATTTGAATTTGAGTTTCTATTTTTGTAATCTCATCCCTCCTATATAAAGGGATGAAGGTCTATTGTTTTAGACAGTTCAGTTGATAATTAAATTCGAGATTTATTCTCTATCTCTCTCTCCTATCTCGCTCTCTCTCCCCTCACGTGATCTTCACGTTTCTTTTCTCCATTCCCTCGTGTTCCCGACGAGCTTCTCTTCTCAACCCCTCTATTTCTCTTCTCCACCTTAAATTCCACCGCTCAAATTTCGTTCCCGCCATCGCCGATTTTCGTTTTGCATCAAGAATAGCCGACAAATACACACTTGATAGCTCTAGGAGAGAGCTTGTCACGCTCTGGAGAGACATCATGAACAAAGGCAACAGATCCAAATACACGAGGTGTAAGAGAGAAAGGATCCTTCTCGGGAAACGCAATCGAGTAAGGAACCTTCTTTCCTAACACGGATGAAGGCATGTGGTTTACCAGATAACAAGCAGTAAGGACAACATCACCCCAGTAAGAATGAGGAGCATGACTCTGTATCAACAATGTTCTGGTCACATCAAGTAAGTGACGGTGTTTGCGCTTGGCAACACCGTTCTGCTGGGAAGTGTAGAAACATGAGGTCTGGTGAACAATGCCATGGGATTTAAGGAACTCAGAAAGATGTAAGGTGCAAAATTCCAAGGCATTGTCAGAACGAATATACTTGATATTGGCAGAAAAATATTCTTTATTTCTTTAATAAAATACTTGATAGTGGATTCAGCCTCAGCCTTATTTTTCAATAAAAAGACCCGAGAAAGTCTAGAAAAATCATCGACCGCTACAAGATAAAAACGGTTTCCTTGGAGAGCAGGAACACGACTAGGACCCCAAATGTCTAAATTAAGAAGCTCAAATAGCTGAGAGCTGCTCCGATTCTGAAGGGATGAAAACGATGAACGGTGATGCTTCCCAAGTTGACATGCTTCACAATGAAAGGAGGATCTCGTAGAAATCTGAGGGAGAACACGACATAACTTCTGTAGAGGGAGATGTCCAAACCTAAGGTGCCACAAATAAGGAGAGACCGGTCCAGTAGGTATAATAGAAACACTAGCATGAGGAGGTTGGACCAGTCTGTAAAGTCCCCGTTGCTCATGGCCACTTCCAATCATCCTGCCCGTGAGTATGTCCTGAAACACAAGAGATGAAGGGTCAAAGATGACACGACAATACCGATCCTTAGTGATCTGACTAATAGAAAGTAAATTCATCTGAAAAGCAGGAGCATATAAAACATTCTTTAGACACATGGATGGTGTCAACTGCACCTCCCCCTGTCCTATAATAGGTAAGTGGTCGCCATTAGCAATGATGACCCATCTGCCAGGTGGTATTGCTCTGTAGGACTTAAGTTGTGTTTTGTCTCCACATAAGTGGTGAGACACACCAGAGTCCACAATCCATTCTGTCATGTCTGCATTCGTACTATCAGTAAAGGCATAGGTGATACCTGAGGAGCTCGAAGAGGCTCTAGCTGCTGTAACAATATCTGTGATGGTGTCAGTACTAGGAGTCATGATCTCTCTAATGCGAGAGACAATATCATTTAGGCGAGGATCGGCCTGAGGAGACACAATCTGCTCTGCTGCTCGACCGGAAACAAGATAGCCATGCTTCTGATAGCATGTATCCTCTGCATGTCCAGGCTTGCGGTAATAGGTGCAGGGACCGCGTTGGCGTCCGCCGCCTCTTCCTCGAGATGTGCATCCTCTGGACTGGGTCGTCCCACCCCGACCACGAGAGACGGCCATTGCGGAGGAGTACGAAGACGTAGTTGTCGAAGAGATGTTGAGTCGGCTGAGACGACTATAGGCCTACTATATAGGAGGAATGGTTGCTCCAGTAAGAAGATGGGTACGTGCAGCCTCATATTCTGCATCAAGTCCGGCCATGAAAATTCCAACCATCGTGGAGTTCCTATATGTCTTCTGTTGTTCAACAGAAGTTAGGCATGTAGCTATGAAGTTTTTCAAACATGCCACGCAACGAAGAGTAGTAGACATGCAGCAGGCGACCATTCAGCTTGGTGTTCTAAATATCAAACTGCAGTTGAAGGATCTTGGCCTCATTCTTCGCTTGTGCATAAGTGGATGCCAAGGTATCCCACATTGCCTTGGCAGTGGGCTGATTTAGAATATCATTTGCTATTTCTGTAGTAAGTGTCCCACAAAGCCATACTCGCACGTACGCATCATCTTGCTTCCAGGAAGAATTTGCCCCAGTCTTATCTGTTGGCTCTGGGTCTGTTAAGATGTGCTCCTTATTGTTACACTGCATGAGGGTGAGAAACTGCATGGATCGTAACTCATAATTGATCCCATCCATCTTAACGATGGGAGCCGGTCCCTTAAAGGCTCCGGACGAGAAAATGTCACCCTTGGTGTCTGACATGATGATCAAATAACAGACTTCGACTGGTGGGGTAGACCGATATAATCGACCGATATAATCGAGTCAATACGTAGATGGAATAGTCCGTGTGCAGGAAAGGAAAAAAACCTGACTGCTAGGCACAGAGGGATGATGAATCCCAGATGAGTCTTGGTTGGCTGCTGGGATCGTTGTTAGGCGATGACCGTACCGCCCACAGGAACCTCTACTCGCTTTGCTTCAGGTTTGTGGCTATCTCGGGAGCTATCAAGGAATTTGAAAGAGATCGGGAGCGACACGATGTCACCCCCTCCGTCCCCTCAATAGACGAGTACGCCTGGGTTACCGAAAGCAATTCCAGTCGTATGGAGGCGATGCCTGGGGTTTGTGAGATCTGGAGCCCGCCGAAGGAGAATCTGGAGCCTACCGATGCGCCTGAAGAGACCGCCTTCAGCACTGGCGGTGGCGGCGAAAGGAGAAGGGAGGCGTTCGACGCTGCACGACGGTTCGGGCCTCGCGCAGGGGCGACGGGGCAGGGGGCCGAGTGCCTGATCGTGCGAGATATATGGGGCTCTACGCGCGGGACACCCTTGGCCGATTAGGAAGGGTTTAGATTTAGGGATAAAAACATGGATCCGATACCATGTTGAAGGGATAAACTTAGATATATTATGAAAGACTCAAGGATTCTCTTATATAGGCGAAAAACCCATTGGATAAAATACAAAAATAGGAAAGGATAAATAAAGGATTACAAAAGATAAAGCAAAGCTTGAATTATCTAAATACAGAAATGGGAATTTCTCAACAGTGGCATATTTATAATCTGTCATCCCCTGCGTGGTATTTTCAATAACGTTGCGCGCAAACCAACGAGTTTGGGAGAAAGGCTGGAGCAAATTGACCCAAATTACCATACTGAAGAAATGGGTCGTTCACATATTTGTAAATAGCAAAGTAAGGATGGGACGATGATGTTGCATGAACCCATATATTTGTGTCACAAAACTCAAAGATGATATGCTTACTTCCTTAAGGGGCATCACTTGAAATATACATAAAAAATCTCTAATGTGTACCAGTTTCATGGTTTAAATGCAACATGCTATGTTTTTTTTATAATTTGATCAAGTTTTAGGATTGTGCCTTATTGGAAGTTTGAATAATGTCATTGTAGTTGGACAGATGTTGTCACAGTGGTTTTGCTTTGGGATACTGTGATACTGGTTTACTTAAGATTCGAAAAAATGCCTCTTTAAGATTTTCTAATGCCATGCCTCTAACCAGGTTTGAAGTTTTTCTATACAATGTCAGCATTTAGGGCTTTCTTAAACAGTCCAGTGGGACCAAAGACGACTCACTTTTGGGGGCCTGTTGCCAATTGGGGATTCGTTGTTGCGGTATGATTTATTCATCCTTGCTAAATGTATTTTCTCTTTATGGAATAATTTTCTGCATGATGATGCTTCCGATTTACTGATGTAGTGGCGTGTCTCTTCATTATATTTAATTTGCTCAGATTTCTTTGCTCGTATTTTTGGCCTGATTTTTCACTTGTGAGAAAGCCCAGCTTAAAACCAATCTGTTTTCAATAGAGAGACCCAATCATATATTAATGAAGTCCTCATTTTTCACATGTTTGGAGTTCTTGATTTCTTTACTTGTTTTGATCATGATAAATCATTCATGTGCACAGAGATATAGATTATAATATATGCTCCAATCAAGTCATCTCGATGCTTACTCTTAACAAGTGTTTTTAAAATTTAGCAATTACCATTACAAAATTTTGCTTTGTTGAATTAATTCAGAAGGTAAAATTCCGCTTTTCAAAAAACAAAAGGAAGAAACATTTTCCGTTGATTTGGTCAACTGGTGTTGTCATAAGTCGTGCTTGACTTTTACTTAGGCAGTACAGGTTGTTATTTTTTTGACCAATATGTACATTACCTTAGAAATCATCATTTAGCTTCTCGTATCTTTAAAAAGAAAATGGACATTAAAAATTATCCAATGGAGCAAATTTTCCGCAATATTTCAGAGAAACTCGGCAAACAATTATAAGATGTTATTGATCACATCCACACTACACCGGTAGGCTCGAATTCCATGAATGCGAAACCACAAAAAATGTATCTTAGGATTTTGATTTTCCACTTACCGTCCTGTTTTTTTACTAAAGGCACAGACAAGTTCAAATGTTAGTGAAAAAAAAATTTACAAAGTAACCGTTCATCGGGTAGGTTATGTTAGTAGCCTAATATTTTAATTTCAAACAATACATGGTATTTTTTTAATGATTAGGTTTAAGATAGTCACCTGAAATTGACTTGCTCTTCTGGACAACAATACTCAGGGTTTGGTTGATACTCAGAAGCCCCCAGATATGATATCTGGGAATATGACTGCAGGTGATAGGAGGTGTCTGAATGACATTGATATTTTTTAGCTTGTGATTTGTTACCGTATTTAACACTTAGCCTTGTATCATTTTCAGCAATGTGTGTTTATTCTGGTCTTTTCATGAGGTTTGCTTGGATGGTGCAACCTCGCAACTATCTCCTTTTGGCGTGCCATGCTTCAAATGAAACCGTCCAACTTTATCAACTTTCACGTTGGGCAAAAGGCCAGGGGTAAGGAATTTTTTTAAATCTGTTGATCTCAACATTACATTTGATCCATGATAAGTTGCCTTGTCCATTATGATCTCCTCAAACTATTAAAATTAGCTTGTTCTTGTTTGCCATACTGTGTATATGCTATGAACATAGTATCAGAGCAAAACGGTTCTAAGGTATATTGATCTCAAGATTTGCGAATCATTAAAATTTATTTTTCAAAGTTTCTCGGACTTTGTTATTCTTGTTGGGAGGTTTGCAATTATTTGTGCATCGCAAGGTTGGAAGGACCACACAATTATTGGGGACCTTCCTCTCCCGTACCTTGGTGTTCCTCTTTCGGTTGGGCGGGCCCGTTCTAATGATTGGCGGGCTATTCCGGAGCGGATGGAGGCGCGTTTGGCGGGCTGGAGGGCCGCCTTGCTTTTCCGGGGAGGTCGCCTTGTCCTTCTTAAATCCGTCCTCTCTGCTATACCGATTTACTTCCTATCGGTTCGTAAAATGCCCGTGGGTGTTCGCATTCGGCTGGAGAAATGCATGCGGCGATTCTTATGGGGTCGCTCGGAAGGCAGCGGTAGAGGTGTTCATCTGGTCGCCTGGGATATGGTGACCTTGCCTAAGAACTCCGACGGTCTTGGTGTCCGAAGTTTGGATCACGTCAATGAGGCCCTACTTCTGAAATGGGTGAATAAGATCTGAGGCAAGGATGATTCTTTTCTGTGTAATGTGCTGCGGGCGATTTTGGGCGTTGACTGGAGCGGCTTTATGCGCGGGGTTTGGCCGGTCCACTCCTCTCATTTCTGGCGTTGTGTGTTTGATACGTTAAGGAGTAACCGTTCGTTGTTCACCCCGGTGCTTGGCTCGGGTGCCGTTCTCAGGTTTTGGCAGGACGACTGGTCGGGGGGAGGTCCCTTTCAGGCGCGCTTTCCGAGGTTGTTTGCTCTGGCGTCGAATCGGCTGGCCTCTGTGGCGGATTATTGGATCAATGGTTGTTGGTGCCCATCATTCTCGGGTGTTCTATCGGATCAACGCGCGATTGAATTAGCCTCCCTTCTGGAGGCTCTTTCCTCTTCGGCTTCTCCCGTTGCTCTGCGGGACCATTGGGCTTGGAAGGATGGGGCCTTCTCCTCTCGCAAGGCGTTCATGGCTCTGCTCTCCCCCCCCCGGCTCTGGCCGCTCCTCTGGTGCGCGACTGCGCATTCTTCTGGGGGCTGCGCTTGCCGGCGCAGATCGCCTTCTTCTTATGGGTCTTTCGTCATCGGCGTCTGATGACACGAGACCGTTGCGCCAAGTTTCTTCCTCACTCTATCGTCCGGTGCCATCTCTGCGGGGAGGCGGACGAAACGGCCGATCACCTCTTCTTTCAATGTCTGTCGGTCACGCGGGTATGGGACGACGTTGCATGGGCTCGTGCGGACAATACTGAGGACCTCTGCGGCATCCTGTGGTCCAACAGGACGAGGGATCGATCTGATATGCTGGGCCCCATTGCGCGGCTTTGGTCCATCTGGCGCGCTCGTAATGAGGCTATCTTTTCGGGGATGCGTTTTTATAGGGAGAACGTGACGACCGCTGCTAACAGATTTATTTCAGACTGGTGTAATTAGTTGGGTCAGGGCATTTGTTTGCCGCTTGTTTACTTTGTATTTTTATTCCCCCTCTCTCTCTTTCCTCCCCTCTTACCCCCTGTAAGTATCTCTCTTTTTCAACTTTAATTTATAAATTTTGCAGGGGCGAACACCAACGAGTGTATCTCCTTCTTTTGAGCCTCAAAAAAAAAACTATACAACCACATGCATTGAGATGGTGTTGGGACTATCACGCATGATGTAACTGCCAATCGGGATTGATTTGGGCAGAAATAATATTGCAATATGATCAAGGTTCCATATTTGCAAGCTTCAATGGCTTCAAGAAGGAGAAAAAAACCCTATTTCAACCTACTTGATTGATGCACAGATGGGAAGGCTGTTATCATATTTATCGGAATTGAATCCGTCTGGTCAATATATTAATTGTATCTCACATTTATATATATATTCAATATAATCATAACAGTAACTATCACCATCACTGGAAGATGGTGGGATTGCATGGAATGTTATCCTATTGAAAAGTTGGTCCTGGTAAAGTTTGCTCACCAGAAAGCCCAAAATTAGGATCCACGCGACAATGTTGAGATCTATAGTCCACCGATCAGATCTACACACTAGACAATCTACATACAAGCAATCAGACCCTCAAGCCAGTAAGCCCGAGAATTCCAGCGATTGGATGCTATCCAATACTACAACGATCTGCATGCCAACTCCAGGAACTCGACTAATCAAACTGATTAGTCTGGCGATTTCTTCTTCTTTGAACCGTGAACCTGTATACCTACAACTCGACAAGGGAAATTAAGGACCTACCATCTGCCGGTAATTCCTTTCTCCTCCCCGAAACCCTCGATACAGTCCCTAACCACATATACCGTCGTTCTTGTGCCTCAATAGCCTCCCTCGTTGCTGAGGCCCCTCCCCTCAAGCCCCCTTACATTGTGCTCGTTGCCAGTAGGTTCTTCGTGCTCTGCCTCCGTTGTGTCGCTGCTCCTCCGGTCCACTAGGGTTAGATTTTTTTAAATATTTTTTATGCTATTTAGCTATTGGTTTATTTTTACTTTCCCATTTTTTATGCTATTGGATTATTCATTTATTGGACAACCAATCTACAGCTTTACTATATATGTCCTATATATTTCACATTTGTATATCACACGTATTTATCTGTTTCACATAAGGTAAGTAGAATCCCCAGTTCCCCACTTTTTGAAATCTTTTTTTGTATGCAGAAACCTTCACATTTGTACTGTTTTAATGAGTATATTCCTTAATTTCTATGCTATATTTCATGATTTGAAGCCAAAACTAGTCACATGCAATTAATTTGACAAGTATGGCTTTAAAAAAATTTGACAAGTCTGGACTCTGGATTATTCAGCTATTGGATTGTATTTATTTTTTATACGACACATATATTTCAATTGCTTCTTTTATTTAATTATTAGTATATTATAGTTTTGAAAATGTCTCAATCTATGTAAATATATAAGATAAAAAAATTGAGTTATATATTTAAATCAACAACAAGAACATAGCATTTTCCCACATTAAGTAGGGTTGGCTACATGGATTCTTTGCCTCCTTTTAGATTTATCAAGGTCATTCTCGTGCTTAGATTGAAATAACTAGGATCCATTCAGATAGTCTCCTTCCGACACTTCTTGGGTCTTCCTCACCCTCTCTTAGTCGACTCAACATCCCGAATCTTGCATCTTCTAATTGGTGCATCAACCGACCTCCTTTGCAAATGGTCAAGCCATTTTACACTATTTTCTTTCATCTTATCTTCTATTGGAGCTACACCTTGTTTCAAATCCAGTCTTTTCTTACATGACCATAAACCAACCATAGCATTTTCATTTCTACTAATCTCATTCACTGCACATGTCTATGGTTTACCGGTCAACATTCTAATCCATAGAATATAGCAAGTCTCAAGGATTTTTTTAATATTTTCATTTGGTTTTCAAAGGAAATTTCTCATTACATAGAACAATAGAGACTTCTCTCTACTTTAGCCAACATGCATTTATTCTATTAGTTTCATCTTTATCGATTTCCCCAGGTATCTAAAAAAATATTCCTTCTGAATTTTATCTTATCTATGGTTTACCGGCCAACATTCAAATCCATAGAATATAGCAAGTCTCAAGGCTTTTTTTATATATTTTCATTTGGTTTTAAAAGGAATTTTCTTATTACATAGAACAATAGAGACTTCTTAATACTTTAGCCAACATGCATTTATTCTATTAGTTTCATCTCTGTCGATTTCCCCAAGTATCTAAAAAAATCTTCCTTTTGAATTTTATCTTATCTAAATTTTACCTCGATCGCTTCACCACTGTTTCCATCAGAGGTACACTCCATACATTCAGTCTTAGCCCTACTTATATGGAATCTCTTAATCTCTAAGGAATGTGTCTAAACCTCAACCTTATCATTTACTCCATCTCTAGTCGCATCAATAAGCACAATATCATCGGCGAACAACATACACCAAGGTATCTCATATTGAATGTGACTATTCAACTCATCCATAATCAAAGTAAAAAGGAATGTAGTCAAACCTGGACCTTGATGCATACCTATGATGTCAAAATAGTCGATCTTCCCAGAATAGATCCTTACACAGGATGAATGTCCATTATACATATCCTTTACACTTTTACGTACGAGACAACTAAGATTATATATTTAAAATAATTTAAAAATATATTAAAAATTGACTAAAGCCTGATAAATCCGATTAGTCGCATGGTTGTCAATTAAATCCTTAATCAATGAACCGACCGACTGAGTACCAATTATAGATTTCTGCAACCTTGAGATTATGCTTCCAAATGGGAGGGTCCCATTTGTCTGAGTTTCCATAATAGGAGAGACCTTCTTTCAAGTATGGGAGAGGGCTACTCTTCCACTGATGTTTGGGCTTGACTTCTACTTGGGACCATGCTTGCAAAGATCATCCAATGATGCCAACTGGTCGGTTTGATTGGTAAGGTCGGTGGGATGGGCCGGATGGCCAATCGAATAGAGATTAGTCGGTCTATAGTTTTGATCGATTGATCAGTCTGAATAGTTGGCCAATTTTTTTGGCAATCATTCATGTTTTTCAGATTTTTAAAAAGTAAAATAAATCTAAAATGCATAGTGATTGATTGAAATTCATTTGATGTTTTTATTTCATTATTATAGTAACACAAATGTCCAAATCAATGTAAACATGCAAGAATATATGTTTATGCAATAAAGTATATATTTACCACAAAAGAAAAATGAATAATCCCAAGTAAATTCGATTAATTGTTCAACCGTCGATTACTCTTTAGTCAGTGACATGATCGAGTGAATACAAACTACCAACTTTGCAAGCTTACTTTTTTTACTCGTAGGCCCAATATTAAGGGGCTTTGATAACTTTTTTAATTTCACTAACTTTGAAAATTTTACAAGTGAGCCCTTCGTAACTTATTCATGTAAAAATAAGGGAAAAACAAAGGTAAGAGTGGCAACGGTTAGTCTTCAAAAAATAAAAGTTTTCATTTATCCTTTGGTCTGCAATAGTGTTGCAAAGTTGTCATTCGGTACCAGTCGGAGGGTTACTGGATAAAGAGTAATCGGTATTTGGGAGAATATTCAGAATTATCCGGTTTTGTATTTTTATAATTATTTTTAATATATAAATTATTAATTTTAAGAAAATTATTCCTTAATTTTAGGAGTATTTTTCATTTGAACCGAGTTTCGTGAATATACCGAATATTCGTAAAATCTTGATACGTAAAATCCATTCTATACTAATCTCACAATCAAACCGAACTGAGTATGTGCAACCATCACTATCCACTCATACTTCTCAGTAAATCTATACTAACCTCTTATACCAACTCTATGCGTAGCATACTAAATATAAAAGTATAAATGTACCGCATCAGACCATAGACATTTATCAACCCAACTACTATCCAAACACCAAAAAATCACAACAGAAGGAGCAAAATGTTATGCTGTATGCAACATCTAAATGCGAAAACCATGTGCAAGGAGCTGGAATCGTATTTAAATATTACTAACGTGTGTATATTTATATTTATATATAAAATTATAAATACCACGTGCAACAGCTGCGGGATCTTTGAGGCAAGGTCCACAACAAGATCTTCCAATCGATTAGTGACACAACAAGATCTTTGAGGCAACAGAGCTCTTTGATCAACGCCGTTCTTCGATCAGCAGCAAAGCTCTGTGCAGTTTTCATCCTCACCGCGACAGCATTTTGAATCGTCAGCTTAGATGAAATTCGCTTAGATTGTAAGCTTCAAGCTCCAGCATCAACAGCAGATGTCTGGAGTCTCATCAATTAGTTACTGGTAGCGTAGGTGAATTGAGCATTCAGCCTCTCATCAGCTACAGCTTGACTAATCTTCCAATTACTCCTTTCTCAACCTTCTCAAGGTATACGTTCAGTAAGAATGTTTCTCCAGCAGTTTAACCCTTACTTGTAACAACAAAAGGAAGACCAGTGAGTCCAAGAACACAGACACCCCAATCAAAATTGGACAGTAGTGTAGTTAGGGACTTAGCTGCATTTTCCAGGAACCATGAAATCCAGCTCTATAAACCTTCTGCTTCCACAATCTTCGAGATAAAAATCCTTCAACATCAATTAGAGAATCCAGTAGGATCAAAGAAAACCGTAACAGATGTATCCAAAATAAGGAATAGGAGTGGAATCAAGTTAACTGACTTAGTTGGTTGTGCATTACCATCATTGTAATGTATGCACTTCCAAAAAAATCAAGCAGACCAGTTTCATTCAAGCCAATGCATAATAAGATGTGTCCTTCAGCCTCTTTATTGATCTACTAAGGCGATCAATCGTATCAGCATCTCAGTAAAGTAACCCTAGTCGCAATGCAACCCATATTGCTAGGTAGAGTTTGCAAGCTTGCTTGAGTTTAATATGTATTTGATTTTTATTATTAAATTTTAGATTGAGATTAAAATAGTAGCGCTTTGTTTCAAAGAGATTAAATATTAATCAAGTTAGCCTTCAAGAAATTTAGATCGTAATGATGTGCTAATTATAATAATTTCCCAATGTGTTTTCGTTTTGGAAGTTAGGTATCTACAATGTGGATTTATTTGAAATCAAATTTTGGCACACATTGTATTATATCTAATTAAAGCGGCACGCCATAACAATATGAAATAATAATTATTTGATAATAAGATCGAATAACACTAACAAAATAATGTTTATACATGGGAGTGGTCGAGACTAAGTACATATATAAATACTATAAAAAAACTCAAACATTATTATTATCGAGATTCCTAACGAGTTTATCAACTTGATTTGTTAAAGAAAGTTTGCAAACAAGAAATATAGTCATCAACATACAAAAGGCTTGTTAAGAGGCTCGTGAATTGAGTCAACATACATGAAGTTAAAGCTTATTGAGTCCGTGCTCGAGTTCGAGTTTGGTTATTGAGTTCGAGTTCAAGTCGAGGCCTTCTTGACTCGCTCAACTCAATAAACACCCTTAGTTAGGAGGGTCTCGACCAATAAGGGGAGCCAGTGTTGATAGTCGACCAACTAGTCGATGATTATGCGATGTAGGGGGTGGATTGAATAAAACTACTCTATTCAGTCAATAGTAGTCCAAACTGGGTATGAGGTCTGACTAATCAGGTAGTCGATCGGAGGATAGTTACATGGTGAAATCCATTTAAGGATCCTACCCAATAATATTGACAAATCCTCTCGAAGCCCCCGACAGAACCTCCCCTTACCCCACACGATTTCGTTTCCTATGCTCTCTCCCATTTCAGAACCCTAATCAACCAAACCCTCCCGTATTTGCTTCACTTACCTTTACATCATCGCATCAATCATCACTAGGCCCTTGCTTTGCCTTCACTCCACGCTCCATATTGTCATTCTCCTACCTCCATGTCACCTGCTTCTATGACGCCGGTGCTTCCCTTGGACTCGTCTGTTGTTCTGTCTCGGAACAGTCGTATACACTTATTTTTTCAGCAATTTGATAGCAATCAGAAGGCATGTTTCCTCTGCATGCCATAAAGAGAGAAAACAAGCGAAATATGGATTCCCCGTTAATGGGAAGCTTAGGCATGTTTGGCTTGATGCTATTTATAAAAATGTTTTATCTGAAGTATATGTTTATAATGTTTATATTGATTTTTCGTATATGCTCTTTGTCCATTGTTTACTTTCTTTTTTATATGCCTCTTATGCTTGTTTTTTTTTTCAATTGGATATATTGATTTTCATGTTTCCCTTTTGTCTATTGTCTATGTTTGATGATTATTATCATACTAGATGCTTTTTGGATTAATATAAGCATATAGCGTAAGTTGTGTTTTTGTTAGTCTAACTTATGCTTGTTGATAAAATTATTGAACTTTAAAGTTGAAATGCCCAATTTGATGTTATCTTTTTATGTTCTAGTATTGTTTATTTTGTGAGTTCTAAGTAGTTAATTTGATGTAAACACTTAATGGTCTAGTGGTAGTACAATGTGTCTACCACACAAAGACCAGGGTTCAAATCCCACTCTTGCAGGGGTTGCGTTAGGTAGTCGACGGCCAGCGTAAAAAATAGTCGAATCTTTCAACATGGATTTGAGCAAGAATCCATGTAGCCGACCCTACTTATAGTGGAAGAAGGCTTAGCACATTAAGTAGTTAATTTGGTAAATGTTGGATTTGACAGGGAAACCCATTTAAATACCTCTGAGGTCAAATGATCATGCACGACAATTTGGATATCTTCAAAAAGCAATTTGGATATCTTCAAAAGAATAATGATGTGAATATTGTTGTATGTAGGCTCTGCATAAAGGTGTTGAAGGGAGGAATCTCTAGATACAAGCAACAATTTACTTATTTGAGAGGACAAATATCTTTGTGTCCAAAAACTGACGAGGAGATGAAGAAGAATGTCTATATACTTGGATGAAATTATGAAGAAGAAGGTTCAAAAAGTAAGGGAAATTAACGAGATTAGATAATTAGATATCATAGGTGATGTTGTATAAGAACGGATGGATAAACACTCTTAACGATCTGGATCATTTGATGATGACATTGTAAGTTGTTGGGAAAAATCGAGGAGTTATTTATTCTCGAGAACCCTAGCCTCCCTTATATAGAAAAGAGACCTATAGGTAAAATACGTAAGATGAACATAAAGAAATAATAATAACAGAAAGGTGCATAGGAACGTAGAAATATCTCTACACTCCCCCTCAAGATGGAGCGTAGATATCAATCATACTCAGCTTGGAAGAACACTTCTGAAATGACCCCTTGAGCAATGCCTTGGTAAAGATATCTGTCATTTGCTCTCCTGAACTGACATGAGAGGTAGAAATCAAACCCTCCTGAATCATATCTCTAGTATAATGGTAATCTACCTCAATATGCTTCGTTCTTTCATGGAATGCGTAATTATTATCAATAAATAAAGCAACCTAATTATCACATTGTAACTGCATGGGTAGAGGTACATTTATATGTAAATTTGTTAACACTGCCCGAACTCACATCATTTCTGTGCTTGCTTGTGCCATAGCCCTATACTCAGATTCGGCACTTGATCTAGTCACAACCGTTTGTTTCTTGCTTTTCCAAGAAACAAGAGAACTGCCAACAAACACAACGAAACCTAAAGTAGACTTCATATTCTTATGACACCATGCATAGTTTGCATCAACACATGCAGAAACAGAAAGAGTTGCTCCTTTTTTGAATAGTAATCATGCACGTGGAGAAGATTTTAGATACCTCAAAATCATGTATATAGTATCCATATGTACTTATCGGGGCTGCTCCGTAAACTGACTTACCCGACTCACTGCAAAGGAGATATCAGGTCTAAGTAATAGTAATATAGATGAGCTTTCCCACCATTTCTTTATATCTCCTTCTGTCAACCTCATCTGTACTATCATCATATACCTTCATGCTAGGATCTATATGAGTAGTAGATGGTCGACACCCAATCATGCATGTCTCAACAAGCATGTCTGTAACATACTTCCTTTGGGTCATCACAATACACTGTGCATTCCTAACAAATTCCAACCCTAAGAAATACCATAGAATACCAAGATCCTTGGTAACAAACTGACGACCCATAAATTCTTTTACCTTCTTGATCCCCCTACACATCATCTTCTGTAACAAATATATCATCAACATAGACCATAATTACAACTGTACTTCTAGGTGTTCTCTGCACAAAGAGCGAATGATTTGCATTTGACCTCTTGAATCTGCCTTTCAATCAGATCCGAGAGCTTCTGAAACCACACCCTTGGACTTTGCTTAAGGCCATATATTGCCTTATGGAGTCTACAAACCTGCTGACACTTCCCCTCAGCAGCAAAACCCGGAGGCTGCTGTATGTAAACTTCCTCATGTAGATCTCCATATAAAAATGCATTTATAACATCTAGATGAAACAAAGGCCAATCACGTACCACTGCAATTGAAAGTATGACACACAGAGTTAAGTGACGAGCAATTGGAGAGAACATGTCCATATAATCCACGTCGTATGTCTGAGTAAATCCTCGTGCCACTAATCTTGCCTTGCGATCAAGGCTCTCATCTGCATGATGTTTAACGGTAAACAAACATTTGCAACTGACAATAGACGTCCTAGGAGGAGCAAACACTAAACTCTAGGTACCACATGATTGCAAAGCAACCATCTCTTCCTCCGTAGCCAAGCACCAACGACTATCTTTCAAGGCATCCTGATAATTTCGTGGAATGCCCACGACAGATACAACCACTTCAAATCTCTGAAATTCCCCTGTCGGACGATGAAAGGAGACCTGAGAGGCAAAAGGGTAGGAAGCACAAGAACACTTCTGCTTTCAAACTACAATGGGTATATCCATGTCATTGGGAACCTACTCCATCCATGGCCTATTCTCCTGCACTGATTCCTACACAGACATATCTCTAGACCCATCGTTAGAAACCTTGTTATCAGAATAAACCTAGGGCATGCTGGATGACGGGCGATGACCATGAGCTGAAGCAGTCCAACGGATATAGAATTTTGATAATGGTGGAACAATGAGCACATGCGACTGAGTAGATGGAGGGGGTGGAGGAGGTAGTGGTAGTGGCAGTGGTGGAACAATAGATACAAGAGGAGGAGGTGACTGACTTGTAGGGGGAGTGGCATGCAAACCTCATCATCGGAGTCTGATGATGCCAACCTGTCATCTGTAGGAGAGAAATACATCACATACTCAAAAAATGTGACATCAACACTAATATAGTATTTCCTATGCAGTTGATCATAACACCGATATCCCTTTTGGGTCTTGGAGTACCCAACAAACACACATTTGACAGTTCTAGGAGAGAGAGCTTGTCAAGATATGTAATCAACTGATGAACAAAAGCAACAGAGCCAAATACATAGGGAGTAAGTGAGAACACCTCCTTCTCAAGGAAAGATATGGAGAAAGGAAATTTCTCACCCAAGATATAGAAAAAGTCATCAACAGCAATAAGATAAAATCGGTGTCCCCGATGATCAGGAACACGACTCGGACCCCAAATGTCAACGTGAAATTACTCAAAAAGGGAGCTACTGCTCCGACTTTGACGATTGGAAAAAGCAGACCGATGATGCTTTCGCAACTAGCATGCCTCGCTCGCACTGGAATGAAGAAATAGATGAAATATGCGGCAAAAGATGACACATCTTCTGGAGAGGGAGGTGACCAAAATATAGGTGTCAGGTGTAAGGAGAAACTGGTCCTGTTACATGAAAAGAGACGCTAATATAGGAAGTTCGAACCAGGCGATAAAGACCACCCTGCTTATGGCCTCACCCAATCATTTTGCCTGTAATAATGTCCTGAAAAACGAGAGAGGATGGGTCAAAGATAGCTCTACAATGCAAATCTTTTGTGATCTGACTAATGGATAATGAATTCATAGAGAAATCAGGAGCATGTAACACATTCTGTAGATGCATCGAAGGCATCAAACAAATCTCCCCATGCCCAATGATCAGGGGAATGGGCCCCATCTGCAATCACAATAGTTCTCCCTGGTGGAACCTGTTTATATGTTGTAAGCTTATCTCAGTCCCTGCATAAATGATGCGTTGCTCCAGAATCCGTAATCCACTCAATAATCTCAAATCTGTGACATGATGTAAAGGCAAATGTACTACATGAGGTACTAGCCGTAGCAGACATACTGGCAAATGCGGAGGCTGCTACATCTGATGGCCTCCTGGAGATGGTGAAGAAGCAAGAGGTATGATATCTCGCAGTTTGGCTACGAGATCATCAAACCTCTGATCTGAAGTAGGAGCACATGGAGTCTCAACCTGCTTCCTACGCTGGCTGATATCGGAAAATCATGCTTGGAATAACATGTATCCTTGGTATGTCCTGGACGGTGACAGTACGTGCATGGCTGATGAATGCGACCTCTTCTACCACGAGGTCCACGCCCACGAAAAGAAGAGTCTCCTCTTCATCGGGAAGCTGCCATCGCCGAAGAAGTCTGGCTAATAGTTGTGGACGAAATAGTAATCCTACTAAACCTATGAAAAGCTTTCTCTATGGGAGGAATAGTGGCATCCGCTAGAATCTGGGAGCGAACAACATCATATTCAAGATCAAGAGCTGCTAGGAATACACCAACCATGGTAGCATTCCTATATGTCTTCTGCTGCTCTGGAGTCGTCGTACAAGGCATGAAGTTGTGGAGCTTCTCAAACATCCCATGTAAGGATGTATACATTGAATGAAGAGGTCGTTCGTTCTGCTTGATAGTGAATATATCATGTTGGAGGTGGAGGATCTTCGTCTCGTTCCTCGCTTGAGAATATGTTGTTGCGGGGATGTCCCACATCGCCTCAGCAGTGGGCTGATGTAACTCATCATTGGTGATTTCTATCGTCAATGTATCAGAGAGCCAAACTTTGGCCATATGCATCATCCACCTCCTATGGGGCGTTAACCCCAGTTTTCTCCATCGGCTCCTCCTTAGTAAGAATGTATTTCTTACCATTAGACTTCATAAAGCTCATGAACTGAATAGCCCAGAGCTCATAGTTTGTCCCGTCCATCGACTTTGTTTTAGATATACTGTCGAATGTAGATAACTGGAGTTTGTTGACCAATGAATGAATGTTTACACAGACATACATGGATTTGAATGCATATGTAGACTTATGCACCCAAATCCATCAAGCAAAAACAGAGCTGATAGCGGTGGCGAAGAATGTGTCGCTCAATGGTGGTTGGAGAGGCAGACTTGGCGGCCGCGACAACTGGCGAGATGACTGAGCGGCAACGACCTGGAGAGGCGGCACTGGTATCAACACCGACAACGACAAGATGAGGGGAGGGGCCGACGGTTGCGGCAATGACGACATAGAGAAGGGGGAGGGCCGATGGCGGTGAGAGAGGGGGGTGGAGATTTAGGGTTAGGGTATGAAGTTTCAGTCTAGAACCGTGGCTCTGATACCATTTTGGGAAAAAACGAAGAGTTGTTTATTCATGGGAACACTAGGCTCTCTTATATAGAGGAGAGACTTATGGGTAAATTAAATAAGATAAACATAAAGAAATAAGAATAACAAAAAGGTACACAAGAACATAGAAATATCTCTACAAAGCCATAAACTCATGCGTCATATGACAATCAAGGATGCATTCTCCAAGGGTCATCAAGAAAGAGTCATTTGTTACATATGAAACCAATCATACATGGCATCAATTCCATTTCATGCGTTAACGATTAATCATTTTGGAAGTTGCTTGTTGTAAATAAAATATCCATAGATCTCATTTAATAGCTCTAGTAGGAAGAAATTAGCAGCGTTGGGGTGAAGAGTGCATGTACAAAGGTGATGACACTTGCAATGTTAGATAGTCACTCAATGACTTTGAGCTTAATGTGGAAGTTCACCAAGATGAGATCATGAGAGACACTATCAGACTTGGGCAAATTAGATTTGCAGCAACATTTCTTACCTTGGAAAGTATCTTGGAAACGAACACTAGGTGCCAGAATCAAATTACATTTGCAATTATAATGTTCACACCATTGGTTCGCTTCCTATATATAGTTGACGCAGATGGCAAGCCATCCACGAGCTTTGTATATGGTGGACTAAGACATGCTAAATATGATATAATAACTACTTTTTTGGTGTATAGCAGTCTTATAAGTCATTTGTGAATGTTATCCTTTTTAAAGCATAAATAAGACTTGATACTCCATTGTCGCTGGCAACATATTTCATGAACCCCTACTTTTACATGGCATGTTGTTTATTTGAGGCCAATTCCATTATTAAGAATGAATTTCTAGATTGCATGGAAAATTCTATCCAAATTTGGATTATACAAAACATCCCGAGAAAGGAGTTGATTACATAGAAACTGGTTCAAGGATTGTTTGGTAGGTCATTGGCATTAAGTTAAAAGGTTAATGAATGATGAACATCAGCCAATGTTATCTCTATTATTATTTCTTAGTTCTTGTAAGTCACATGTGAGTTTTTTTGACTCAACAAATGCTTGGACAACAAATTGGACTTTTTATGGGGGTAATATACCCCATTTGCAAGCTATGAATAGGATTATGAGTTTGACCTCATCGTCTGGATGCGAGCAAAATTGAAGTACAATCGAGCCTTTAATGAATCTATTGATCCATTCAAATGAAGTGTACTATCAGATCTGTGCTTTTAATTGGTATGTATCTTTGCTTTCAAACTGATAAAAAGAAAAGAAGCAAGTTGGACAACAAGAGATTACCGATCTTGTTTATGTGCGATTTAATGCTAATCTTAAGTAACACCTTTAAGATCAATCAAAGGATCTAATTTGATCAAAAGCTCACTTGAGTAAATGGATCAATGGAAAACAAAATTAAAATGATGAGGTTTTTCATGGTTCGGGATTAACTTGGGGTTTGGTTGCCCATGCATCTGCCACTGAGGATATTTTCCAACCAAGGAGCCAAAGAGATGAAAGTGGCATGAGAGCTCCTGGTAAGCAATCCCGATACTCGAGGAAGATAATGAATATACTTCTGAAGAAATAGATGAAGATGAATGCGAAGAGGATGTTCCTTTGCATGATGACGATGATGATGATTAGTGGCGACTTTTTGCGTTATGTTTTCATTTTTTTATAATGTGACGTGTATGTGCTTTGAACATTTTATGTTATATGTTGCTAACATTTGGATCCTAACTTTCTTTTTTTCCATTACTTATTTATCTTTCGTACTTATAATTTGGTGATTTATACAGATACAATATAATTATCATTTCCTCATAAAAATATAACTTAAATATCCCTTTTTTTAAATAAATTTTAAAGTATAATTTTAGATGGAATGCTATATATATTCTTGAAAATGATTTATATATTTAAATAAATTTGAAAAATTTTAAATCGAATAGTTTTGACTATTCATCCAAGTATCGTTTATTTTATATTTAGTGACTGAATCTAGAACTCCGACTTTTGCAACACTCGAGGAGTGGAGGGTAGATGTTGGGAGGGCCGACTATGGGGATATGAGCGATGGATGGACAACAATGGTTGGACCATCAATGATGATAGATGTACCCTTTGCGAGGGGATGTGATGGTATTGGGGATGATGGAGAGATCAACGATGAGAGGAGTGACTACATAACAGTTATATGATGTCGCTGGATTAAGTAGTGGGTGTATTATAGCAAATGTGAATTGACCAGTGGCGAGCGAGATCAAGATGATGAGGTTTTTCATGGTTCAAGATTAACTTGAGGTTTAGTTGCCCATGCATTTGCCAGTGAGGATGTTTTGGCAGCCAAGAAAGATTTAAAGAGGTGAACGTGGCATGAGAGCTTCCAGTTCACGCTCATATGCAATATGCAATTTTGACACTTGAAGATAATGAATGTAATTCCAAAGAAATAAATGAAGATGAAGAGGCATTCCTTTGGATGATGACAATGATGATTAGTGGTGATTTTTTGTGTTATTCATGTTTTCATTATTTTTATAATGTGGCATGCATGTGCTTTGAACATTTTGACATGTTTAATGTTGCAAACATTTGGATCTTAACTTTCTTTTTTTTTGTTTTCATCAATTATCTTCTTTTGTAGTTATGATTTGGTGATTTATACGATTACCTTACAAATGATCATTTCCTCATAAATATTTACTTAAATGAGATTGGGGAAGCTGCATCCGGGGGTGTAGCCAACTAGCCGCACCTGACCATTTTTTTCATTGATTTTTTTTGTTTTTGAAATGAAACCTAGGAGGTTTTAAATCACCATTTATCACCATGATCTCATGCCAAATTCGACTAAATTCGACACTTCTATCATCTCCATCAAGATTATCTCATTTTAACGATCTCAGAATTGCTGAAATTGACCCTATCTTGATGGGCATGTTAGGAATGTTTTGTTTTGCGTGAAATTTGAAACACATATTCCACTCAATAAACTAAGTAAATCCACATAGGTTTCCTTAAAAAAATAAAAAAAACCAATAAGAAAAATGGCCAAGTGTAACTAGTTGGTTGCACCCCCCAGTGTAGTTTCCCTTTTCCCTACTTAAATATCATTTTTAATAAAATTTTAAAATATAAATTTAAAAGGAATGACTATATCTATATAAATATATATAATTTTCCTTAAAATGATTTCTATATTAAAAATAATTTGAAAATATCATAAATGAATGAGTTTGACTATTCACTCAAGTATCATTTATTATATATTAAATGACCCTAGTGACTGAACCGACTTCTGCAACATTCGAGGATTAGTGAAGGGTCGACGATGGAAGGGCCAACGATGACGATATAAGCGATGGAGGGACAACGATGGTTGGACCACCAGTGATGATAGATGTACTCTTTTGTGAGAGGATGCGATGAGTGTTGGAGGAGTGGCAATATAGCAGTTATATGATGTTGTTGGAGTGAGTCATGGTGTATTATAGCAAATGTGAATTGATCGGTGGCAAGCAAGATCAACATGGCAGTTTTCATAGTTTATGATTAACTTGGGATTTAGGTGTCCATGCATATGCTGCCGAGGATATTCTGCAACCAAGAAGGAGCGAAAGAGGTGAAATTGGCACGGGAGTTTTCGGTTCAAGCTCATATGCAATCCCGACACTCGAGGAAGATACATAATTTAATTTTGAAGAAATATATGAAGATGAAGAAGATGAAGAGGATGTTCTTTCAGACAATGACTCTGATGATTAGTGGTGACTTTTTCGTGTTTTGCATGTTTTCGTTATTTTTATAATGTACTATTTATGTGGTTTGAACATTTTACATGTTCTATGTTGCAATTTGGATCTTACTTTCTTTTTTTTATTAATTATTCTTCCTTCATAGTTATGATTTGATGATATATGGATACCTTATAATCATCATTTCCTAATAAAAATACAACTTAAATATCCCCTTTTTCTAAAATTTTAAACTATAATTTTAGATTGAATGACCATATCTATATAATATATCAAACTTTTTTCTCGAAAATGTTTATATATTTAAAATAATTTTAAAATACAAAAATCTAATAATTTTGACTATTTACCCATGTATCATTTACTCTCTATTCAGTAACCCTACCGACTGAATCTAGAATGCCGACTTCTGCAACACTGGACGAGTGATGGAGGGCTGAAGGGCCAACAATGGCGATATGGGCTATGGAGCTCCATGATGGCTGGACCAATGGTGATGATGGATGTACTCCTGTGCAAGGGGTGATATTTGTGCTTGGGATGATGGAGAGACTGGTGATGAGAGGAGTGACACAATGTAGCAGTTACATGATCTCTTTGGAGTGTGTGGTGGTGTACTATAGCGAATGTGAAGCACGTGAGGGCAATGTCAATGGAGGGAGGGGAGCGAGAGAAAGAGGTATAGGTTGCGAAACCCTATCCCTCGTCACATGCCCTCAGATTTGTGGGGGTCCTCACATATCACATCAGGCAAGTTTGAAGGATAAATGTCCTATCCCAGTTTGGATCCAGCATCTGAAGGGGGCATCAATGTCACATGAATTATAGAAAAGTGTGGAAAATGTGAACAGACCCACTGGTGCTTCAAGGAGCCAATCCGCTTCCGTTTCTATTGTTGTAAATGCTAATAATGCTGATAACTGTCATGTCATTTGTCTTTTAGTTTTAGTACTTCTTGCCCATTTTATCCTGCAGATCTCAACAAATATGGAAAGAGCGGGCAAGGTTTCCCACAGCTACTTGTGAAGTGCTGCTTAATGCAGTTCATTGAGCTGGTAAGGAGGCAATGGCCAGCTGCTACCTAATGTGGTAGGGGGACAGAAACGTCCGGGGGCACTAACTGACATGGAGCACCATCTAACCAATTTTTTGCAGGCAATTGGTGGGCACGTGGAGGGATATATAGATGAATATACATGGTGAAATTTTTCAAAAAAATTTAAAAAAAATGTGGAAAAAATGGGGTGGGGCAGCCATGTTGGCTGCCCGCAAGGGGCAGCCCCATTTTTTCCTATATATAGAGAGGGGGGGGGGGGGGAGGAAAGAGTATGCTCTCTAGGTGTAGCTAACTTACATGCTCTCACCCCTTTTCCCATGTATTTTTTTATTTTTCTGAAATGCAACCTATTGGAATTTAGATAACAATATGCCATCATGATGTCATTCAAAATTGGGCTTAATTTGATACTTCTATCCCCTACATCAAGACGGTTGAATTTTAACGATCTTAGAATTGCTTAAAATGACCCCTTTTAGATAGAGCGCATAGGAGTCTTTGTTTCTGATGAAATTTGAATGACATGTTAGAGGGATATAATGATGAATATACATATTTTTTCCCAAAAAAATAACAAAATGGGGGGGGGGGGGGAATGAGGGTGGGACTAGCTAATTGGCTACACCTTGGGTGTAGCCTCATTTAACCCATATATATATATATATATATATATATATATAGGGACCCTTTCAAATGAGGTGGGGTCTCATCAATTTTATGGTGAACCATCAACGAGATCCATTAGATCATGATCTAATAGTATGATGTCAAAAAGGGTATTTCCGTTATTTTGTTTCGAGTTTAATTGGATGTTCATTTAATGACGGTGCCATTTTAGGCTCGTTTCAAATTTTTCATTAATTCCTCTATTCGCTAATTTCCAAAAATGTTCTCAGCAAATGCAACTTAATGCATGTATTTTGTAAATACGAATGAGATTATGTGACATTTAGATTTTGATTTTGTAAAATTCAAATAATATATTTTTAGCATTCCCATTCAATCAACATCACTGTTATACTTGTGTAGAGTTCATATATGACATAATTCAGAGGATGGTCAATGGTGTACATCCTGGAAACCTGAATTTAGGGCAACATCCACCTCGGTTGTGGCTTCTAGCCATCACAATGAACTTTAATTATACTATTGTAATATCTAATCAACCCCTTGCACTAGTCGCACATGTTCCTCCACCACTACGATTTTGTTCACAAACCCTATCTGCCTGGGTTGATGTCTGCTCCTTTGGCATCTATATCTTCGAGATCTCACCAGTAAGTTGCTCTTCTGATACCTTAATATTTGGAAGTGTATACTGAAGTCATGCAATAAGCTCACTGACATTTATCGGTCATCATGACTCATGAGGCCCAGCTTGCCGTCTTACTGCATAGATCTATTGGATGATGGAGTTAGGGATGATAACTTACAAAACCCAAACTGATCACAACCATTTCAAGTGGGTGCAGGGGCTGCCTCTTATCTTGGTCTAAATAGCTCCATTAAAAGTAGGAGTACATCATGTAAATGATTTGGGTGGGTGGGGTCATCCGGGAGCAGTTGTCACTCAAATGCAGGGTTGCAATCTTGTTCCACTGGGAGGAGCATAAGCTTTGCGAAGATGAGGAAGATTAGAAGCAGATGGTTGACCCGAGAAAGCTGCGCTTTTTTACCTCGAGCAACGTTACTGAGATATTTTTGTATCCCTCCAAGCAGTGACCATTGGGTGAGGAAACAGGCGTCAACCTGCTGTTTGGCTAGGCTATCATACATTAAAATGGACAGAGATGAGACAAGGGAGATGTGAAAGGATCGGAGACATGATGGCATGCTGAATCCTCTTGTTTTAGCTTGATATTGGGGGAGGGAATGTTATGAAACCTTGAGCTTTGGAAGTCCTTGTGTGAATGCTTTTTATGGGGGGGGGGTGCCCATTGGTGATGTACAATCACTTAGGCACGAAAAGAGAACGTGGACATCGTGCAGAGTTTTTAGCAGAGTTGTTGATGCTTGACATTTTAGGTGGCATTGGTCACAATATCCGGTTGGATTTCTAGTTGAATTAAGCCATCCATCAAACTTGGTTGACGGGTAATTTCATTCGAAATTAAAAATGAACCTGCGGTGAACTTTAATTATATTTATAAACTCGCTTATTCATAGGTTTCTGAATTTGCAAATTTTGCATAGTCTTTTCAAGATTCTTCCTGTTCTGGGTCTTGAACACCAATTTTGAACTCAATATATGTTGAGTTAATGGTATATTTTTTCTTGCAGGTACATTGGGAAGACAGAGGCCACCGAGGGGCATTGACTTTCTTTTCTGTCGCTTTAGTTTTCCCAGAATGTTATAATGCCCCCGACCACATATTGCCATGAGCTGTATAGACTATAGACAGTCAGTTAGACTATGGAAGGCTGTCATCCAACCTAAAGGTTTCCGTTATCAATTGCGTTTCACCTACACAAACCATTCCTTGTTATCATCCTTATGCATGATTTATAAGTAAAAGAAACTTTGCAGTCATGCGCATTTTACTCTGTTCTATCTATTCTCCATTCAACCTATGCTGAACTGAATGTAGCACGCCTTCTCAAAAATAAAGATCAGGCCCCTCATGTTCATCATGTGCATAAACACACCTGCTAGCTGACGAGTGGCTATATGGGAGCATTGTTGTTTGGATGCTGCTGTTATATCAATGTTCCAACTTTTTCCAACTCAAAGATGCTATCTGACATTGTATGATTGAGTAATTCAGTTATATTGTTCCTTAGTGAAACCTATCACGAGAGTTTATAATATTATTAAGTTTCATGACACTTGCATTCAGATCTCCATGATATAATTGGACTGCTTGAAATGCACGTTATTTACAGTATCTGCTTTTAGTGGTTGGTATGACTTGAAATAAGCTGACTAATTTATGTAATTTTGTCATAAATATTTTCCTTTTTGGGCGTTCCAGTAATAATATGATGATGGAACAGATAATGCAACACTCTATTACTATAAGAAAGCACAAGACCAATGAATTCCATCATAAATCATAGGTAAAGGCAGTAGAAACTGCAGGGAAAGAAGAGACTAGTATTGGTTTGATAAGATGATGCTCATGGCCTCATTTATGAGTCAGTAAGGATAGGAGTCTCCAAGTTGTATTACAAGTTTTCAGATCACCAAAATTCTAGTTTACATCATCTGTGGGACAATCTGAGGGTGATTTGTTTTCCGGAGACGACCGATCTTAACCTTGCTTGAGTACAGTTTTTCCGTTTGATGTCTATTCTTGGTCCTGCTTATAGTAATGTCGTCCACATTCATAATCTATGCTCACATGGGATTTGGATCATTTGGTGTTTTTGAACGTCGTCAGTGCGCATTGCTGCCGTCCGTCGCTAGTGCGACTTGCTTTTGATGTACCCAAATAATAGTCAGATCCATTTTGTAATAGCGTAAGGTTTCTTCAATGATTTGAAATGCCCTTGAGGAAGATAACCACCATGTTGCTATAGCCCTTGAGGAAGAGGAAAAGGATACGATGCTTAAGTCTTTTGATGTATACCGTTCAGATTATGCAGTATCTCAGTTACATTTCAAGTATATATACTAGCAATCTTCGCTAATATGGTGGGAGATTGCATGGAGGTTTTTATGGATGATATCTCTTTATTCGTGATTCATTTGCAGAAACGTACAATTTCATAGATAGAATATTGCACGTGTTTATTAAAGTGAATTTAATTCAATTGCATAGAAAATTGTGTATCATGGTCCACCAATGAATTGTTTTAGGGCATATCCGGTTGAAACAAGGCATGGAGGTGGATCCTACAAAAATTGTGACTATCATACACTTAAGCCCTCCATCTATTCTGAAGTTGTTTGGTCTAGGGCATGCCGAATTTTACAGACCGGTTATCAAAAAAGTTGCCTGACCACTCACCAAGTTGATAGAAGATGACCAAGAGTTTGACCTATATGAGGATGCACTAAGGTCCTTTGAGATGTTGAGAAGAAATGGTAATTTAATCATCAATTTTATAACCACCTGATTGGAGTATGGATTTTGAAATCATTTAGGGCACGTCTAACTACATTCAAGGTGGCTTTGGTTTGGATCAGAGGAAAGAGATCAAATCTTATCCTTAACATTATATTGGCAAGACTTATGGTGAATTCTCAAGGAGCTATACAATATTCAACAAAAAGATGTTAGAAGTTGATCTCTTTTGAGAAGTGTCGTTCGTAGATATTAGAGAGTTGTGAGGTCATATATGTCGACCACTCTTCTTTGAAGTACCTATTTGCAAAAAAGATACTAAACCTAGTCTGAATAGATAGGTAGTATTGCTCTAAAAATTCAACATTGAAATCAAGGATATAACATGGAGAAAGGACATAGTAGATGACCACTGCTCCAGAATACCTTCACCATTTCTAATTGAGATCATGTTTGAGAAAGTATTAATGGTCGGCTTATTCCCAAGGCCTTAAATTTCATATTGATTAGTTCGTCAAGTCCGGAAAGAGAAATTTCAGAGAATTTCATTGAAATCATCGAAAATTTTGGTAATGAATCTAAACTTGATTTTTCCCCAAAACTAAGGTTTTTAATATTCATAAGTCAATATATAAAATAGAAATACACATTTATTTGTAAAAGAAAAATGCAAATATAAGTATTGAAGTAGTATTATAATCATAATCATCACATATGCTGATATGTAGAGCAATGTGTTGCTAGAGTTAGAAGTGCATGCTAAACCGAAAGCAAAAGGCATGACAATCACCTCTTCAACATGAACAAGATGACACATATAATAACTACTAATCAAAACATATATATGAAAATAAAGAATGAAAAAAGAAAAGCTCTTAAATTGAATCTTAAATTTAGCTCTTAAATCTTGTATCTAACCGATGTGGTTTGGATTTAGATCTAAAATTTAGAAACTAATTAAAGACTTCAAACAATGTAAAGCACTCTAACTCCTCAACACATTGGCGAATAAATAATTGAAATTTCATCAATATATGCAAATTTTGATGAAAGCGAAGGGTAGATTCCCTTCTTTTTGATGTTTCACCGAAATGACATGTAATTTCAATGAAATTTCCTTGACATTTCACTAATATTTTGTTGAAATCATGTAAAAAGAAATAAGGTAGCATTTTGATTTCGGTGACCTAAGAAGAAACACAAATTTCGGAGAAATTCAGTGGAATTTCATTGAAATTTGTGGCCATGTTTATTCTTAAATGAGTCAATCTTGACCATTTCACAGGAAAATCCCTCATCTTTAAATAGGGGACTAATCTAGCTAGGAGAAGATACATACTTGATTATGAAGTGTCCTAGCTCACTTCCATATTTTGGGTGTGAAGGACACTACTCAGGTAAAAGAATTGCTGCTAACTACAAGGAAAACAAGTTGTGGCCACAGAACTATGTCCAGGATGTGGGGTTTGTGTCCACGGAATTGTGCTCTGGCCACAACACTTAGTGGCATGTAGCAGTAGCTACAAGTCTCATCGCGAGAGTTTTTCACCACAAATATGTTGTGCCCACTACAAGTAGCCACAGAAGTTGTCGTGGCCACAATTATGCCATTTACATCTTTGAAGACTTTGGCAATGGAATTGTAGCTACGAAAAACTAGTGGCCACACTATTATCGTGGCCACAAGTTTCCGTAGCCACATTCTGTGGCCACAACTCATTTTTCATGTAGTGTAAGATTATGAAATGCAGTTTCTATAGTAAACATTATTCAAGGATTCCCACAACTTTATTTGTGCATGCAGTGAATGCCAAACGTCCAATACCATGACTAGTAGGGACATGATGTTGCTTTCAACAATTCATTGTAGATGCGAGTCAACCTGGCTCTGATTCCAGTGAAGGAACGCCAAAGGTACATCATCTTTGACCTTCTTGTTGAGAGAACGAGAGGAAGATAGAGGAGGAAGGGGGGCTCCTGTGGGCAAGGTTCCAATCGTGAGATCAATGTGTTTCCCCTCCCTATGGAGAGGTTTATATAGGGCGTATGCCGTCACCACGTCCATCCCCTTCTCACGCCCTTGCGGTTAGGATCTCCGTGAGACCCGACCCTTGCGCAACCGTCGGTGGCGGTTTTGATCACTCGGTCATTCCGCGAGAATCGTTCTAACAATTGTCGAGGTCAATGATACATAGGGAATTAACTTCATGGGGTCCTCTACTAAATCACATGATTTCCAATATATTCTCTCGGATGTAGATTATGTCTCTCATTAGGTAGAAAAGATCCATGCTCGTGTTGTTGATGGCACAATTATCATTAAATTCATGGACAAAACATTTTCTTGCTTTGGTCTTTCAAAAGTAATTATTACTATCAGTGACAGGAGGACCCACTTTCTGAATGCTTATGTTATTTGAATTTGATGAGACTGGGTAGATAATATTACTTGATTTAGATGAGTTATAAAAAGTGAGATCTCATGCTTATGTTAACAAGCTCTTTTATAAGGATAGGCAAAAGAAGTAGCATGATGTCAGCATTTCGAGGAAGAATTTTCATACTGATTGAAGTAGGGTTGTTTGAATTTGAACTTAAATTGTTCTTTTTGAAGTCAAAATTTAAATGAAAAGGAGCTTACATAGTAAACGATGTCATTGATGCATTATGCAGAGATTCATGATCCTTTCACTGGTGGGATATTTCTAGTGAATGTGCAACTGTTGAACCTATGATTGAACCTGATGGCCCGATGCTCGTGGTCAAAATCCCATTTTACAAGATATTTTTTAGTATTGTATGCTAGTTTGAGGTGTTATAACAATCATTCACTTGTTTCTTCACCTTCATGTACCTTCTTCTACTGTACATCTTATATATATCCCTCCATTTAGATTAAATTCAAGATAAGCATGGGGAGACCCACAGAACACTAAAGTTCAAAAATATGTTTTATCTTTTGCATTATCAACTCCACCCTCATGCACATTCGTTGGTCCTCTACAAATATTTTCTACACTGAACTCACCATGAGGATATGGGGTGGCTTGTATTGCATGCATTAGTTTCCAAATTGCATAAAATATTTGAAATTTTCAAAAATTAAAAAATTATCTACATTCTTCCCACATCTCAAAATTTGTTACACTTACACCAGCAATTATACAATGAAATTCTGCAATAAAATATCTTGAAATCTTTTCGATCAAAAACATATTTAATTTTTTTGAAAGAAGTATAAAATTTTCTTTCTTCATATTTTCAATCTATATTTTTGGGGAATTCAGGTTTATTTTTCAATAACTTCCATGCTTTGACTAGTAAAACATTAATCTACATAATTTCCTATGAATTAATTAGGAATGATTATTTTGTTTCTTCAAGTTTAAACTGGATTTTTCCTTACATTATGCAGCTTTGAGTGACAACTAAACAGATAAACTTCAACAACTTGTTGCACTCTTTTAACTCCTTATCGATTTATGAACAACTTGCACATTACACCATATCTTTAAGTGTACAAAACATCGTTTGGATCTTTAGGAAGGCAATGAAATAGATGCAATGTTACATGTGGACAGTGACTCTGTGGGGTTTACAGTTCGACACAATTTCTAAATCAGGTTTGTTGATAAGTTGAAGTATTTAAGTCTGGGATGTAATTTTTTTCTAGAGATATTCAATACAAGCCTTATAGTACACCCAAAGCTACAAATATACACATATACTACCTTGACTCCTACTGCTACACATTTTTACCAAAAAGAAGTATAATAATAAAAGGTATTCCTGTTGTGTTAACAAATATGTTCATGTACAAGAAAATATGTCAAAGAAAATAAACCAAATAATTCAAAAGTCGGGTAGAGATGTTTTAAAAGAGGATAAAGCGGCCTATGGTTTTGTAAACGCAAAAAGAGCAACGGATTAAAGCAATCTATAGAAAACCCAAAGAAAAACCTCATTCTCTACCAAATATGCTCCTAATTCCTGCTTGTACACTTGGGTGAAGAAAGAGCAAGCTCAAGTTTAGAGAGAATGGGGACTTTGGATGTTAGGAATCGTCTTCACTCATAGTTTGAAATAAACTCGAGGTTAAAGAGAATATTCATTGCTTGACTCGAACTAAGTTGATCAAAATTCGGAATTGATTTAAGTTAATAGAACTTGGGAGCTATTTAACTGAATACTTGAGTCTAAGCAAAGTACTACCAAACCACTAATCTCAAGGTCAACTTGACAACTTGATGTGTTTCTTACATGTCTAAACTTGCCATAAAATCCCAAGACCATGGGTATGTCTATTAAAACCTTCACTCGACATTCTCTATTTACATTTACATTTTTCTTTCTCTTTTTTTTTGCAATAATTTTCTTTCTTGGGGCTATCAAGATTTCAGCATGGATAGGTGATGAATAACCGATCACTACAAGGAAAACAAGTTGTGGCCACGAAACTATGCCCACGGATTTGGGGCTTGTGACCACGGAATTGAGCTATCGCCACAGCACTTCATGGCCAGTACTTGTAGCTACAAGTCCCGTCGCAAGAATTCTCTAACCACGAATATGTCGTGGCCACTACAAGTGACCACAGAACTTGTCGTGGCTACAACTCTTGTATGAGGACTTTGGCCACGGATTGTAGCTACGAGAAACTAGTGATCACGGAATTATCGTGGCCACAAGTTTCCGTAGCCACATTCCGTGGCCACAACTCATTTTTCTTGTAGTGGATTATCATGTTAGGTGGAGTTCGATTGAACCAAAATTGGCCTCAAAACATAGCATTTCACCTCATATTTGTATACGAATCACTCCATATGTATTTTTGCATACATTGCATCGGAAACCCCTAAAAGAATGTTAAGAAAGCTCATAATTACATAATCATAAAAACAACTCACTTGAAATATGCATAAACATTTATACATGCACTAAGATTCACTATCTAAGTGTATATACAAGTCTTGAATGTGCGTGCCTTTTGAAGTTTACTAATACAAATATATATATAAAAGATATTGAGCCATGAACATTCATTAGTTAAATGACTAAATACTAAACCCTATATATAAAAAAGATACGGAGCCATGAACATTCATTAGTTAAATGACTAAATACTATATACATACATGCATACATATATATCCTTAAATATATCCACCCAAAATATTATATAATATACGTATAATGTAAACCGTAACTCAATGTGATTTATATCTAAAAAATAATTATATATTCAAACGTAATTCTATCTAAAAAACAGTACATCTACACCACTAAATAAATACTAAATATAAATTTAAATAGATGAAAATACTAACATATCCAACTAGATATTGGAGTAAGTTTTACGTAGGGCTAAAAATCCAAAGCAAACTACACACATACACACACACACACTACCAGATTTATCTTGGGGTAAAAACCCATTAGATCCTTTATAATTCTAGCACTAATTTATTTTTTTCCGGGAAAATGGATCCAAGCCTTGGAGATAAGCCCCCCACAGTTGGACCCCAACCATTCAATAAAAAGAATTAAAAAAAAGTCTTGATGATGTCAGCCAACTAGGGCTGACATCACCGTCGTCTTCCTCTAAACCACTCGGAGCATCCGCACTTCTTCTACTCTCTAGTTTGCAATGGGCACTTGATGTTAACCTCCCCTAACGATGGACCATCTCATCTTCATCCAGCCCCGATGCTTCTCTGTGAAACCCACCTTTTGATCCAAAAATACGGATAAGCTAGTGGTGATCAAAGGGGTGCAAACCAATCGAAAAATCATATAAATTTAATTTTAATACGACGGTGGCATATAATAGCTTGTTGTATATGTATCACCATCAAGAATCCAACACATCGAAAACTTCTCAAACCGATCATCTGATGAGAGTTATTATCATGTATATGAAGAGTATGTCATGTCTCAAAATGTACCACGTGAGTTTGCGCGAGATCAACTTAAGGATCGACCCAAATCAAAGAGCGGGAATGTATAGTCCATGTTGGATGCCCTCTATCTCTCTACACTCAAGCCCTAGCCACCACGTTCCATCCCTTGCCTCTGGATTCATGAAGGACGGTCGATGAGCCACCGAAGCGGTGCCAAACTGTGGACAACTGGAGGCATATTCGCGTGGGAGCACCCACAAGCGAGATAAAGTTGGACATCAAATTTGAAGGTACACTAGCATTATTTCCCTTCTCATTTCCTTACTTTTGTTGTGATTTATTTCTAACCACGGAAGCCTCGTGTTTAAGTTGGCCGTACGCAAGGAATTGCTTGGAGAGACTCAATTTAGACGACATTGATACACATGAATCATTCATGTGCAAGGTTTGACCCATCCTCCTTCTATGACTCCATGGTTTTTATGCAAACACATGCTGTTGAGGTTAGTCTCATCGTGTTTCCCTATGGGCCAGAGTGTCCTACTTGTTGGATGACTTTCCTACTTGGGATTGAGTTTACTTTGCGTTCATGTTCCCAATAAAAAAGATAATAAGAGAAATCCGTGTCAAAGTTGATTTGCATGATTGGATTAAAATCGATTAGATGAAGTTAAGAATGGATGCATCCTAGGTAAATAAGGATGTAGGTTATCTCAAAGACTGACTGGGAAAAGAGGAGGTCAAGAACACACACGAGATAGCACAAAAAAGCATGAAATCCCAAAGATATGGGATAGGCAGTGCCGTCCCTAACATTTCATGGGCCCTAGGCAAAAGAGAAAACAAGGGCCCCTATAACCTATAAAAATTTACTTTTTTAATATGGAATTTCTTATAAAAAGGTCCTTTAAATTTTACAAAGAACTATGGTTTTTATCGAAAAGCATCAAACAATAAGTCAAGAATTAAAAATTATAAAAAAACGATTTCTACGATCTTTTTGAGAGGCAAAATCATTAATAATAACATCTACATCAATGTTTTCTATTAAATCTTTTTCAATAGATAATGTTGCAAGACCATTCAATCTTTCTTGCGACATCGATGATCTTAAGTCGATTTTTATTAATTTTAGTTTTGAAAAACTTTTTTCGGTCGATGCCACTGTCACATGCAAAGTTAAAAAAATTATGTATGCAATGAAAACATTCGGATAACAATCTGCAGACTTTATAAAGTTAATAATCTCAATAGCAGTCATCGACTCATTTGGCAATGTCATTTGCAACACTTTTAACTCAGAGTAAAAATCATTGAAATCAACATCACATGAATCATCATGTGAAAATTTAGAGTGGAAATTAGCACAATATTCTCTTAATTCTTTATCATCCAACGCCTTTAATGTATTTGAATCGAATAAAAATCCAAAAATATTTTCAGATTCTTTTAATTGCCCAAATCTACTTTTTAAAGATGTGATCGCCATATCTACAACAACTAAAAAGTACTCAACTCTAAATAACTCATCAGCAGATTGGATTTCTTCATCCTCGTCATTCTCATCAAATTGTTTTTGTCTAATAATATGACGCTTTGCAGGATGACTTGGGTCTATATCCATTTCAAGTGCAATATTCTTAGCAATTTCTAAACTAGTAGCAAAACCTTAACCTTCTTCTCTATACTTAGCAAAAAATGATAAAATACCTCCTACTTGTTTTATGGTAGAGTAAATGCTAATGGATTCAGATTGCAATTTCTTACTCACCATATTCACTGAAAATAAAATGTCATACCAAATTACCATACCATGGAGAAACTCAAAATTAAGTGCATTAGCTAAACTCTCGGCTTCACTTTTTGATTTTTCATCGTCACAAGATTCATATAACTTTAATAAGGCATTTCTAATTTGAGGAGTTTGAAATCTGATTGCTTTAACACTTTTGATCCTACTCTCCCAACGAGTATTACACAAAGACTTTACGATTATTCCAGAAATATTGTAAAGAAAAATTTTCCATCTTTTAGTAGAACTCGAAAATAATGAATATATACGTTGAATAATTCCAAAAAAAGAGATGACTTTAACACAAGAATGTGTCATATCACTAATAACAAGATTCAAACTATGACAAGCACAAGGCATATATAACGCTCAAGGATTTATTTCAAGGAATCGATTTTGAACGCCTTGGTGTTTTCCTTTCATATTAGAACCATTATCATAACCTTGACCCCTCACATCATTCACATTAAGATCAAGAGATTTCAAAACATTTAATAATACCGTAAAAAGTCCCAATCCAGATGTATCATCAACATTTAAAAATTCTAAAAAGTACTCCTCAATCTTTAGATTTGATAAATTCACACATCTTAATATTAGAGTCATTCGTTCTTGATGACTGATATCAGGAATACAATCAAGAATTATATAAAAATATTTAGCCTCTTTAACAATTCTAATGATAATATTTTTAATATTTTGGGCTAAAAGTAAAATCAACTCATGTTGAATTCTTGGTCCAAGATAATGATAATGAATTTCACGATTTTGTATACGCCTAACATGATCTTGCATTACATCATCAAATTCATCTATCATTTTAATTAATCCCATAAAGTTACCATTACCATCTTGATACAGTTTATCATTCGATCCTCGAAAAGCTAAATTGTGTTTAGCAAGATATTTTATATCAGAGAATATTCTAAATAAAACATCTCTCCAATGTTTTTTCTCTTTCTTAATCTCTCCTTGCAATTTTTTTTCAATTGTTTGTTATTTATTCAATAATTCTATGAATTCACTCCATTTATTCATATTAATCATATGTTCTATACTATTTTCATGCTTTTGAAGTCTCTCGCTAATATGCCTCCGATTACATAAACCCTCATTTCCCAACAAACTTCGACTATTAGTGGATTTAAATAATTTGCGACAAAAACAAAACACTTTGTTAACGCTTCTAGAATAAATCAACCATTTTCTATTAATAACCTCGCCATTACTCAACTTTTTAGAATAGTATGAACAAGAAAAATGTCTATTAAAACTATCCAAGGGAAAATCAATATCTACTTCTCTTATGGGCCCTTTTTCTAAAATAATATCTCTTGATTGATTATCAAGTTTATCCCAATTTCTAGGATCAAACATATCGAAAGAAGAAACACTTTGATGTTTATCAATGTCAATGTTTTCATTGTTAGACACATCTTGCACATTAATAATCTCATTTGCATTATTTGCTTCATTTTTTTCATTGACGTAATTATGCAAATTTTCATTATTAATCACATCTTCATCTAAATTTTCATTTTCATTTATATTGACAATATCCGGCAAATTTTCATTAGCATTTAAATTTTCACTAGAATTTCCTGCTCTAAAAATAAATTTATCGAGAGCACCTAGTTTTGATTTTTTGAACTCTTCATCATGTTTTCTCTTTTTTCTTTTTTCACATCCAGATAAATACTTTTTAGGAAACATGGTATAAAAATTGAATAAAAATATAAAGAAATTTAAAAAAAGAACAACACCTGGCAGAAGAACCAAGGATCATCAGTCAATTGCACCTTCACGGTCGCGACTCAGCAAACTCGATATAGCCCTCGATGATAATTCGTCAACAATCAACTCCAAATAAAACCATATGGAATACGGTTGCCTCACTTCTGTTAAAGTAGAATAAAAATGTTTAGAATTCATTCAAGTGTACTGCACTATATATATGAGACTATATTATATAAATTTTCAACATAATGATCCTTCTATTTTCCCGAGTTAATAACTTAATATTATATAAGTTTCCGATAATCTTCCTTCTTTAAGGGTATTATATGCAAGACTATCTTACTACACAAGTGTAATAGTAGTACTGCACAATATATATGGGACTATATTATTTGATCAGGAAGAACAAAAATACAATAATTTGCAAGCTAAAAATAATTTCGTTGTCAATTATTTTGCAAAAAATATAGCATGGCTAATATACATGCAAGCATGAAGTCAACTCTGCAATGTCTGCATATAGCAATTTGGTCGACCGCATGATCAATATATTTGTGTCACTTTGGTTGATTCATACGAACTAATAGCTATATGTGCAATCCGGTCCTTGTAAATAAGGCACTAAGAGTAACTGTAAGTCTGTATCCTAATTATTAACTAGCAAATTCTAACCGGACTTGATCTTTTCTTTTTTTTTGTCCATATGAACGTCTAATGAAAGTTTGCAGTTTCAGATTATTTGATTGATATGAATTTACAAGTTTGTGATTTGCATGGAGTATTATAATATTACATATTTATGAAAACAATCGATGCATATAAAGGGCAAATGGGATATATCAAATCAGATCAAGCAACAAGCTAAGCCAAGAAATATCGTCGCAGCAAAATGAATAGAAATGAATAGATCGATTCTCTTCTCCTGCAAGCATACCGTCGTAACTCACCTGGAGTCAGTCAGGGGGATCGCTCGTCGTCAAACGTCGATTTGAAGTCCAATCGTTGGACGCCGACTGCAATGAAAGGTCGATTGGACGTCCGAGTAAGGATTCGGTGTCGATTCCGTCGAATCAAAACTTGATGTTGTTTGGAATGGGATTATCGGGAGATAATATATTTCCAAATTTCAAAGACGCGCAGTCGGCACAAGATGTTGAGAGAAAGAGGGGTAGAGAGAGAAGAGAGAGAGTGAAGATTTAAGGAATTCAACTAATTACTGTTTGAGGATCTCGGCATTTGAGGATTGTGGGCACGTGAATCGCCATCTATTTTGGGAAGTTGTGGTTCGTGGAACGTTGGGGTGCACATGAATTTAAGAGGTATTTTTTATTTATTGGCATAAGGAAAAGGGACCCCCAAATTTAAAGGGCCCTGGGCCGTTGCACTCCAAAACGAGCCTCAGGGTCGGGCCTGGGGATAGGCAGTACAAACTAATTTGAACTAGGTGTATCGGTACACCAAGATGTGTATCGATACACCTAGGTGATCTGAACTTGGGGAAAAGTCCCTACTGTTAATTGGTGCATGAGGGGTGTAGTTGTACACCTTGATGGCTGGATATCAAAATAAGATGATACATGCAACCCCTTGCTGTTTCATGCAACTCATTAAATAGTTGACATGCATGATTTTGACCACATAAAAAGTATGAGGTCCAGAGATGGCCATTGAAACTAATAATGAGAGCTTTGTATTGTGAATGTTTGTTGTCTTGGGTCAAAATTAGATAATATAGCATACCCGAGAGTGGAGTGTAGCTCTTATGATCCCAACGATTCGGAGATGGAGCATTTCAGATTTTTGCTGGTATTCGCCATGTGGTCTGCAACCATGGCAGTAGAACATGGTATAGCTTGAGCCTTGAGCTGCTCTAAAGATGTTGGAAGTAATCTATACTTCATCAAAAGGGTGTACCTAGCTACTGCGGATCCATTTGCCCATGGTGCGCTCATTTTTGGGTATTCCATATAATGGTAGGTAAGATAGGGGGAAATGTGTCAAAGATGGAATTTAGAGGACATTTGTTAGCAGGATGCGAGATACAGGATAAGGAGGGATTGAGCTGTTGTATCCCCCATTTCATTAGTTTGCATGGATAGAAATCCGTAGGATACGAAGGGATATAAGGAAGTTATGTTATTTTCTATTCAGTTGGAAAAGTAAGGATACTGGATATGGGATAGAAGTTAGGTAAATTTGTTGGGTGTAATTGTGCTTTTTGTTTTCATTCATTCTAAAATTGGCAATGTATTTGTAAGAAATATCGTATACACACTACAAGAAAAATAAGTTGTGGCCACAGAAAGTGGCTAATGGAAACTTGTGGCCACGATAATTCCGTAGGCACTAGTTTCTCGTAGCTACGATCCGTGGCCAAAGTCTTCATACAAGAGTTGTGGCCACGACAAGTTCTGTGGTCACTTGTGGTGGCCACGGCATATTCGTGGTTAGAGAGCTCTCGCGACGAGACTTGTAGCTACGGCTACGGGCCACGATGTGTTGTGGACAGAGTCCAATTCTCTGGCCACAAACCTCATATGAGTGGGCATAGTTCTGTAGCCACAACTTATTTTCCTTGTAATGACATAAGTACATTTCTAGATCCATAAAAAACACACTTTATTTATTTAGTTCATTTTATTCAGGTATGCAAAGTTGATGACATATAAGAAAATAGTTCATTTATTCCACTGGCATTGGTCACTGGATGCGATTCATGATTTCACTCACGAACTAGAATGATGGAAATCGACAGTTTTTCAAGTCAGTATATGCCTCACTTACCTAGAATGAATAAGATACGATCATCCCACAACCACGCTCACTCAGTAGATGATGTACGCAAGGAATGAAGCAAAAAAGAAAATATGAGAAATTACGATGTTATAATTTTTCTGCTCAGCTTGCCCTCTCAACGGTGCATAGTGTGCAACAGTTTCAACGATCAAGACTCGCCGCATTTAGTGACTGCTCATCCAAGTCCAATACAACTACACGTGCTCAGAAAATGGTTGGGCTATCATCATTACGACCGGGATTTGTACAATATCGTATCATTACACATGTCTAATACCAAGTAATACCGATCATCAGCAGCAAATCAAATGTTTGGAGAGAAATGCAAAAGGCAGTAGCAGGAAAAAACAAAGAGATGAAAAACTGAGATGTTCTGTCTAGCGATTTCGACTGCCAAGCCTTGCCGCATTTAGCAGTTGCTCATCTAAGTCCAATACAATTACACAGAATACGGTCTGGTTGTCATCATTGCAGCTAGGATTTGTACGAGCTCTTGTCATTACAATGGTGCATGATGTGCAACATTTTCAGCAGTTAAGCCACATCACTTTTTAGTGGCTTCTCGTCCATGTCCGAAAACACTACAATTGCTTATCCAAAGATGGTGATGTCAAATGTAATGGGGATTACGAAAGAGAGAATTGCAATAATCGAAGTGTGACAAATATAAGAATACATGATATAAACACAACATGATGGATCCATGTCCTGATATATAATAAAGATGTAAGATCATATAATTTAAGAAAAACTAGGAGTCCATAACATAACTCGATAAACAGACTAGTATAAAATGCAAAGTAGAAGGTCCAGAGGAGTAGAGAAAAAACATGTTCCGTATTACTGCATACTGTTAGAAAAATCGGAAGCGGAAGCGTAACATGGAAAAAGATAATAAAGAACAAGAACGCAACGGGATTTTACGTGGAACCCTACTCCGTGAGGAGCGGGATGAAACCACGGGAGAAGCCCTCAACGGGGCATGCTATGCATTGCTTTTTCTCAATGGATAAAGGAGGTCTGGGGCTCCTTATATAGCCTCTCCAGACCCTCCAAGTCCCACCACTGGACGATGTGGAACTAAACACTGGTTGGGGTAAATGGATCTCCTCCAGGATCCATTTACCCTGCTACAACACAATAGGCGCATCACCTAATACTCCAACACTCCCCCTCAAGCTGGAGCATGCAATGCTTAGCTTGGACAAACAAACAGAAAGAAACTCAACTCAACACTACAGGACACTACGGACAATATCAACCCAACGCGCACATGCTGCAGTCGAGGACGTTGCTTCTCATGCCGTGCAGGTGAGGAGGACGAACGGGCTGGAGTGTGAGTCAACTAAAGACTCGGAATCTGACCATCGAGTCTGAAACTGCGCCTGAAGTCTCCTCGTCGGAGAACTGGGTCTCTCCCATCTGGCTCAGAGAATGGTGCACTGCTCTGATGTACCTATGATACCACATGAAAACCCTTGCCCTCAAGGGAATGGTCCTCTGCTCTGGAGTCCCTATGGCTCACATGAAAACTCTGGCCGAACAACAACAAGAATGATGGGGACCTCGAACTGATGATGCCAACGTATGCTCATCTGAAAATGACCGCACGCTCGTGCGTGTCTGAAACTGGAGACTCGGAAACAATCGTCGAGTCTGACAAAATCTGATCATCTGTAGAGTCTGAAAATTCTGAACTGGTCTGGAGACTGGATAATCTGGATCTGGCATCTGAATCTGGAGCCTGGATCATGAACATACCTATGACTCTACATAATACTCCCCCTTTCTCCTATACTTGTCGGAAAACAGACAAATCGACAAAGTTGGGAGAAGACAACATAATGGGGAAAACAAACATCAGTTGTGGCTTTTCATTTTTTTATAAGCCGTTACCTCTTTTTTTAAGCCGTTCCTTTTTTTCGGCTATTCGATTTTTTTTAATTGCATACGGCTTTTCTTTGTATGCGACTTTTTTTTCAAAGATTTTTTTACCATGCGTACGGCTTTTGTGATGTACGTGCCTTTTTTTTGCAAAACATGTTTTTTTACTTTTTAATATTCCATCGGCCCCTTTTGGACCCAAATAAGATAATCCCTCCTATTCTTTTGTTGCAGCCAACACACCCTCCCCCCTCATTTTCTTTAACGCAGGCCTCCTGCTTTCTTTCTTTTTTTCTTTCCCAACCAGACACAGCCCACCTGCTTGCAATATCGACCGATTTTTTTAAATAACCCTACACATGGGACTTAGGGCTCCCTCCATGAGAACCCCTTTCTGAAAACACGATGCCGTCGCCCCCCGCGGGGGCCTGGAGGTTCCGCCGCCTTGTGCGGTTAGGGAGCTTGGAGAGAGGACGGATGAGGGTGTTGCGCCTGGACTGCCTGGGAGCTTGGAGAGAGGACGGATGAGGGGGAGTATCGTTGCTGCAAGGCTTGGAGATGGAGCGCGCGCTGGAAGGCGATGGAGGGAAGCTCCGCCTGAGGGCTCGCCGCCCGAGAGCTCGCCTGGGGTTTCCGAGCAAGGATGCGCCGCCTCCTTGGACTGTTGGGTCTGCGCTTGGGCGCGCAGGTGTAGGGCTTCTGCGCGGTATGCACATGGAGCCGCCTGCGCGTCGACCTGGAGGCCACCGCGTTGGTGGCGTGAAAGCGGGGAGGCACGCCTGGGGCCGCACCTCCTGGAGAGGCGCAAGGGCTGGATTGGAGGGCCGACTGGGGGCTTTGTCGAACTGGGGGCTTTGTCGAATTGGGGGCTCGATCGGGTCCCGATACAGCGCCACCGTGACTGGTGGAGGATGGTTAGGGCGCGCGTGTTTCGTGCCTGGGCTGCGCCGCCTCGCGCATTGGTTGGAGATGAAGGGCCCTGGCGATCGTACAGGGCCTAGAATGTTGGATGTGTGCCGCCATGTCGACAGGAGGTGGTGCAAGGTCCGCCTCTGATCTAGAAGGAGGCGCTTATGCACGGAAGAGATGCGGCCTGGATATAGAGATGAACAAATCGAAGGATGGCGGCGAACATGACCAGAAATTAGGGTTTCAAAAAAAATACCCATCAAACACTTCAGAACTTGAAACATGGATTAGGGTTTCAAACAGGAAACCCAGGAATCTTGAACCATAAAAAAACAAGAATATAAACCCGAATCTCGAACAATGATGAATATAAAATCCTCGAGAATCGACCCGCTCTGATACCATGTTAGAAAAATCGGAAGCGGAAGCGTAACATGGAAAAAGATAATAAAGAACAAGAACGCAACGGGATTTTACGTGGAACCCTACTCCGTGAGGAGCGGGATGAAACCACGGGAGAAGCCCTCAACGGGGCATGCTATGCATTGCTTTTTCTCAATGGATAAAGGAGGTCTGGGGCTCCTTATATAGCCTCTCCAGACCTCCAAGTCCCACCACTGGACGATGTGGGACTAAACACTGGTTGGGGTAAATGGATCTCCTCCAGGATCCATTTACCCTGCTACAACACAATAGGCGCATCACCTAATACTCCAACACATACCATGGTAGATTAGGGGATATGGAATTACTAGGCAACCACATAAGGAAATAAAGGAAGATCTCCCACGCTCACAAGTCAGCCATCCACCTTTGAGTCTCTCATCATGCCATCTATCAATTCGTGGTGAGGGAAACTCTTCCAATGATACTTCGGGAATGCTTCATCAACCTATGAAGCTGCATGTTAGAATTGAGTTTTCTAATTCGGTGGGAAATGTTTCAGACAAGCAGAACGAGTTGTACTATTTCCCATGTTGCGTCGTCGGGAGCTACAACTGTGTGAGTCACTGGATCACATCCTCACGCACTCTTTGTCATGAGCTGTACGAAGGCATTGTAGTCTCTTGTGATATTCTTCCATCTATATTGCAAGTTGAATGGTTCAAGTTCCATTCCAAAATATAAGCAGTTGAATGAAGGCGATCACAAACAAGTATCGTGTTGTAAAATAACCACAAGATAACGATTAGTTCTAGACTGAAGTTAATAGCAATGTAATGAGACCAAAATTGCTAGTTAACATGGCCTTTAGAATTGTTTTCAAGCGTATGATTCAACGAGTCTTAAAAATATTTCATTGAACTGGACATAAGTACTTAAGATTCCAACAGAACCTAGCATAATAATAAGAATATGGCATAGATCTAATTATAACATACAGAAGCAAAGTGAAGCAACTTTTAGCATGACACAAATCATCAGGAAAGGACCACTTTTGTACAAGGAATGGAATGGAATCATTGGATGTCGTCATAAACCAGAATATGCAAAATGACATTTTATCTGCAAAATAGTTTAAGCATAACATTCATCGAGTCTTGTAGAATTTTCTATAGAGTAGACAAAATTAATTGATTCCCTAAAAATTCCAGCATAACGTTAATAGGGAGTATGGAAAAACATACCTAACAAGAGCCCCACTGATCACTCTTATTATAACATATTCAACTGCAGTATCGAAAATCAAAACAAAAAAAGAGTTGTATTCCACATTTGGTTAAGCAAGAAGTCACAGTTCATGGAAGATGGTGTGAGGGGATATAACAAGACTAACCCTTACAAAGAAATCGAAACAATGCATTAGAAATATGATATGATGTGCACAACTAACAACTTACTAATGCAAAAATCGAGTTAAGCCTAACATAAACCAAAGCAAGGCAAACGAGTTAAACAGAACATACATATTTTAGTTTTAGTTCAACGTTAAATAACCATGATTTAAATATACTTTTCAAGCCCTATCACCTCCTCATAATGCAAGTACCTCCAGGCAGCACATGCTTACAGATTGTTACGATATTTCTGTTATCTCTGTTATTCATTTCTATTGTCATGTTTATGTAATTTACCCATAGAGCTTTTCTCCTATATAAGAGAGCTCTAAGGTTAGATGGAATACAACTTTTCATTCCTTTACATTTCCACATGGTATCAGAGCGACGGTCCTAGACCGGAGCCTGTATCCAAATTCCTCGTCCCCACCAAAAACCTCACGTGTCACCGCCGCCGCACGTTCCGCCCCTCGTGCTCCCTGCACCCCGCGCTCGTGCACCTGCACGCCTACACTCTCGGACGTCTGCGCCTCCACGCTTCATGTGCCTGCGCCTACACCCTCGCATGCCTGCGCCTCCACACTCCATGCGCCCTCGTGCGTCTGCGCTTCGCGCGTGCCTGTGCGACTGCGCACCCCTGTTCGCCTGCGCACATGTGCACGCCTGAGCATCACAACCAAGCCCTTCAAAGGAGCCTTCAAGGCATGGAAGGGGTTGTGGTGTGAGTCTACACCCACAACCACCTTCATATATGTCCGTGTAGACATTCTTATCTAAGTTTGTAACCCTTATAGATAGAGATTGTTGTCATCATGTCGGACAACAAGGCAGATATTCCATCTCTGGGTGCCTTCAAAGTTCAAACACCCATTGTGAAGATGGATGGGACGAACTATGAATTGTGGGCCATGGAGTTCATGAGTTTGATGCAATGCAATGTCAAGAAGCATATTTTCACACAAGAAGAACCTGTTGATAAGACTGGGGTTAACGCCTCATGGGATTCAGACGATTCCTATGCATGTGTATGGTTATCTGACATGGTATCCATGGAGATAGCCAATGACATTCTGAGTCAGCCCTCGACGAAGGCTATGTGGGATATCCTTGCCGCTACATATTCTTCTGCAAAGAACAAATCGAAGATTCTGCAGCTTCAGCACGACATCTTCACTTCGAAGCAGAATGGTCGTCCTCTTCATACCCCATATACCTCTCTAAGGGGTATGTTTGAGAAGTTACATGGTTACATTCCTTTGACAACCACACCAGAACAACTCAAGTCATATAGGGACTCAGAGATGACAGGAGTATTTCTAGCAGCACTTGATCATGAGTATGATGCAGCCGAGCACAAATTCTCATAGATGCTACCATACCTCCTATGGAAGAGGCATATCGCAGGTTGAATAGACTCTCCATATCTCCTGGTGTAGCCCAACTGTCTCAGACGTCCTCAGCCATGGCAACATCCTGTGGTAGGGGAGGACCTCTATAATTTCGAGGTCGAGTTGGTTGTGGTAGGGGAGGGGGTAGTCGACCCCCTCGGAAATCGTGTACTTACTGTTGCAGAACAGGTCACACTGAGGAAACATGCTATTCCAAGCATGGGTTTCAGACTACTACAACTCGTGTTGCAGAGCAGACTCGGCAGGAAGGGGGTCCTTCACATGTCTCTGATCAGAGGTTTGATGATCTGGTGGCGCGACTTAGAGAGATCATGCCTAGACAGGGGTCAGCAAGTTCTTCAGGATCTTCGGAGGTAGCTGCATCAGCATCAACATCCACGTCAGGAACAACATACACTCTTACTAGTTGTTACAGGGCAGATTTATCAGAGTGGATCATGGATCAGGAGCATCTCACCATCTATATGGTGACAGAAGTCAGTTGAATGATTTTCGTCCGTCTCAGACAGGATGATCGGTTGTGATAGCTGATAAGACACACTCTCCCATTACTGGTCAGAGGAGGTGCAGTTGACTCCTGCGATGCGGCTTTAGAATATCCTTTATGCTCCTGAATTTTCAATGAATTTACTTTCAGTTATTCAAATCACTAAAGATTTACATTGTCGTGCCATATTTGATCCATCTGCTCTTGTGTTTCAGGACATTCTCACGGGCAGGGTGATTGGATCTGGCCGTGAGCAAGAGGGTCTTTACAGACTGGTGCAATCTCCTTATGCTGGTGTCTTTTCTCTTCATGCTAGATCCGTTTCTCCCTACACATGGCATCTCTGGTTTGGTCATCTTCCTCTGCAAAAGATGGTTGATGTTCTTCCATAGATTTCTCCTCGTTCTACTTTTCAATACGTACCTGCCAGCATAAGACGTTGAAATGAGCCCCTTTTGGATCAAATCACGAGTACAGTGACAATCTACCTCAATGTGCTTTGTCCTTTCATGAAAGGCTGGATTATTAGCTATAAACAAAGCTGCTTGATTATCACATTTAAGATGCATAGGAAGAGGTACTTCAATTGTTAAATCGGTCAAGACAGATTTGACCCACATCATCTCAGTACTACCTTGGGCCATTGCCCTATATTTTGATTCTGCACTGGATCAAGCAATGACATTTTATTTCTTACTTTTCCATGATACTAGTGAGCTACCAACAAACACAAATAAAGCCTGAAGTAGACTTCCTGTCAATAGGACATCCAGCATAATCTGCATCTGCATACCCTGTAACTGAGAGAGACGTATCTCTTCTAAACAGAAGACCTGCACCTGGAGATGACTTTAAATATCTCATGATCATAAAAACTGCATCCATGTGTGCCTGCCTGGGTTGCTCCATGAACTGACTTACCCTACTCACAACAAACGATATATTAGGCTTAGTAATAGTAACCTACAATAATTTCCCCACCAGCTCTCTGTATTGTCTCTTGCCCACCTCCTCAGATCCATCATCATAAATCTTCATATCAGGATCCATCGGGGTAGTAGCTGGTCTACATCCTGTCATACCTGTCTCATATAACAGATCAGTAACATACTTCCTTTGTGTCATAACCATACCTTGCTGATTTTGTGCAAATTCCAGTCCAAGGAAGTAACGAAGCATACCCAGGTCCTTGGTAACAAACAGCTATTCAAGGAAATCTTTAGCTGCTTCAATGCCATGTTCATCACTGTCGGTGATAACAATGTCATTAATATAAACCAAGACGACTACAATGCCTCGCTGGTCTCTCTTTACAAAGAGAGTATGATCTGCAGTAGATATGACGAAACCCTTCTATTCAATCAATTCCGAGAGCTTCTGAAACCAAGCTCTCGGACTCTGCTTAAGGTCATATATAGCCTTATGAAGACGACACACTATACTAGACTCCCCCTCAGCAGCAAACCCAGGTGGCTGCTGCATGTAGACTTCTTCCTGCGGATCACCATACAAGAAAGCATTCTTGACATCCAAGTGGAAAATGGGCCAATCACGTACCACATCAACAGTAATAAGAATCCGCAAGGTAGAGTGACACGCTACAGGAGAAAATGTGTCCTGATAGTCCACCACATATATCTGGGTGAACCCACGAGCAACCAACCTGGCCTTGTATTGGTCAACTATACCATCAGCCCGATGCTTCACAGTAAAACATATTTGCCTCCAACAACAGACACACCTGGTGGAGGATTGACTACACTCCACGTACCTCATGACCGTAATGCCGTCATCTCCTTCTTCATAGCTAAACTCCGCTGACTTCTCTGCAGTGCCTCCTGATATGACTGTGGTATCTCTACAACTGACAACCCTACACTAAAGTACTAAAAATCCTTGGACAGACGCTCCAAGGAAACCTGAGCACCAAAGTCCATCCCATATTTGGGGTGCATTGTCCGTGCACATTTATGCCGCCGAAGTGCAATAGGGATGTCCAGATCATCAATAGGAGTAGTAGAGATATTATTTGCACCATGTACCTTAGTCTGTACATGCAAATCACATGTGCCATTAGAAAAGCTTAAATGCTCAGTACATACCTCAGGTGTGCTAGATGATTGAGGAGGCGCATGAGCAGGGGGGTGTCGCTGGTATACCTGAGGAAAGAAAGTAGGAGACGATGGTGGTGGTGGTGATGGTAGTGGTGGTGATGGTGGCAGTTGTGGAGGTGGCGATAGAGTAGAACATGGTAATGACAGAGGAGGAGGCATACAGAGATCTTCTCCATCCTCTGAAGGAGTAAGTCTGTCACCTGTGGGAGAAAAATACATAATGGACTCAAAGAAGGTGACATCAGCACTGACATAGTACCTTCGTCGAACATGGTCAAAACAACGATACTCTTTTTGGGTTCTGGAATACCCAACAAACACACATTTGATAGCTCTGGGAGAGAGCTTGTCAAGATCAGGAGAGAGTCGATGAACAAACTCAACCGAACCAAAGACACATGGCGTAAGCGAGAAAAGATCCATCTCGGGAAATGCAGTCAAGAACGGGTTCTTCTCCCCTAACACCGAAGAAGGCATACGATTTAACAGATAACAAGCGGTTAGAACCGCATCTCCCCAATAGGAATGAGGAGTACGACTCTGAATCAAGAGGGTTCTGGTAACATCTAAAAGATGGCGATGTTTCCTTTTAGCCACTCCATTCTATTGGGAGGTATATGCACAAGATATCTGATGCACAATACCATAGGACTTAAGGAATCGAGAGAGTCGAGTACTGCAAAATTCTAGAGCATTATTAGAACGTATGTACTTGACTCCGGCAGAAAAAATGTTCTTTATTTCATTAATAAAAGATTGAATAACAGGACCATCATCAGACTTATTCTTAAGAAGGAAAACCCAAGACAATCTAGAAAACTCATCAACAGCGATAAGATAAAATCTGTCCTTGAAGATCTGGGACACGACTAGGACCCCAAATATCAAAATGGAGCAACTCAAACAGACCATGAATACTTGGACCCGAACGACTGTGGAAAGAAAACCGATGATGTTTTATCACCAAGAGACCAGATTACACGCATGTTTACTAAGGCTCTGGCTAGAGGTCCTTTTCATCATTGTTGTTCCAAGCTGAGCATGATAGATATATATGCTCCAGCTTGAGGGGGAGTATTACGATATTTATGTTATCTCTGTTATTCATTTATATTGTCCTGTTTATGTAATTTACCCATAAAGCTTTTCTCCTATATAAGAGAGCTTTAAGGTTAGATGGAATACAACTTTTCATTCCTTTACATTTCCACACAGATAAAAGACTAATGAAAATTCGTAACTCTCAGCAACAGTTTAACAAAAGCAAAGAACATCGATCAAGCAACTAAAACAAAATAGTATCCAAGAATTGAATAAGACCATTCAATAAAAACACCAAGGTGACATAAATCGGATCCCAATTCAAGGAAGCTATTCAAACTACAAATCTACGAACTTCAATCAGTATACAACTCTGATAAAGATCTACGAGCTGCAACATACAACTCTATGCAACTTATTTCGACTTCTTGCAACATTCAATCTAATGCTAAATAGAAATCAGATTCAACATTCAGTCTAAGAATTCGTTGCAAATAGAAATCAGATGAAATGTTCAACTTTATGCAGCTTATTGCAATGCAATAACAGTAAGGAAAGTAATGTCACGTAAATCATCAGGGAAAACTCAAGACTAACACACTTAACTCACCCTCAGTTAACCAAGAGAACTCAAGATATTCTATATTACCCCTAAATAGAACGTAACCCAATATGGCAAAACATAAGCCAGTAGGATCAGGGTTTAAAAAACCGGACCGGACCGGCCGGTCGGACCGGTTGGACCGGGAACCGGCCCCGACCCGGTCGGTTCGGCCGGTTTTAGGTTATTAATTTTTTAAAAAAAGGAAAATAAAAAACAGGGTCAGACCGGTGGTCGGACCGGGTTGACCCGGGCGGTTGGACCGGGTTGACCCGGATTGACCCGGATTTGATGGTTTAGTATATTTTTTAAAATAAAGGTTTAAATAATGAAATAATAGGGTTTTTATCACTTGTACCCTTCTTAAATTCTACAATTTCAGTTACATCCCTCTCTTTTTTGGAATATAACTTGTGCCACTACTTTCTTGGGGTAATTTTCTAAAAGCAACTATAAATAAATTATTACAATATTATATTCATATATAATGCTAGAAAATGTGACTACCTTTGTAGAGTTTTGTGCAAAATAGACAATCATGTTTTTATATTGAAAGATTTGACATTTTAAATGATTATTTCATTGATATATAAATACATATTTACATATATCTATCTGGTTTTATCGGTTCAAAAAACCGGTTCGACCGGTCCGACCAGTAAATTAAGCCCGGTCCGATTTTTTCCGAGTCGATATGAATGATGATGTCATGCAGACATCATCACCGGTCCGACCGGTTTGGACCGACGGTCCGATCCGGTCGGACCAAACCGAAAACTAACCGGTTCAGTGTCCGGTCCGGTTTTTAAAACCTTGAGTAGGATACACTCGAATTAAGATGTAGCAGGGATAAAGTAATGCTACATTATAGTCAAGCAGCATTAGAAGCCAACACAACTAAAGTATGCTACGTTAGAGTCAAACATAACATAAACCAACAGAGCGGATAATAAGACAATATGACAGATTACAATTACCATGCACTAGGAAGAATGGAATGTTACATTGGAGTTCAGCAGCACTATAATCCAACCCTTCATTAACATAATGGCATCATCTTTTTAACAATATAGCAGAAACACGATATGTTGAGGTGAAGATCGTGCTTGTGCAAATCATTCGAGTACAAACAAATGTCAAATATCTAGTAGGAGTCTATAACAACCCAATTAAGTGAACATAAGACAATAGCATAAAGATTCCAGGAGAACACGCCCAATGTCCTACTTATTACATTCATAACATAACATTATCAATAATTTCTTGTTCTTTTAAACATCAGAACATAAAAATATTATGCTAAGTTAAAGAGCATGCTTCTGGAATTTGACGGGTTTCACGCTTGTCTTGACTGCCTAAACCGTGTTCTTCAGCGTTGTATAGAGGTTCATCTTGTCTTGTCTGTGAGAAGAGTCACTTTATGGTGACTCAGGGGACGGTGCTTGGTCATATCATCTCCAAGAGGGGCATGGAGGTTGATCCTGTTGGGGACATATCCGATCAAGTATCACACGACTAGAACCACAATCAAAGAAGAAAGCACACACAATCTCACAAGACAAGGATTTATAGTGGTTCGGCAATGTGCCTACTCCACTTGCTCACACCAGACTCTCTCTACTATTGCTTGAATGATGTTGGGATACAATATGTGGTGCCACATGGCTCCTTTTATACTACAACAATAGAATACCAATCATTCAGCAATCCCCACCATCAGCTCTTAGCCAATCAGGATGCATGATGTGGATTAAGCATCTCAGCAATCCAACACAACACCTCTCAACCAATCATAATGCAAGAGGCGGATCAGACACCTCAGCAATCCAGCACAAGAGCTCTCAGCCAATCAGAACACATGAGGGAAATCAACCACATCAGCAATGCTCTCCACTTGTATTCAACCAATCAATCTTCACAGGATAAATCTCAACAATCTCCCACTTGAAGACTGATTTGTGGTACACATCACATCTTTAATAGTCCTGATGTGAGCTTTCCCTTGTCTTCTATGCTTGAAGACCAATAGAAGCTGAACATGTCTTCAGCTTCTCCACTATTACAGACTTTGTGAACATATCAGTAGGATTTTCTAATGTATGGATCTTCTTCAAATTAAATTGACCATCTTCTAAATGCGTCCGAATGAAGTGGTATTTCACATCAATGTGCTTAGTCCTCGAGTGAAAGACGGAAATCTTTGCAAGATGAATTGCACTTTGATTGTCGCTGGATAATTGATAATCTTCACATTCTTTATTCAGTTCTTTCATCAGACCTTTCAACCATATCATTTCCTTCAAAGCTTCTATTGCCGCCACATATTCTGCTTCCGTGGTTGAGATGGTCACTATCTTCTGGAGCCTAGAGATCCAGCTAATGGCTCCAGTCCCCAAGGTAAAGACATACCCTGTTGTGCATTTCCTGCCATCGATATCTCCTGCAAAATCTGAGTCCACAAAACCTCGAATGGAGATGTCAGTGTTCTCATAACACAATGCCACATTAGAGGTACCTCTCAAATAACGTAAAATCCACTTCACAGCTTCCCAATGTTCCTTGACAGGATTTGCCATGAATCTGCTTACAACTCCCACTGCATGGGAGATGTCTGGTCTTATGCAAACCATTGCGTACATCAAACTACCAACAACAGACTGGTAGGGTACCTTTGATATGTACTCATGCTCCTCCTTCGTAAGAGGTTCTTTCTCCTTTGAAAATTTGAAGTGGCTCCCTAAAAGTGTTAGAGTATATTTTACATTTTTCATATTAAATCTCTCTAGTACCTTCTTGATGTAATCTGATTGAGATAATCTCAGCTTCTTATTCTTCATGTCTCTACTAATCTGCATTCCAAGGATTTTCTTCGCAGGACTTGGGCCCTTCATTTCAAACTCCTAAGACAACATTGCCTTTAGATTTGCTATTTCTTCCTTACATGAGCCTGCAACAAGCATGTCATCTACGTACAATAATAAAATGATGTAAGACATACCAAGCTTCTTGAAGTAGTAACAATGGTGTATTTCTCATAAAATCATCAAACCTTTTGGTGCCTGCTTCAAGGCATAAAGGTTTTTTCTGAGCTTGCATACCATGTCTTCCTTTCCAGTATCTACATAGCCCTCTGGTTGTTGTATGTAGATGTCCTCCTCAAGATCTCCATGGAAAAATGTTGTCTTAACATCCAACTGCTCCAAATGTAGGTTTTCAGCTGCAACAAAGCTCAATACTGCTCTTATGGTTGAGACCTTTACAACAGGTGCAAAGATCCCTGTGAAATCAACTCCTGCTTTCTGTAAAAAACCCTTCGCCACTAGCCGAGCCTTGTATCTAATGGAACAATCAGCTTCCTCCTTCACACTGTACACTCACTTGTTGTGCAGAGCCTTCTTTCCCTTCAGTAGTGGGACTAAATCCCACGTTTTGCTTCTTGAGAGAGAATTCATTTCCTCATCCATGGCTAACTCCTACTGATTCCTTGCCTCACCTTGTATAGCTTCATCAAAGCATGCATGCTCACCATTATCAGTCAGCAACAAATAATTCAAAGAAGGTGAATACCTTACAGTGGGTTTGCTGATTCTGAAAGATTTTCGTAGCACCAGAGTTTGCGGATTATTCTATGGGATGGGTTGAACATTCTCATCACTTGGTTGTGATGTGCTTTATTCATGAGTTTTATCAAACTCCACAAAGTCTGGTTCTTCAATTGCCTTTCCTTTTATCAATTCATCCTTGTATAAGGAAGACTCATTAAATGTGACATCAATGCTTCTAGTTGTTTTCTTGTTCTCCAAATACCACAATCTATATCCATAGTTATTTGTACCATAACCAACAAAGGTACACTTCCTTGCTTTGGGATCATGCTTTCCTCTGTCTTCCTGCTCAATATGAACATAAGCTATGCATCCAAAGATACGTAAATGAGAAAGTGTTACCTCATTTCATGTCCACGTTTCTTCTGAAAGATCCCCACCTAAAGCAACAGATGGACCTCTATTGATTAAGTATGCAATTGTATTCACTGCATCAGCCCAATATCGCTTTGGTAGACCTGTATGTAACCTCATGCTTCTCGCACGCTCTAGAAGAGTTGTGTTCATGCGTTCAACAACACCATTCTGTCCGGACTTTTTTGGGATCGTCTTCAATCTCTTGATATTGTTCTTGGCACAATATGATTCAAACTCCTCACTGCAGTATTCTCCTCCATTGTCTGACTTGAGACATTTCAACTTTAAACTTGTCTCAGTCTCAAATACAGCCTTCCACATTTTGAAGGTCTCAAAAACATTGGATTTATGTTTGATAAAATAAACCCATAGTTTTCTAGTTGCATCTTCAATGAAAGTAATAAAACAATGAGACCCGCCAAAGGATGGTACTTGAGATGGACTCCATACGTCTGTATGAACCAGCTCCAATCTTTCAGTCTTTCGTACTCTTGCAGTCTTTATGAAACTGACTTTCTTTTGCTTTCCCAAGATACAATCTTTAGAGAAGTCTAGATTAACAATCTGCAATCCTATCAACGTTCCCTTCTTCTTTATGATTTTCATTCCCTTTTCGTTCATGTGATCAAGTCGTCTATGCCAAGTGTTAGCATTACATCCATATGATGCAACATTTACCCTATCATATGAGTCTGATGCAATATAAAGGGTTCCTTCTTTCTTACCTCAAGAAAGGATCAGTGATCCCTTTGACATGAATCTGAATCAAATGATGTCACCACACCACTTTCTGATAGCTGTCCAATAGATATGAGATTCCTTATTAGACTGGGTACATTTCTAACATTCTTCAATCTCAAGAAGCCACCATTTGGTTGGGATATGTCAATGTCTCCCTTTCCAATTATGTTGCAGCATTAATCATCTCTCAGATATATCTTTCCAAAATCACCTTTCATATAATTTTGGAGGATATCCCTTTGTGGAGTGGTATGAAATGAAGTACCCGAGTCCACAATCCATGACTCACTTCTAGCATCTGCAACACATATTAAGGCATCGCTATCATCATCATCAGTAATATTTACAGTGTTCTTACCTTTGTCATTTTCTCCTTTCTGCTTTCTTGGGGCCTTGCATTCTGTCTTGTAATGCCACTTTTGATTGAAATTCCAGCAGACCATGGATTTCGGATCTCTAGATTTGGATCTTCCTCTTACTGACTTTACCCTGCAATGCTTTTGGTTCTTGTAGCTCTTCCTGCTTGCATTCTGTCTTGTAATGCCACTTTTGATTGAAATTCCAGCAGACCACGGATTTCGGATCTCTGTATTTGGATCTTCCTCTTACTGACTTTACCCTGCAATGCTTTTGGTTCTTGTAGCTCTTCCTGCTTCTTCCTTCTGTATTTAAGGCAGAACCTGACGAGTGTTCTTCCCCAGACGTCTTTCGTCGTGTCTCTTCTCCAAGAAGAAGACCAGCAACATCCTCCAACTTCAACTTTGCAGAACCAGAGGAGTTGTTAACCTCTACAACTAAAGTATTCCAACTATCAGGTAAACTAGAAAGAAGTAAAAGAACTTTTACCTCATCATCAAGCACGATCTTCATAGACTCCAACTGGTTGATGATACTGTTCAGATCATTCAAGTGTGAAGCTACCACGGAGTTATCACTCATCTTTAAATTGAAAAGCTTCTTCATCAAATACACCTCATTTGATGCAGATGGCTTCTCGTACATCTTTTCAAGATCTTTGAAAAGATTCGCCATCATCGTCTCCTTTGCGATATTTGAAGCCACCGATAGAGCAAGGCTGAGCCTTACCGTTCCAAAAGCCTTTCAGTCTAGGACCTTCCACTCATCGTCTTTCAAGACTTCGAGCTTCTTCCCTTCGATCAGAAGATTGAGATCCTTCTGATATAAAACATCTTCAATCTGCATCTTCCAGAACGCGAAGTTCGATCCATTGAACTTCTCGATCTTGATCTTCGATTCTTCCGCCATCTGTGTAGAGGTTGATCTCCAAACCTTGCTCTGATACCAGTTGTTGGGGATATATCCGATCGAGTACCATACGACTAGAACCACAATCGAAGAAGAAAGCATGCACAATCGCACAAGACAAGGATTTATAGTGGTTCGGAAATGTGCCTACTCTATTTGCTCACACCAGACTCTCTCTACTATTGCTTGAATGATGTTGGGATACAATATGTGGTGCCACAGGGCTCCTTTTATACTACAAAAAAATACCAAGCATTTAGCAATCCCCACCATCAGCTCTCAGGCAATCAGGATGCAGGATGTGGATTAAGCATCTTGGCAATCCAACACAACACCTCTCAGTCAATCAGAATGCAGGAGGCGGATCAAACACCTCAGCAATCCAGCACAAGAGCTCTAAGCCAATTAGAACACAAGAGGGAGATCAGCCACATCAGCAATGCTCTCCACTTGTATTCAATCAATCAGTCTTCACAGGATAAATCTCAACAGATCCAGCCAAGGTGGATATCATCAGGAAACTCAATCCACCGTCCAACTTGCGGCAGTTGCGATCTTTTCTAAGGCATGTCGGTTTCTACTGACTTTTACTCATGACTTCAGTAGGATTGCCCGACGGTTGACTGATCTGCTGACGAAAGACACCGAGTTCATTTTAGATGATAAGTGTCTTGCATCGTTTGAGACTCTCAAGAATCTAGTTGTTGAGGCTTCTGTCCTTCAGCCGCTTGATTGGTCTCTTCCGTTCGAGATCATGACGGATGCTTCCGATTTCGCCATAGGAGCCATGCTGAGATAGAGGAGGGATGGAGTACCATTTGACGTTCACTATGCGGGACGTATTTGGATGCCGCTCAGCGAAACTATACAGTTACGGAGAAAGAGATGCTAGTTGTAGTATTTGCCTTGGACAAATTCATATCATATATTCTTATATCCAAAGTGACAAGTTACGTCGATCATACCGCCTTCAGGTACCTTATGGAAAAGAAGGATACCAAAGCGAGATTGACTAGATGGATCCTTCTACTCCAGGAGTTTGACATTGAGATTAAGGATAAGCCTGGAGTCAAGAATGTGGTGGCAGATCTTCTCTCCCGTTTGGAAAATCTTAAGGAATCTGAGCAGATTGATCCCATTACAGAGACCTTCCCGGATGAGGTGATCCTTATTATGGCCTCTCTTCCATGGTACGTCGACATTGTGAATTATCTTGTTACCAAGAAAGTTCCACAAGATTGGCCCAGACAATGATTTGAGACCTTCTTTGTGAAGGCCAAGCCGTACCATTGGGAAGATTCCATCCTTTATCATGAAAGAGGGGATATCGTTTGGCGTCGGTGCATTCCTCAGGAGGAGCACTATAGCGTCCTCACTTACTACCACAAACTTGAGGCAGGGGGACATCATTCTAGGAGGAGAACAACACATAAAGTGCTCTAATATGGCCTATGGTGGCCTACCCTCTCCAAGGATTCTGATGAATTCATGAAGAGGTGTACTGACTGTCGGAGGATGGGCACCTGTGGATAGTGTGATATGATGTTGATGCAGCCCATTCACTTATGTGAGTTCTTTGATGCATGGGCATTGATTTCATGGGCCCATTTCCTAAGAGTTAGGGATTCGAGTACATTCTGTTAGCTGTTGACTATGTGAGCCGTTGGGTTGATGCCATACCCGCTCGAACCGCAGATGCTAAAACTGTTTGTAGATTTTTAAGGAAGAATATCATTTCACGATTCGGGGTGCCTAGAGTTTTGATATCTGATGGGGGGGTCTCACTTTATCAATGACAAGATAAAGGCCCTTTCTAATGAGTTCAGCATAGACCGTTGAGTAGCCACTCCATATCATCCTCAGACCAATGGTCTTGCTGAAGTATCGAACAGGGAGATCAAGACGATATTACAAAAGGTAGTCTGCCTAAACCACAAGGATTGGTCACAACTTTTGGACTCGCTCTTGTGGGCATACCGGACTTCCTTCAAGACTCCTTTAGGTACGTCTCCCTTTTGTATCGTTTATGGCAAGCCATGTCATTTACCTGTTGAGATTAATCATAAGTTACTATGGGCTGTCGCTGAGATATTATTGGATCTAGAGAGTATAGAAGATCAAAGGAAGGCATAATTAACAACCATGAAGGAGCTTAGAGATATAACCTTTTAAGCAACCTACAATATAAGGAGCGAGTAAAGATATGGCATGATTCTTACATCAGCCATAAGCAGTTTAAGCCAGATCAGAGAGTATGGTTGTTTGATGTCAGGCTTAGATTATTTCCAGAAAAAATGCAGAGTAAGTGGAAAGGACCATACTTGGTCTGAAAGGTGCATGACAATGGTAGTATCGACATATCTGATATGTCATTTGAGTCACCCTTTTATGTTAACGGTCAGCACATGAATCCATATCTTGATTATGATCCGTTGATCGTTGACGTTACCTCGATTCATTTTGCATGAGATGTGGTCTTTGACTCACATCATTTGCATCTCATGCCTAATTATCATTGTTCTCAGCCTTGTATAGATCCAGATGTTCATATCATTCATTCTTTCATCTAACACCCCATCTGCATCTTATGATTATGCTATACTTAGGGTGTACTTTACCCTAAGTATGGGAGGGTACCAAATTGATGATTCTTCTTTTGATTCTTCTTATCTCTTTTTTGTTGCCTATACTTAGAGATATTTTACCCCAAGTATAGAGGAGGTAGACCCTATACATTCTAACCCTCGGTTTTCCCCTTGTGTACAGTCTGCTATACTTAAGATTGCTTGATCCTTAGTATAGGGGAATCACGAAATTCTATTCATTCTATTCTTTTATTCGTCGTTGTAGTATAGTCCTTCTTTTCATTGCCCAATACTAAGCACGAGTTAGGTCTTCTTCATGGCTCTTTGCTCACTCTGAGGACATAGTTCGAGCTAAGTATAGGGGGTGTCATATATATTGTATATATACTTTGGTCATAACTCGTACTTTGAATGAGTGTGTTAATAAATAAAATGACTAAAATTCACTTATTAAAAATCACAAAATTTTAAATTTCCTTGTACATAAAATTCTTTCTTGCACATACATAGATATTTATAAAAAATTATTTTTGTACAAATAGTTGTAAAAATGTTTTTATTGTAAAGGTTTGTAAATAGTTTTTATATCAAAATTATGTATATAGTATACAATTTTTGAAAAATATTTGGAAAAGAAAAAGTTTGCAAAAATCCTTATGTAAATGTTTGTAAATAGTTTGCAAAACTTCTGCGTCCATGCATTCCAACATTTTCAAAAAATTTACATGATTTCAAAAATTTCACAAAAAGATTTTGTATATATTTGTATATTCTTCTGAATCATAGTTGACATTTAAACTAGTCTGGAATTAAATTGGAAAATAGAGCTTAGTTAAGACCTTAATCTACCTAATTCTCAGAGGAACCTAATAGGATTTGGGATTAAGACTTTTCAGGTCCATTAGTGACTTAATTCTTTGAGTCCACTAAGCTATGTTCACATGTCATCTTGATGAGCCTATGTAGAACACTTAACAACGCACGCATGACTCTCACAGACAATGGCTTTACTTGCACCAGCACCTTACATATAGCTCTCTACAGATGAGGTGGTGAGGAGGCAGTTTCCTTTGGCTTGGGGTAGCATACGAGGGTAGTACCTCTCATCTTCCTTTAGGCTTGGGATGTGCACCTCAACTTCATTTGGGGTGTTGAGGTCTAGAGGCAGGAGTTGTGGGTTGCAATAATGCTTCAAAAGAGGGATAGTCTACTGGCTCGAGAAGAAAAAGTCCCTATGCATATGTTGCACCATGTAGATATGTTGTAAATACGCACATCAAAAAATGCAAAATCAAGAAAAACTCCAAAAAAGTGGACATGCCTGATTGAAAATAAAATTCCTGCTAGAGTGTATATAACCAAATAAAGAAAAGCTTATGTTACACCTTCTCATCTCATGAAGCTTGCAACAGGAGACTTAGCTACATTGGTTGGGCTCCCAGGGATACATGGCTACACTGGCCATGATCCATTCTCTTCTTTCCCCCCTCTTCTTGAGCCGGTTGAACTTGAACTTAGAATGGAATACCCCGCTCCTAGAGGAAAGAGCTGCTAGATTGAGGAATTAGAGTTACCTTGTTGAGGGATGTTGTTGCCTTATCATTTCTAAGGTGGGGAGCTACATATCACTTACATCGTACATGGAAAGATACATGGTCATTAGAGTCTGCGTATATAGACTTGTTCTGATCTGGATTATTGAGGAGTCTTGACCATAGAATAGTGGAACTTAGAGGTTATTGAGTCTTAAACTTAGATCCAAATAAGGTTCCGACAAACCAATGATTCAAAGATCTGGCTGAGCTCCATACTTCAATTTAGTGAAGATAAGTTTAATAATCAACCTTGATTCTCCTTCTTTTTCATTTCTTCCCTTTTTCGCTTCTTTTTCAAATAAGTGTTTGCTAATGGACTAGTAAAGGTAAAATATAGGGGGGTGATGAATCCCTGATTCTCACTCTTTATTCTTTTATTTTAGCTATTTATCTTGGCAAAGCAGCATGTAAATACATGTAAATACAATAACATAGCAAATTGCATGCATATGTCATATTGCATAATTAGCACGTATTTATGCAAATATAAAAGAATAAAGGAAAAGAAAAGGAAAGGAGGTATTTAGAATAAATACAGAGTGGCCCTAACTCCAAGAAAAGGTCAAGCATTAACCTTATTGCCAAAGTAAAATAAGTAGAGAGAGATAGGGCCCTACTTTGTATTGTACATATTACCTATATTTGTAAATATGTATTTTTGATAAAATAAAATTAATTCATTGTTTTTACCTCCTTGTATATATCCCTAGAAATAAAATAAAAATAAAATAAAAATCGGAAAAATTAAATAAAGATAAAAATCAAATCCTCCTCACTTGTACAAATACACATGTATATATATCACATCTCTTATTTATTTTAAAACTATAAATAATCCATAAAATAAAATAGAAATTATTTTCTACTCTTAAAATTATGTTGAAAATAAATAAAATATAAAATTGGGGGTATTTATGTAAAAATAATAAAATAAAAATATTTGTTTATAGTACATAGGTATATTATACATGTATATAACACTATATACTGTATATACACTAAATTATTTTTTCATGAAAATAAATAAAAATCATAGAAAAAAATCCTTGAAAAATAATAAACAATTTTCATTTTATTCATTTAAATTCATTTATCATTTTTAATGTAATTATCTTTATCTTTTCTTCTGTTTTGTCATGTAACATATTTTGTCCTATTCCAGGCCCCTTCTGATTGGGCCACGTCATTTTGTTGACCGCCAGTCAACGTCTCCTTCCAGGATAACCTGACCTGATTCGCTTCGTCGGAGCCTCTTCTCCCATTTCTCCAGATTGGGTCAGGCCTACTCTCGCCCTGATTTTTCGCCCGAGCCTTCTCCTAGGATCCACGACCCTCCCAGATCCCTAGGAAGGCACGGATCTTCTTAGGGTTGCATGCTTCCACTCAAACTTTCCAGCCTCCTGAGAACCCTATAAAGTATCTCCTCTGCCTCCACAGTCAGGTAGCTCGTGCCTCGTCCCTCCTTCCACCCCTAGAGACCTTCAGTTGAGTGATAGCAACCGGAGAGCACCTTCGAAACGGAGTTTGGTGGAGTGAATCTCGTAGCTCACCTACATGGTCGGACCTCCATCGTGTTTAGCCTCCTTGGCTAGTCATAGCCCGGTTGAGGCCATCATCTCAACGCTCCTCTTCACATGGAGTCCAGGAACGTGTTCCAACCTTCATGTACATATCCTACCCTCAACATTTTCCTTTCCGATTCCATTTATCCCATTTTGCTCCAATGCAGTTCATCTGATCCGACCACCCTGGTCGAAGACCCATTTCATCTTCACAACCGTATCGATCGACCTATCTAAAACGCCCTATCATGCACCGCAGTCTGATCCCCCTTAACCTCGACCTTCAGGTGGTGATTAAGGTCACGACTCCCTTCCTTCATCTTCGTCGGGAGTCAAACTCCAGTCCCCCATGCTTTTCATACCTATCTTTGCAATAAAGTCGACCGAAGCCACACCCCGCGTCTCCTCTATCCTCTGTAGGTCCTGGCTTCTCAGGAGGAGCTCCCCCAGGTTGCACCTCACCGTCACACCCATCTAGTCATTGCAACCTCCATTGGAACACTCCATTAGACGCGGAGCACCTCCACGATGCTACAGACCCCTTCAGTGGGCTCTTTAGATCGGTGGATCGCCTCCATTGGTCGATTGAAGGTCGCCCGGGGGTTGTTCTTCCAGCATCCTCGTCTATAGTTGAATTGCTCCTCCTGCTGCCAGATCACATCACAGCCCCCCGACAAGAAGGCTATTGCGGCCATTAGATCAGCTATGCACCGTCAGATCCAGTCGCACATCCGCGACAACCTCTACACCGTCAGATCAGCATACGGCAATGATCAAAGCCATACGACCACGACGTTTCCAGTGTGCGCCACGTGCCCTTGCAGGGCTATATTGCTCTTTTACCCTTTGTACTTTTATGCGTAGCTATTTAGTCCAATCAAATAAAGGTGTAGTTTAAATTTTTTGCAATCTGGACCTCATATTTTCAGTATTTGCATTCCAATCCTTCCGAACATGAGATACGTGCATGTTCACGTAATTTTTGTGTGTTATTTGCATGCTTTCTCCTGAACTTTATGAATGTTTTCCTTTAAGTAGAACTATTCTGATAATTACATTTATACCCTATGCATGGGTTATTCAACATGAGCGTTTATTCTCTGGTTATTTTGCATATTTGACCCTAACCTTTTCATTGGTGTTATTGTTTGGCCTGAAGTTTTGTTATAATTACAAATAGGTTCCTACAATCTGTGTATCATGTTTTTTATGAAATAAATATCAAATTCATTCTAAAAATTATATAAAGATTATTGTTAGCTCCTGCTAACTTGTACTATTTATTATGATTTTTGGAATTAATTTTGTTGCATATTTTATTTTCTAAAAATCAAGAACCCGTAAAAATTAATCTGTATATTTTTATAAAATATATAAAAATTATAAAAATTGTTCCAAAAATTACAAAAAAATATGGTATACTTGTTTTTTGTGTGTTTTGTTTTCAGTACATGTTTTGTTGCAAAAATCCTTATAAAAACCCTAAAAATCTAAAAACTCTTAAAAACTTGTAGAAATCATTAAAAAATATAAAAATCTAAAAAAAATAAAAAAATAGGATTTCAATTTCTGTTGTTAGATATTTTTATTTAATTTCTCAAAAAATTACAACCAAGATATTAGGGCATTTTTAGTATTTTAAATTTTCCTTTTAGCCCAGGTTGTACAATGTTTCCCCATCTTGTTGTTGCTTGATTTTTATAAAATCATATAAAAATTAAAAAAATCCCAGAAAATCATCAAAAATATCAGAATATTTGAAAAATATAAAATATTTTTATTCCTGAATTTTGAGAATTTTTAGTCTTAATAAAGCAAAAGGTTGGCTTGTGCCTGTTTTCTTATTTACTTGTTTTATTTTCTCATTTTAAAAATATAAAAATTTGTAAAACTAAAAATTACAAAAATATGCTTTTTGTTACCTGATTACGACTACTTTGTAGGTTCTATTCATGCTCCTTGAATTCGACCCTGATCATTATACCAGGTTAAATAAATAGAGGAGACCGTTGGCAGTGATTTTGTGCTTTGATTGTTTGATTCGAATGGTTTCTTATTTTCTTGTTGATTTTTGCCTCGTGATTTGGGTCGCAACAACCTTAATCACTATCTGGTACTTAACCTGGGTCACGAGGCGTGTCGCCAATATCTCTAGGAAGATTCCACAACATGGCACAAGAAGCCAAGGGTTGTCTCATCCTCTGTTGCGCCGACCTACAACAAGTTCACAGGAGGGACCACAACCTAAGGGTGGTGGGGTTGTTGGGTTGACCGTTGTACCATGGCTGCATGTTGCAATCGATAAGAGGACACAAACGAGAAGGAGAAGCATCACGGAAAGCATCAGCAGTGGGAGGTGCCCTGTTCTCGCATGAGGGGGCGATGAAGGCTGATGGCAATGGCGGGAGAGCGTTGCGATGGGGAAGAGGGTTGGGAGTGTGTGGCCCCACATACACCTTTCCTCTCATGACATAACCTCAGGATACATGATTTGTGGGATTGGGTGGGATTGAGGGGCCAAGCCCCTAATTGAACAACCCCTTAGGGTCCGTTGGTTACCGGGTTACCCCGGGGTAATCCGGTGTACCCCCTTGTATTCCTGGATTGGAATTCCATCACAAATCAAGATGACATCACATCACATTCCTTATTCCAACCCTCTCCAACCCTTATAAGGATCCAAATAGCTACTATTCACAAGAGGATACCCCGACCCAACCCATTCAGTAACCAAACAGACCCTTAGAGTTGTTTCCTCGAATTCAATTTTCTCCAGCACATAGAGTTGCCATTCTTAGGATTTTATGATTTTGAACTCATTAGTTAAATTATGGTGGATGCCTTAAATACTATATCTGTGTGTGGGCGCGCGCGTGGGCGTGCGTGCGTGCATGCGTGGGTGGGTGTGTGGGTGTGTGTATGTGTGTGCATGTGTGCGTATGTGTGTGCGTGTGTGTGTGTGTGGCTTCCCTCAAGGGGAAGCTATGGGTTTAATGTGGCCTCCCCCAAGGAGGATCTAACTTGGCTCTGCCCGCCCCATTTTTCCTTTTTTTTTTATTTTTTTTTGAAAATTTCTTCTGTGAATATTCATCACTATATCCTTATATTATGCTATTTAAATTTTGTGCGAAACAAAGACTTCTACGGCCTCCATCCAGACAATCATTTTTTTAACGGTAACAGAATTGCTAAAAACGACTTCGTCTGGATGGAAGCCGTAGAAGTCTCTGTTTCACGCGAAATTTGAATGGCATAATATAGGAATATAGTGATGAATATTCACTGAAGAAATTTCCAAAAAAATAAAAAAATGGGAAAATAGGGCGGGGGAGCCAAGTTAGCTCCCCTTAAGGGGCAGCCCCATTTTACCCTATATATAGGATTTAAAGGAGTTGTCCCCTTGGGGCAGCAGCCAACATGGCTGCCCCGCCCTTGTATTTTGGTGTTTTTTTATTTTTTTGAAAAATATCATCATGTATATTCATCCATATATACCTCCTATATGCCATTCGAATTTTGTCAGAAACAGAGACTCCTACGGCCTCCATCGAGATGGTTGATGATGAAGGATATGGAGAAATCCTCAAGCGCATCACGGAAGCGTGATCGTCATATCGGATACGATGAAGAACGACTAGTCGTACTAGTTGTTCGGTGCAGCGGAATTTAAAAATTTTTTATCCGATGAAACCACATGATTCGAGAACCATTCTCAAATCGTTTCATCTATAACCATAGCAAGTATAATGCAATACCTTTTGAAGCGTGGTTGATCAAGTCTCTACGAAAAGAGACCTCCTGTCTCAAGTCCAATCGTCGGAGTAACGGCTTGCGAGCGCGGGGATGAGTCGCGGTGTCCTCGCAATCCAAGTTGATCCAAGCACGGTTGCTCCTGATCTCGTCGTACGAGATCAAACATCTCCTTCGTGAGTGAAGCACTCCAAGAAGACGAAGAACCGCAGAGAGTCGAAGCGGCAGCACGATGGCGCGGGCGTCGACGATTCTCTCCACCAAGGTGGACGGCCACCAAGAAGAGAGGGAGAGATAGAGCTGTCGAGTATGAGAAAGAGAGAGAGAGTTGTTTGCTACAATAGCATGTGTAAAGTGAGAGCCAAGTATGCCTCTCTATTTATAGGGTTTTGGGATCCATGGATCTCAATCCATGGGACACATAAAATCAATGGGTGAGATTGATTTATCTCAATCCAATGGCTAAGATTGTTGTTATTAAAAACAACAAATTTAGGTTAAAATATATTTGACAAAATCAAATATAATTTAATCCTAAATCAACCCAACAAATAAGGAGAGAAGATACATGGAGATTTCATCTCCATGTGCCTTCCAAAGTGGACGGCCACACATTCCTTATAGGAATGATGTGTCGCCCATGGAGATTGCATGGAGATTGCAATCTCATGGAAATCCATGAGATTGCATATCTCCTTGAAATCTCTCTTATTTATTTGCAACAAATTTATTGGGTTTTTATTCTTCAAAAATAATTCACAATTATCTTTGAGAATATTGCATTCTTGCCATGGAAAAATTGTGAATCATATTCACAATCATATAATTCATATTGTTAATTAATTGCACAATGTGTATCCAATACACATAATAATTAATCAGCACATATAAATTATAATTAACTCTCTCTAATACATTATAAATCACATTTTTAATATATTATGAATAATTGGATATTTCTATCCACATTATTCTTATCCATAATAATCAAATCACATTTAATCATATTGGATAATTTCTTATACATCATGATAATTAAATCACATTTAATTATCAACTTCTCTTTGCTTAGATCTTATGGAATTGTTCTTAAACCATTTAAGAACAATGATATTTCTCCTCGGATACTTGGAGATAAGGACAGGGCGATTGTATTGTTCCACGTATAGTGACTTGGATATTGAGATCACATCTCAAATCTAGATCCCATGGACCTCTCATAGATGCTTGACTAAGTCAAGACCGTAAACCTAATCTTCTCATTGCATCTGAATCTCATTCAGATCAATGTCCAGTATATGGACTAAGATTAGGTCACTTCTCTAATGAAAGGAGTCACTAAAATCCAGACATGTTTCATCACTCCCTCGGAATGGAAGCGTCATGGTTATACAATCGTTTATGATCAAATCACCCTTCAGGTATTCCCAATACCTGCACATCCTGCATACTGGAAGACTTATGACCATTATGAAGATATAGATCATTTTTACACTGTCATCTTCATAGTCTGATCATCAAGTTTCTCAATCTTGGTCCTTGGGATATGGTATAGATCATATGCTTTCACAAAGCATATATCTTTACCTTCAAATTCATATCATGCTTCTAAAGCATGATGACCATGCATGGAATTTGGTCAATCCCAATACCTCATGAGTGAGCTCATGTCTCCCGGTTCACAAGTGAACTTGTATGATCCCTTTGAGAGATCATATTACTCATATGCCCTTACATGCACACCAGCTCGCCGGTATATAGACCTTGGTTAGGTCATCAACCTATTGGTCTGCCAAATGTACATACTCAAACATATAGCAATACATCTGTCTCTGGTCAGAGGATGCTTGCCTGTGATGTGACAATATTCATCATCGGTCTTTGGTTATCTCGATCTCGTTAAGTCAACTCATTGACTCAACTAATCTGATACCTCCGAATCAATATTCCCATGCAGAGGACCTGCATCAAGAGGTCGATCAGATATCAGTCTAATGAGATAAAATTGCCATCTCCCACTCATACTGGAGATCACTACTTGTTAATCATTGATGATGCTTGATGAGTCCTCTATCTAACTCCTTAGATATTCATCCAAGCATCAGCCTCTATGATTCAATCAATGAATCAACAGCTGTATGATTATCAAGTTGGCCATGGTACATAACCCTAATCGTACAGAGGGACCTTATAGTGCATTCATTCATTCAATATCAGAAAGGGAGTGAAACATAATGAATAACTTTTATTGATAAAACATTAATTACAATAACATTTATTGTAGGAATGGTTCGCCTCGGGCTCACATTGCTAACAATCTCCCACTAGCCCTCAAAACCATTCAGGAACAATCCTTAAACCCATACTCATTACATGCTGGTCGAAAACCTTTTGTGTCAAAGGTTTGGTAAGAGGATCAACAATGTTGTCGGCAGAGGCCACCTTGGTGATGATGATGTCACCACGCTTTTGTATCTCCCGAATGATGTGGTATTTCCTTTCTACGTGCTTGCTCTTCTGATGCCATCTGGGTTGCTTCGCCTGAGCAATGGCTCCCGTGTTATCACAGAGTAGCGGGATGGGAGTATCAGAGGAAACTACGCCAAGCTCCTGGATGAACTTGCGCAACCACACCGCCTCCTTTGCTGCGTCCGATGCGGCAATGTAATCGGCTTCTGTTGTTGAATCTGCTGTAGTGTCCTGCTTCTTGCTTCTCCAGCTCACAGCACCACCATTCAACATGAACACAAACCCTGATGTCGACTTTCGATCATCAATATCCGATTGGAAGTCAGAATCTGTATATCCCAAGACTTGGAGATCACCATCTCCGTAGACCAAGATGTAATCTTGCGTCCGTCTTAGATATTTGAATATGTTCTTTACTGCATTCCAGTGTTGTTCTCCATAGCAGGATTGGTAACGACTTACCACTCCCACTGCATGGCAGATTTCTGGCCTAGTGCACATCATGGCATACATTAAGCTTCCTACGGCTGATGCATAAGGACATCCAGCCATGGCCTTCTTTTCCTCAACAGTTTGAGGAGCCATTCCTTTAGACATGTGGATACCATGTCTTAAGTGTAGGAATCCTTTCTTAAAACTATCCATACGGAATCGTTCAAGAATCTTCTTAATGTATCCATGTTGTGACAATCCCAAAATCCTCTTTTCTCGGTTTCTGAACAACTTCAGGCCTAAGATGTAAGAGGCTTCTCCAAGATCTTTCATCTCAAAGGTATGGGATAGCGAAATCTTCACACTGGTCATCATCCCTGTATCATTCCCAATGATAAGGATGTCATCTACATAAAGCATGATGAACACAATAGCACTCCCACTAAGCTTCTTGTATACACAAGGTTCATCAGGATTCTGCACAAAATCATAACTCTTTATGATTTCGTCAAATCTGATGTTCCAACTACGAGAAGCTTGTTTGAGCCCATAGATGGATTTCTTCAGCCTGCATACTTTACCATCCTCAGTCATGAAGCCCTGGGGCTGCTCCATGTAGATATCCTCCTCGAGGTATCCATTGAGGAAAGCCGTCTTGACGTCCATCTGTCAGATGTCGTAGTCAAGATACGCAGCTATAGCCAGCAATGCCCTGATGGATTTAAGCATAGCTACAGGAGAGAATGTCTCATCGTAGTCGATGCCTTCTCTCTGTGTGTAGCCCTTGGCTACGAGCGTGCTTTGAAAGTCTCTACTTTCCCATCAGGTCCCCTCTTTCTCTTGAAGATCTATTTACACCCAATGGGTTTTACCCCTTTAGGTGGATCCTCTAGGGTCCATACACCATTCTTATGCGTGGAGTCAATTTCTGACTTCATTGCTAGAATCCATCTATCCATGTCTTGATACGCAAGTGCTTCATCAAATGAAGTAGGATCAATGTCAGTTTCACTTGATACATGGAATCCATACCTTTCAGGTGGTGCAACCACCCTCGAACTCCTTCGAAGAGGTATGGGTGTTTCATCTTTATTTACTTCTTCAGTTTCTGGTCTAAGAAGCTCAGAATCCTCAGGGGATTCAATGAGTTCCTCTACTTCATTTTTATCTTGACCTTTAAGGAAATCATCCTCTAAAAATTTCACATATCTGGAGATAAAAATCTTTTGGGTCTCAGGGTCATAGAGCTGGTATCCAATACCATCTCTAACATACCCAATGAAGTAACACTCATCGAGTGCGAGATTCCAGCTTACTTGCGTCCACGTTCTTTGCATGGACCAAGCAACCCCAAACCCTCAAATTCTTAACACTAGGTTTGGTTCCATACCATAGCTCATGAGGAGTCTTAGGTACAGATTTGCTAGGAATCTTATTCAGGATATATATTGCAGTCTCTACTGCATATCCCCAGAAACTAAGTGGCAAATGTGCTTTACTCGTCATTGAATGGACCATATCCATGATGGTCCTGTTGCATCTTTCAGCAACACCATTAAGTTGGGGGGTTCCAGGAGTAGTGAGATTGGAGACAATTCCATTCTCTTTGAGGTATTCCTTGAATTCATCAGAGAGGTACTCGCCACCTCGATCAGATCGAATTCGTTTAATATTCCTATCGGTTTGGTTCTCAACCAAAGCTTTGAACTCTTTGAACTTTTCAAAGGTTTCAGATTTATGACGTAATAGGAAGACAAACCCGTATCGCGAATGGTCATCAATAAATGTCAAATAATATCGATATCCATTCCGAGTCGCGGTACTGAAGGGACCACATACATCGGTATGTATTAGGTCAATAATACCTTCGCATCTTGTAACCTTGTTACGGAAAGGAATCCTAGTCATTTTACCACGAATACAATGTTCACAGGTAGGTAAAGATTGAACCTGTAGAAAATCTAAAGGTCCATCCTTTATCAATCCATTGATCCTATCAAGAGATAAATGACCAAGCCTATGATGCCAAATCATGTTTGAATGATTTTCATTATTCCTGGATCTTTTAGGGTTTTTATTAGTGGTTGTAACATTCATGACATGTTCATTAATGCACAATTCATAGAGTCCTCCAGAAGTCAAAATATCATATGCAATATATTTATCATAATGATTTATGACTAATTTATTACAGAACAGGAATGAATATCCACTTCTAACTAGCTTAGATACAGATATTAAATTCCTCCTGACTTCAGGTACATAAAGACACTCTTTAAGTACTAGGACTCTACCACTAGATAATGACAGCCGACAAGTCCCGATGGTGACTGCTGCAACACTTGCATCAGATCTCATCTGGATGACTATCTCCCCTTCTTCAAGTTTTCTAGTTTCCTGAAACAAATGCAACAAATTGCATACATGAACAGAAGCACCAGAATCAACAACCCAACTTCCTTCTCGTCCTACGAGAAAGCTGGTTTCAATGATAAAAGTAGATTTTTTATACCTGCTGGGGCTTTACCTTTGTCGACCGACTTCAGGTAATTCGGGCAGTTACGCCTCCAGTGCCCCGGCTTCTTGCAGTGGTGACAGACGTCGGTTTTCTTCGACGCCATTAATGTGGATGCATTGGAAGAAGAGCCAACACTTTGTCCCTTCTTCTTTCTCTTCTGGGTCGGGCCCTTCCGAGAACCATGCTTCCGACCGCGCTTCTCTTTGACCTGTGAAACCATTGCACTGCCAATGGGACCATCCTTCTTCATCACGTCCTCTGCGGACTTTAATGCAGCAAGGAGGGCAGCACTTGTCAATTCCAACTTATTCATGTGGAATGACACTACAAAGTTATTGAAAGATTTGGGCAACGACAGCAGAATGAAGTCAGCCTGCATGTCTGCATCCATCGTTGCTCCAAGAGTCTCCAGCTCCGATAAGTACCCAAACATTTTGAGTACATGTTCACGGACCGAAGTCCCTTCCTGCATCTTGCAGCGAATGAGGTCTTTCATAACATTGTACCGCTGGGTGTCACCAAACATATCTTTTAGGTTCTGCATGATCTCCTAGCAAGTACTCATCTCCACATGTTGTTTCTAAAGAATATTGGAGAGAGAACCCAAGATATAGCATCTAGCCAAGACATGATCCTCATCATACTTGTCATTGGATGCTTTTTCTTCCTTGGATTTAGGGTTCTCATGCTTGTCCTCAGAGAGCATATAACTGATGCGCTCCGCAGAGAGAACAAGCTCCAAATTACGGATCCAATCCGAGTAATTTGGTCCGGTCAACTGGTTGACCTCCAGAAGCCTGCTCAATGGGTTCATGGATTTCATTTTTTGAAATTGAGAATGCACTATATTAGAACATATAATCATATATTCAATTCAGTTTTATTTGATTAAAGCATTTTAAATCAAATTAGTCTTGCTATGTCAACTATGAAAGTTTATTCTCTTATTCATTTTTTAGTAGGAGATATACTTACCGATATATCTCAAGCAAGAACTTTGATCTCCTCTTTACCTTTGTCATATCCCAATAATATGAGAACTTATGACTCCAATAAAGAGAAGCGGGAACACATTCCGCCTTGCAAGTCCAACTTGCATTTTCCCAATTCGGTCTTTAATGCCCGGGCCCACCACCCCTAAGGTGATGTTGACCCGTCATTAATTGAACCAACCGTCAACAGGAATACAACTCGCTATGCGCAATCCAATATCGCCCCAATAATACGAGGATTCGATATTGGGGTCACTACGCATACGTCTTTACTCTTTCGAGAAGCGACGAGCCCGATCCAAATGGATCATATGCAGGAGCTGTCACTTCGGACAGGCGTCTCCTACATATAATATTTGGCGACGAAACCCTTCGACTTGATGGGAGACTATGGATGTCACTTATGTGATCCTCCACCTCTTATTCAAATTTAATTAATTAACATGAATCATATTCATATAATTAATTCTTCCAAGGGAATTATTATCTCTAATCATATTAGAGTATTTCAATTGGACATAATCAATTTAATCATATTAAATTAATTATCAATCCAATTCAATCAATCAAGCTTGATTATTTTACTTGAATATATATATATATATATGGTAATATCTCAAAATACGTATTAATTCAAATTTTAATAATTAGAAAAAATACATCTTAATCCTTCGGACATTATCCCGGCCCTGCCCGCTGTCATGGCAAGTACCGACGAGAGTGGGACGGACCACATACGTTGCAACCCGCAACCCCAATGCTCTCCGACTAGACACCATATCCACATCGGGAAAGGATAATGCCAAATTGATTAATTTGTACTTGAGATGATCATTGGTTCTTCAACCGAAATTGTACCATATAGTAATAATCAAAACATTTTTGATTATAAGGAAATTTGCTAGACAAATTCCCAAATCCTATTCAAGCATCAAGTTTGAAAGATTGTGGTTTCCAATTATGATTTAGATCACATCTTTATCAATTAATTGGTTGGGGCCAAGTCAATTAGGCAAATAATCATGTTTCAATATTTCACAAATATTTTTCAAGATTATTTCACGAAATTAACAATTAATTTCACTAATTGACAATCACTTGGTTCTAGATTAGGAATGTAATTTCAGTAAGGACCCCTACTCACTAAAATTAACATATCTCAATCAATTTAAATCCAAATTAAGCAAACTCAATTTTCATAGATTGCTAACTTGATTTAAGACAGAACCTAAGTGGAGTTGTACGCATTTCGAGGCAGATGATAACAGTAATTAACTCTTTAATCATGTTAAAATCTACTGTTCCCGCAACAGTGCATACATGTTCCTTAAAACAACCATATCTAGAGCATACGAAATCCGATTTACGCAAACTCAGTTCCTATGGTTTCCTTATCTAATGGGGAACAAAATCCAAGTATTAAATTCGTGTTTAAATAATTTAAACAGTGCCGAATTTTTCTACTAAACAGATCTGCGAAATCAAATGCGATGAAAACTTTCGCGATCTAAACGAACCCAAGTCGTCCTCGGTTTTTCGAATCATATTCGAAACCGTCAACCTGGCTCTGATACCACTTGAAGGATATGGAGAAATCCTCAAGCGCATCACGGAAGCGTGATCGTCGTATCGGATACGACGAAGAACGACTAGTCGTACTAGTTGTTCGGTGCAGCGGAATTTAAAAATTTTTTATCCCATGAAACCACATGATCCGAGAACCATTCTCAAATCGTTTCATCTATAACCACAGCAAGTATAATGCAATACCTCTTGAAGCGTGGTTGATAAAGTCTCTACGAAAAGAGACCTCCTGTCTCAAGTCCGATCGTCGGAGTAACGGCTTGTGAGCGCGGGGATGAGTCGCGGTGTCCTCGCAATCCAAGTTGATCCAAGCACGGTTGCTCCTGATCTCGTCGCACGAGATCAAACGTCTCCTTCGTGAATGAAGCACTCCAAGAAGACGAAGAACCGCAGAGAGTCGAAGCAGCAGCACGATGGCGCGGGCGTCGACGATTCTCTCCACCAAGGTGGACGGCCACCAAGAAGAGAGGGAGAGATAGGGCTGTCGAGTATGAGAAAGAGAGAGAGAGAGAGTTGTTTTCTACAATAGCATGTGTAAAGAGAGAGACAAGTATGCCTCTCTATTTGTAGGGTTTTGGGATCCATGGATCTCAATCCATGGGACACATAAAATCAATGGGTGAGATTGATTTATGTCAATCCAATGGTTAAGATTGTTGTTGTTAAAAACAACAAATTTAGGTTAAAATATATTTGACAAAATCAAATATAATTTAATCCTAAATCAACCCAACAAATAAGGAGAGAAGATACATGGAGATTTCATCTCCATGTGCCTTCCAAAGTGGACGGCCACACATTCCTTATAGGAATGATGTGTCGCCCATGGAGATTGCATGGAGATTGCAATCTCATGGAAATCCATGAGATTGCATATCTCCTTGAAATCTCTCTTATTTATTTGCAACAAATTTATTGGGTTTTTATTCTTAAAAAATAATTCACAATTATCTTTGAGAATATTGCATTCTTGCCATGGAAAAATTGTGAATCATATTCACAATCCAAAACAACATATAATTCATATTGTTAATTAATTGCACAATGTGTATCCAATACACATAATAATTAATCAGCACATATAAATTATAATTAACTCTCTCTAATACATTATAAATCACATTTTTAATATATTATGAATAATTGGATATTTCTATCCACATTATTCTTATCCATAATAATCAAATCACATTTAATCATATTGGATAATTTCTTATACATCATGATAATTAAATCACATTTAATTATCAACTTCTCTTTGCTTAGATCTTATGGAATTGTTCTTAAACCATTTAAGAACAATGCTATTTCTCCTCGGATACTTGGAGATAAGGACAGGGCGATTGTATTGTTCCACGTATAGTGACTTGGATATTGAGATCACATCTCAAATCTAGATCCCATGGACCTCTCATAGATGCTTGACTAAGTCAAGACCGTAAACTAATCTTCTCATTGCATCTGAATCTCATTCAGATCAATGTCCAGTATATGGACTAAGATTAGGTCACTTCTCTAATAAAAGGAGTCACTAAAATCCAGACCTGTTTCATCACTCCCTCGGAATGGAAGCGTCATGGTTATACAATCGTTTATGATCAAATCACCCTTCAGGTATTCCCAATACCTGCACATCCTGCATACTGGAAGACTTATGATCATTATGAAGATATAGATCATTTTTACACTGTCATCTTCATAGTCTGATCATCAAGTTTCTCAATCTTGGTCCTTGGGATATGGTATAGATCATATGCTTTCACAAAGCATATATCTTTACCTTCAAATTCATATCATGCTTCTAAAGCATGATGACCATGCATGGAATTTGGTCAATCCCAATACCTCATGAGTGAGCTCATGTCTCCCGGTTCACAAGTGAACTTGTATGATCCCTTTGAGAGATCATATTACTCATATGCCCTTACATGCACACCAGCTCGCCGGTATATAGACCTTGGTTAGGTCATCAACCTATTGGTCTGCCAAATGTACATACTCAGACATATAGCAATACATCTGTCTCTGGTCAGAGGATGCTTGCCTGTGATGTGACAGTATTCATCATAGGTCTTTGGTTATCTAGATCTCGTTAAGTCAACTCATTGACTCAACTAATCTGATACCTCCGAATCAATATTCCCATGCAGAGGACCTGCATCAAGAGGTCGATCAGATATCAGTCTAATGAGATAGGATTGCCATCTCCCACTCATACTGGAGATCACTACTTGTTAATCATTGATGATGCTTGATGAGTCCTCTATCTAACTCCTTAGATATTCATCCAAGCATCAGCCTCTATGATTCAATCAATGAATCAACAGCTGTATGATTATCAAGTTGGCCATGGTACATAACCCTAATTGTATAGAGGGACCTTATAGTGCATTCATTCATTCAATATCTGAAAGGGAGTGAAACATAGTCAATAACTTTTATTGATAAAACATTAATTACAATAACATTTATTGTAGGAATGGTTCGCCTCGGGCTAACATTGCTAACAGATGAAGCCACAGTTCATCATCTTTATTATATCATTTTGGCCTCAAAACACTGGCAAGTGCTTGTAAATAACCTTAATTCCCGCATCTTAGCATCCATGCATATGCATGTAAATAGTGTATAAAATACTGTATTTAAAGCCAAAATTATAGAATAAATAAAAGAAAAGAAAAAGAATAAAATATTGTAAATATTTTATGACCCGAAACCCCGAGACCTAGGCATCTCGATGAATAGGTCGACAAGGAATAAAGTAGGGGGAGATAAGGGCCAAAATACACTCAAAATACCTTTTATTCAATTCATTCTTTATTCATTTTGGGACCTATTTTTGGTTCCACTTTTTGTACTCTATATAAAGAAACTTTGTACATAAAAGTTGTAGATAATTAAATAAAGAAAAGTACAAAATTGATTTCACACAAAAATAATGTACAGATAAAAAGTTATGATCGGAATAAAATCCAGACTTCCAACTTCCCAGACCCGTATCTTACAAATAAAAACTCGAAAGTTGAGTTTTGGACCCCACTTGTATACTTGTACAGATTAAAGTATTCTTTTTATTTATTATTCATTATTTTTATAATTTTATAAATTTATGAATATTAATTATAATATATATGTACATTAAAACATGAATAAAACAAAAACAAAACACAAAAATAAAATACTTGTTTATAATACATAGGTATAATACCTGTACATATACCTGTATAATTTATACTTTCATTTTAGTAAGTGTATAAAACACTTCAAAAAAATAAAATAAAAATATATTTAAGTGTGTAAAAATACTTTATAAATTTATAAAATCATAAACAAAAATAAATAAATTAAAGATACAAAATAAAAATGAAATATTAAAATACATAGATATATATACCTATATGAACCTAAAATGGTAACTTGTAAAAGAACACCTTATAAAAATAACTAAAAATCAGATTAAAATACCTTAGAAAATAACAATTATTTTTTATTTTATAACCTAAAATTAATAAAATCATTTTTTTATTTTTAATCGAATTTATAAACATTTCTTCTAGGGATTTTTCCTGGTTGGTCCACGTGGACCAACCAGGTACCGGTCCCAGTTGATCTCGGTCAACTGGTCGTTCCCCCCCATGTGCGCCTTGTCAGACCTCGTTTTGGCCCCGTCTTCTCGATTTTTTCGAGGTCAATGCTTGCACTATTTTGTGTTGCAACCTAAACGACTTTTCCTCCCCTACAATCGAGTTTTCATGCCATTGCGTTGTTTCGGAGAATGGATCGACGATTCGCTCGATACGCCTTGATCTTCTCGGCCATCCATCAACCCTTCAAAACGCCACCCCCCTCTTCCTTTTCGAATTTGAACCCCATTTTGCCCCGACCTTCTCCCTCTTTCGTGTGCTTTTGTTACCTGGAGGTGACAGCTCCAGACTGAGCTGACCAAGGAGGAGTTTCGTCGCGGATTAGGGCGAGTTCCACCACCTCCGGCGAATCCCGCCGTCGAGGTATTTTCTACCTCAGGTTCTTCCCTTTGAGGTGTTTATTTTTCTTCATTGTTCTTCGTATCTTGTTCCCCTTATCCTTCGGAACCCACTAGTGTTTCCCTCTTCGATCGAGAACCCTGTAATCATCAGCCCCACCACCTCGCCGGAGCAAGCTCCGGCGAGCCCTATTCCCACACGTACGTCATCCACTCCATCCGCGAGACCCCTGGAACCATATTTGCGTGTATTTGAGCAGTCTTGCAGGTTTCAGGAGTCAAAAGACCTTCCCAGGGGGTCGATTTTGTGCAGCACGAGGTACCTGGACCCCATCATCTTCTCCGACCCTTCCACGATGCATCAAGGCTCATTGAGTCATTTTGGCCCCGTCGTCGGGTCGGAGGATCTTCCAGGAGTCGTTGGAGCCTTGCAGGATCGAAGGAGAAGGCCGGAGCTCCGCAAGATCGCCGACCGATGCTCGTACGTGACCGTGTTCTTCCCTGTTCTTCCAGGGAGGTTTACGGCCGTTGGATCGGGTTCTGGTCCCATAATCTTCATCGGTCGTCCGATCCTGTGATCCTCAGCCGTTCGATCGTCCCAGAGCAATCTAATCTAAGCCGAAGGGGTATCGCGCTTCGTGAGGCCGCCACGTGTATAAGTGACGAGAGATCTGCCGTCTGATCCGCTGGGTGAGGGATTTTTACATTTTTCCCCTCACGTTTTTGTGTAGTTATTCATTAGTATTAAAACTTTTATTGGCTGTTTTGAAACTTTGTAATATTTTCACATCGACCCTTGTAGTTTCGTTAATCGCAGAACGATCCTAGTCCACGTCATCTCACGTGATTCGTGCACGTGAGGTGCCTGGACATTTTGCGAAGGACCACGGTGGGTTTGTGTATTTTGCCTTGGTTCTGAAACATTTTATTAGAGTTATAATATTTCTGGCATTTTTGCATATAAGCCCCTATTGTTTTGGAATATTACATCTCAGTCCTCCCCATGCGCGTGCATAACACGTGCGTGGTGGACTTTTTGCGTGGAAGGACTTGCGGCTTTGGAGATTGATATTTAGTCCAGGAAGTTTTCAATTAGTTATATATTTTGTGGATAAATTGCGTTTGTACCCCCTGGACTTTTCCCATATTACTAAAATACCCCTGCCAGTTTGTAGTTTCTTGTCGTTTCTACTATTTATTGCATGCATCTATAAATCGCTAAAAATCACCAAAAAATCATCTTAAGCTCATGTTGCATACTAGTTTCACGTCATATTTGTATTTTGCATATTTATTGCATTTTATTATTTATTAAAAATAAAAAACATGCATTTTCAGCACTGTTTGCATTAGAAAATCCATAAGAATTAGTAAAAGTTTTTGAAAAATTCCAAAAAAAATATATTTTGCGTGTCTAATCATATTTTAGTGTCAATTCAAAAATCACTAAAAAATTCAAAGTAAAACTCCTAAAAATTAGAAAACCCTAAAAACTTCATAAAAATCTAAAAAATTCTAGAAAAGTCCTAAAAATACAAATTCAGTTTCTATAGTTTCCTTATTGTATTGCCTTTATTTTAAAAATAATTTGAAGAATTTTTGATACTGTTTGATAATTTTTATCCTCATTTTCATTTTGTCCAGTAGGTTAGTTCACTGTTTTCTAGTATTTTGACCATTAAAAATACCAAAAACATTCAGAAAAATCTCAAAAAATCACAAAACATTATGAAATTATAAAAAGCTTAAAAAATATTTTATTTCCTTATTTTTGAGTATTTTTACGTATTTTTATAAATACCTTGTCCTTCTCTTTCTTACTTTGTATATACATATTCTATTATTGAAAAAGAAAATATAAAAGTATAAAATATAAAAAAATCAGAAAATTAAAAACCAAAATAGAAAATATAAAATTAAAAATAAAATAAAATAACTAAAATTAAAAACCCACAAAAAATTGCATACTTGTAGACACTTGATCACACATCACATTTTGCTTGTTCTATCCTGCTTGCTCCCTGAGTTCGACACTCTACACACTTGCACACTATACACACTTTTATAGAGTTAATAATAAATTTTAACTCCACATTACATCTCATTGTTTGATTGATTTGATTGTGGGTTTATTGTTGATTAATACGGGTTTTGTGAGCGATCGCCACAGCGACATTGTGGTCCCGCCTTGTGTGGACTATTTAGACCCTTATCAAATCCGTGTTATCAATGATGTCGATTTAAAAAATCATGTTATCGTTAAAAAAATGTCTGCCTGGATGGAGGCCATTGGAGTCTCTGTTTCTAACGAAATTCGAATGACATATAGGAGGGATATAGGGATGAATATACATGGTGACATTTTTTGAAAAAAATAAAAAAATGTCAAAAATGGTGTGGGGGCAGCCCCATTAACCTCATATATATATATATATAGGATTTAATGGGGCTGCCCCCGTTCCATTTTTCATCAAATTTTTTTATTTTTTTGAAAAATATCATCATGTATATTCATCCCTATATCCCTCCTATATGCCATTCGAATTTTGTCAGAAACAGAGACTCCTACGGCCTCCATCGAGATGATGTCGATTTAAAAAATCCTGTTACCGTTAAAAAATGGCTGACCGGATGGAGTAAAATGTGACTGCTCCCACCCCCATTTTCCTCCAAATTTTTATATTTTTTTGGAAATAAAAATTTGTATATTCATCATTAAATCCCTCTAACATTCTATTAAAATTTCGTCAGAAACAGAGACTCCTATGGCCTCCATCCAAACATGATCGATTTAAAAAATTCTGCGACCGTTATAAAAATGACGTCTGGATGGAGGGCCTAGGAGTCTTTGTTTCTGACGAAATTTTAATAGAATGTTAGAGGGATATAGTGATGAATATTCAAATTTTTATTTTCCAAAAAAATAAAAAAATTGACGAAAAATAAGGGTGGAAGTAGCCTCATTGGCTACTCTTTTCTCAATATATATATGTTTGAATAGTAATGGATAATGTTATAATGTTAGGGCGGTTAGAAAATTGTCAAGAACCAAAACAAATATAAGAGATATGTGCTACTACGTCATGAATCATAACTAGCCATTGTCGCACTCTTTCATCTAAATAAGCTACAAGTTATAACTATACTACTCTTGCGAGAAAGTTTAACTAATTTGAATATAATAAATTGGGGGCAGGGAGCCTGCACCCTGGGGTGTAGGAAACTCCCTGCACCCATCCCCATTTTTTGATTTTTTTTATTTTTTGGATTAAAAAGTGGGGGGATTAACTTAATATATTAATGGGAATATGTGTTTCAAGTTTCATGTAAAACAAACATTCCTAATACGCTCATCTAGATAGGGTCGATTTCAGTAATTCTGAGACCATTAAAATTTGGTAGTCTTGATGGAGATGATAAAAGTCTCAAATTAAGTTGAATTTGGAATGACAACATGGTGATACATAGTGATCTAAATCACCCAAAGTTTCATTTCAAAAAAATCAAAAAATAATGAAAAATTAGGCCGGGTGTAGGAAGTTACCTACACCCGCCGAGGTAGGCTCCTTTTTCCCTAATAAATTCGTAGATTCTAAAGTTGTTTTTTCCTCTTATTTTTATCCTATCATTACAAGGAAAGATTTTTCTTTTAGTCCATTTTTGCAGCATCTCAACCTGCTCCGATCCAAATCCTTTCCGATGATGCTAGCTTCGTTCCTTTAGGGAACATTCAGTCTGAAAATAAGTAGGAATAAGAATGAGGAATAAAGAGGATAATGACTTATTCTCTGTTCAACAGGAAATATATGAATAAGGTGAATAACGTGAAATAGTAGAATGTGGATGAAAATAACCGTAATCTTGCGAACCACACCGGGCAAAGAATTGACCACTTATTCTATTACTTATTCTCCAAACGAATAGATTGTTTGTCATAAAACATTGAAATAAACACGTAACATGCACCGTACTATGTCATACATTAACAATGAAATTCTAAGTAATTACAATGCTTTCTGGGCAACCAAACATATGCCTTTATACTCGAAATGGGATTATATTTAAAATATTTCTAAGTAAAGGCTACCATACATTACAGGTGGCTTCTAAATCTATCGTGTGACGGCATTCCTCCGTGAACCAGGGTTTTATGCAAAGCAATTGCATCCCTCCATTCTTATGATCTTTCATTAGTTTGATCGTCTATCGGATAAACGAAATATGCTATCAAAATTTAAGTATGACAAAATGATTGATATTGATAGAGCAAACAAAATAATCCACGATCGTTTATCACATTATTATAACTTAAACTCGATACATCATATTGATATGCGACCTATGATGGACTGCTAATTGCCTTGGTTAATTATGTCATGTTGTTGTGGTCGGGCAATCGGGATCGATCAAAATTTAACCACACAAAATAATAAATCAGTGAATTAATTAATGTATGATTTTATGTATTTTTAACACAGGCAAGCCCAAGGATCGACTCAAGGAGGCAAAGGAACGTCAGGTCAACTTAAATTAATTAGCTCATGGTTTGCCGAACAGAATTTTTTTATGTATTTTTTATGCAATAAAAATGTAAATGCAAAAATATGGATGAACTAGGGTATTAAGAATCAAGCAACTTAGTTAAATTAATTTTAATGTGAAATTAGTCCAATTTAGCCAAGTTATATTTTTTATGGGAACCTAATCCGATGATGAATGTAAAATGTATTTTTTTTGAATTTTTGGATTTAAAATGCTTCAATGAAAAATATAAACTTTTTAGGGTTTTATGTAATTTTTCATGCAAATAGAATGCAAAATTAATGAAATTTTTACTGGAAGTGAAACATGATGAAATGAAGTTACGGTAATTTTTAAGAAATTTCTGACACTATATGAATTTTTTATGAATTATTTAATGAAAATAGAGTGCTTGTGAGTATTCAATTCCTACTAAATCTACCAAATCAAGTTATTTAAAAATCAATTTATCTCAAAAATATATTTTAATAGGCAATCAAGGAGATTTGAAATTTTGCAAAAAAAATATTCGTAGATTTAATTAAAAATCAGTTGCATAAATCACTCAACAATTTATTTTATACATAAGAGATATCATTTTTGATGAATTTGAAAAGTAATTAAAGCACATTTAGACACATCATTTCTGATTTTTACATAGTTTTTGGAGCAAGATATAATTAAATATGAATTTCAGACCATAAATTGAGTAAACTAAGTATTTTTTCACAAAAATAATTTTAATTAACTACCCAATGCTCATAAAATTACAAATAAATAGCTAGAGATACAAAATTATGTGAGATACAACATACTATTTTTCATTAATAAAGTGATGCCAAAACCAAATTGACTCTCAAACACAGGAGTATCTGTGCAATTTAGACAACAAAACTTAATAAACAAATTATGCTTAAGAACACTTTTCCATATATGGAAATCCATGGGAAGACTATTTCACAAAATAAAAAATAAAAAATAAAAAATGGACCTTCTTCTTCGGGAGATGTTAAGGCACAATGGAATCGAGGCCCGATGGCGTGGCGATACGTGAAGAGCGACGACACGTGGGAGACCTGGGGACTAGAAGGTGACTGACGGTTGGTGCACGCGAAGGCTGTCATCGTGCATGCGGGGCTGGAAACACGGAAGGGTGATGCAGGTGGTGGGCTCCTACTCCTCGATGTCGGAGGAGGTGGCGATGAGGCAGTTGCGCACCATCGTGCACGAAGGCTGGAGGGTTGAGAGGGTGGAGCAGCGGGTGGTTGCGTACATGGGGGTGAGTGGAGGCACGTCAATGAACGGAGCTCCTCTGTATGGGAGCTGGAGAGGTAGTCGGCGTTGGGGCTAGCTACAGCGGTGGTCGTGTGCATGGGTGCAAGAGGTGAGGCACGCAGTGGAGGGGCAGGCGATGGCGCAGGCGGGGCCGTCGACGGCCTGCGGTGAAGGGGCATGGGTCAGCGGTGGGGGAGTCGACTCGTGCTTGCTTTTTTTTATATTTTTTTAAACAGTGAATGATCACACATGAGGATGAAATATGGGGATAGTGATTTCATGGTGATGTTGATGGATGAAAGTGAAAATGGTGTGGTTGAAGATGATAAAAAATGCAAATGCAAAAATGATGAAGATGATATGATGATGTGAGAAAAATGCAAATAAAATAAAAATGATGATAAATAAAAAGGAGAGAAATAAAATTACTTAAGATGGAAGAGGATGCATTAGGTGTGCTCACTAAGAACAGGGTCTTCGCTCAAATCGACGGCGAGCAATGAGCTCGAGCAGCGTGCGGAGGCGGTTGCGACGTTGATCGGAATGCCAACGTTGCTCAACCGCAGGTATATCGTTGTCACCGAATCAACTCAGGGAGCTTGGCTCTCTTTCTCACATAAACGTGGATCAAAGGCAAAATGAGGAGAATGAGATGAATAAAAAGAGAAGAAAATGGAAGTTGGAAAAATGGTGGAATGGTGGAGTTGAATGAGAGGTTACAAAAAATGGTGGAGTTCAATGGAGGCTAATGGAAGAAAAGAGTAGTTTATGTAGAAAATGGAAACTAAATAAAATAAAATAAAATAAAATAAAAGTAGGCTACTAAAAAGAGAGAATAAAATAAAGAGAAAAAGAAAATGGAGAATTCACAACCAACAAAATAATATGTACATGATTTTTTTACTTTTCTATTTTTTATTTTTGATAAAAGATAAATAGAATAAAATAATAGAAATAATGCAAACATAATTTTTTTAAAATTTGTTATTAATTAAGAAAATGAAAAAATAGGAAAAGAAAAATATGTATATTATATACAAGGTCACTTCACCTTATTTTCAACGACAAAACAATTTTTGAGATTTTTTTAATTATGTAATTTATAAAAAAAATAAACTAAATAAATTAATAGAAAGAGAAAAAACAAAAAAGGGTTAGATTTGTACAAAAAATGTCAAAGTCAAATTTATTACATCATGTACAATATATAAGTAGGTCTCAAAATTCAAATTTTGCAAACGAGCCTAGATTTTAATGAAATCACTTTCATTGGATAGATAAGTTTCTATCTTAAACTTTAAAAGTGAGATTGGTGAATTTGGAGTACATACGAAGCGGGAATTTGGCCGAGAAGTTGGATTTTACGGCCTTTTCTCTTTTAGAGCTAGGAGCATTTATTTAAGGTGGAATTTATTTTCTATTTTTGTATTTTTATACGCATTTTTATAAGTAAGTTAGACAAAAAATAGCTGAAAAGGAGTTAGTATGAAATTACTAAAAATATTGTAATTTTTGGATATTTACAGGTGAAAAACTCCTTTATTTTACGGCTTTTTATTATGAAATTATTTTATAATAATATAATATACAATCATTAGTGTATTTTATTTACAAGAGTTAATTTATTAGTTTAATGATTTTAGGGACAATTATTTGAGATTTAGCTCAGGGATGTTGCTAACATCAATATACTGAGATGATAAATCACGGATTCATCCCCCATATACTTAAACTTTGCTAGTCCTCGAGGAAACAAAGAATGAATAAGTTGGATTAACATCTGACTGTACATGTGAATACAAGACTTGATCCGTTGAAGAACTCTCGATTTTAGACATCCTAAAATTCTAAGTTGAATCAAGCTCTAGTCAAAAGGTTTCTAATTTCCATAATCACCAAACTCTCTCTCTATATACATATATAATAGGGATATGACATTAAGTGTGGACTGCAGTCACAAGAGTAGAGTAGCAACATCATCCAAGATTCTAGTCTAAGAAATTTTCCTAAGAACCCGACCCTCAACACTAGGGAATAAATCATTTCTTGCATCCAATCCACTCATTGGCTATCGACTTAAAAGTGTAGATGGAAGGTCAGTTGATGGAAGGCATAAGATTGTGTCATTTTTTCTCTCCCTCTCATTGGATCAAGGATCCTCTCGAGTGATTTATTAACTCAACATATGTATTTTTTTGGTTGTTGATCAGTGTGTCCGTCAAGAGACTTCAGAGTCGTCTGCACTTGTTTTCTTGGGAATACACCGAGGTGTGTCTTTTTTGAGTACCTATCACACCTTCTACACCCAGACTTATAGCATTTACGATGCAGAGCCCTTTTTCGGTGCTATCCCGACTCCTGATCCTAATAGCGATGGTCCAAGTGGACACTTTGAAATGGTTGGGAGCACTCGCCTTTCGTGGAAGCTCTTTGTATTTGACTTTGTAATGCAGAGCTTTTACGTTTTTTGAATTTTGGCTATCTCCATTGCATTTACCAAGTTGGCGCACACTGATAAACAATCTTTTGATTTCATCATACCTTGGCACATAAGTCAATGTCAATAAATAGTACAAGAACCATGCTCTCATACTGGCTAAAGGTGCTAACACTAAGGTTTCATGAAGCCTTCATCGATTTAGTCCATCCTTGAGCATCATAAAATCAGGTCCAAACTCAAATCTGTCGTCCCAATTCCTCAAGTGAAATTTGAACTCATCTCATCATAACCGCAGTCATGTATGTGACGTACTGATCATATTCTTAAGGTAGAACTAAGCGTGCAATATAGCACACAAATCTTTCAAACTAGAGAACTGCGAATAATTAATTCAAAGATCCTAATGATTAAGGCTGGTTAAATTAAAATCTCAAGACCTCATAAACCAAGTGTTCTTGAACTTCACTAGTCTTGTGTGAATGTAAAAGTGTCAGGGACTAAATCAACTCATTATTATGATTTTTTATTTTTTTGAAAAGAAGAAAAAAATTAGAAAAGTTTTTTTTGAAAAAGTTTACCCATCCTGTGATTATTACATAATATATATAAATTCGTGAAAGTACGAGTTGTGGGTAAAGTATTTATGTAATATATACACGCCCCCTATACTTAGCATGTGCTATATCCTCAGAGCACAAGAAGTGAGGAAAAAGACATAGCTCGTGCTAAGCATAGGAGAGTTAAAATAACAAAAGTATAGAATTCTATCTGCCCCCCTATACTTAGGCTCTGGTCAGCCTAAGTGTAGAAGAAGAGCAAAAACGGGGCAGACGAGGTCAAGAGGAGAAATGGATGAGTATATACACATGGCGGACGTCGGTCCCCCCTGTACTAGGCTCTGGTTAGCCTAAGTATAGGACAGGAGTAAGTGTGAGAACCGATGCGATCTGGAGAATATACAGAAGGGAGAATGTACAAGAGTGAATGAATCTTCTAACCTGTTGAATCTTGATGATGCATCTTCATGAAGAGTAATATGATGTATATGCTATGTGCTCACTCTACATGAAGTTGATGACCTCGACTTGGACTAATTTCTCTTTAGAATCTACAAAATACTTCAACAGTTGTCAATTCACCCACATGGAATTGTGCACCACCTGTGAGATCAGCTATCTCTACACTTCCATTCTTGTGCACTTCTTAACAACAAAGGGACCCGCCCACTTAGATTTGAGCTTCTCATGGAACTTTTCAACCTGGCATTAAACAATCATACCTTTTGCTCATGGACAAAGTCTTTGCACCTAATGTAATGATCATGCCATCTCTTTACTTTATCCTTATAAATCAAACAGTTGTCATATGCCCTATTTCAGAATTCCACAAGCTCGTTCAAGTTCAAGTCTCGACAAAGCTTCCCTAGGTGACAACTCTAATTAATCTGCTTAATTTCCTATTTGAATTTGTGAATCAGCTCTACGGGCAAATGACATGGCTTGCCATAGATCATTCCGAATGGTGAAGTGCCCAATGGTGTCTTGTAGGTTGACCTAATAGGCCCACAGAACTTGGTCCAAGTGGTGGGACCAGTTCTTCCTATCGAGACGAACCAACTTCTGCAAAATACTCTTCACCTCTCTATTCAAAACCTCTGCCATGCCATTGGTTTGTGGGTGGTAAGGAATAGTGACTCTGTGCTCAAATCCATATTCCTTGGCTAAAGATCTCACATCTCGGTTCACGAAGTGGCTACCCCCATCTGATATCAAAACTTTTGGCACCCTGAACCTGATAATAATATGATATCTCACAAACTTACAGACAGTCTTGATGTTTGTGGTTCAGATTGGGATAACCTCCACCCACCCGGATAAATAGTCAACTGCCAACAAGATGTACTTGTGTCCTTAGTTGTTGGGGTAGGGACCTATAAAATCTATACCCCATGCGTCAAAAACATCGCAAATTATCATAGGTTGCATGGACATCTCATCTCTCTAAGTAACTGTCCCTCCCATCCTCTGACAAATCAAGCACTATGAATAGGGTCGACCAATAAGATCTGCATTGGAGTACCTTGTAGGTGGTTCTCTTCCCCGAAAGGTGTCATCCGCCATCAATAACGTGAGGACACTCTGGTATTCCTCTTGAGGAATACACCTTCTCCAAACAAAATCCGACCATTTAAAGAAAAGGAACGGATCACCCCAATGGTATCTCCTCAAATCCGACTTCAGTCGTTTAATGTTGCTCCTACTCAACCTTAGGGAACTTGCTTGGAGACAAGAATGTTCACCATGCTAGCATACTAATGAGTCCGTAATTCATAACACTAAAAGTTGAAAATAGATCTTCGTTCCTGAGTAATTAGATGCATTTCATCGTTTATTATGCATTTTTACCATTCATGCATTTAGAATTAATAGCTGCATTTTAGCATGCATAATTGCACTCATAAACATCTTCACATTTTCACCTATTTTCATGTATTTTAACTAATTCATGCTAACTCCAATTGACCTCAAACCTCCTTCGTTGTGTACATATTACTAAAAAGGTTAAAGGAAAAATATCAAATAATTGGCCCATGAGACAAAAAAATCAAATTTCAGAATAGACAAACTAAAACACACATATCTTCCTCATATAATATCTGATTTAGGTCTATTCACTTTTAAATTAATATATATTCTAAGACCTTCAAAACAAGACTAATTTCGTAAAAATCGGAGCTCATATGTTGGGTTTTGGGTCTCTTTTTCCCATTTTTGTGTTTTACTTGATTTTGATCTATTATTTTATGTATGTAATACTCTTTTTGTTTTATTTATTTTTCATTTATATTATTTGATGAAAGTTTTAATAAAATTCACAAAAATCCAATTCCAAAAAAAGATTGAAATCAAAGAAACTGACCGAGTCCGAATGTCCTTTGTGAGTTTGTACAAATATCTTCCATTTTCTACTTTGTTTTATTCTCCTATTTTATTATTTATTAAAAATCTAAAAATACAAAAATGTGTTAATATTTATCTTTTATTTTATCATCTTTTTTCCTATTTTTCCCTTAATTAAAAATCACCTGAAAATACAAAACCCAAAAATCAAGGTATTTTATGTACATAGAGCACCTTAAAAATATCATTTTGCATAGATGACCTGTTTTGCTCTCAGTCCCTTCATCAAAGTTGTAGATCTCATCGAGATAAGCAATTTCGTGAAGAAAATTTTTTGGTCTGAGGTCGTTTGCTATTTCTTTCGTATTTATCTTAAGAATTTATTTCTCGATTTTTCACTTGCTAACACGTGGCAGCTCCTTGAGCCGCCGCGTGTCACTCTATTTTGGTATTTATTTCTATTTATTTTATTTAAAAATATAAAAAAAAGTAAATAAATAAAATAAAAAAGAAACCACACGTACATGTCAAGTGAGGTCTCTTTTCCTCCCCCTACTACTGCAATCGTGCAACCCCATCTTCTTCCTCTCCCAGTCAATGTACCTCCTCTAACTGGCTCCTCTCCCTTCGTCACGCAACCTCTATAACCGCCCGAGATCCTTTGGCCCACCGTCCACCGTGCAACCACCTCCCTCTATCCTTATCCCCATTGCCTACTCATCTTTCCTCCCTATAAAACCCCATCGACGTCTTCCCTCACCGGTGCCATTCACAACAAGGTCGAGTGCCGTCAGCTTCAGGCTCTCACCTATGACAGACGTGAGGCGTCCTTTTGAGGCGATGGCAACCAAAGACCCTCGCCGGTGTGATCCAAGACGGAGCCTTCTTCGTTTTGTTGCAGCAGATCACCATGTTGCTTAGCTTCGCTATGCTCTGGCAGCTTGAGGAGACGAATAGAGCTTCAGCACGAGTTCCTTCCGTAGGCACTCCTTCATCATCCCCAGGCAGTCTCTCGGCTCCTTCTCCCTTCTCTTCTCCTTCCTCTTCCCCTATTCTTTTTCTTCCTCTGTTCTTTTCTCTTTCCCTTCCTCTATTTTCTCGTAAAACCTCTGTTCACCCCCAATTCCTCTGTTCCCTCTCTCGTACCCATCATCTCCATCCTAATTCATTCACACCCAACAGCCACGTGATTGCTTCTACTCCGACCATCCTCGTGTCGTCGAGCCAACGCGATTCCACTCCATATAGACACGACAACGATCATCTTTAATGTCTTCTCATCGCCCGTTGCTACTCCAACCTCAGCTGTGTTCTTCGCCAACACCTCCCGGCTGGAGCCAGGAGCCGTCAACATCACTGCATCTTCCTAGCGCTTCTTCTTCACCTTCTAGGAGGGTAACACCAAATCTCCAACGACGAAAGTATTCTGCTTCTCCTCTAGTCGCCATCGACTAACTTCACCCCTCAGTCGCTCCTCCATCCTCGACTACGTCGCTCCTCTGCCTTCGAAGCTGTTGCGCCGCCCACCTCCTCCTTGGCTTCTCCGGGCTTCATCAATCGACAATCACCAGGAAGTCCATCGCAAGGAGCTCCGACTTCGTTCCTGTTACATCTTGTCATCGAGCTGCTTCACCACCAAAATCTAGCAGGTCCAGGTGGCCCCCCAGCCCCTCCAAGAGCTTTACCATCCATGATGCCGGCTCCGCACATGACTTATCCAGAGCTCCGCTGAAGACTCCGCGCCCTCCACTTTGGGCCACCTCTCCCCCACCTCTTCATCCTAGCGTGGAATCCAAAGAAGGCACGAGATTAGAAGCCTACTCTCCTCGCACATGACCCACACGTGTGGAGGAGAGAAATATTTGCAAAGACCCCCCCCTCCAGAGTTTGCCATCATTCTAGAAGACTACCCCCGCACGTAATCTTCATGCATGCTAGGGGATTTTTTGCGCCAGAGCGCCTCGCAGATCACCTTATTACTAAGTGCCTCTCGCCTCTTCAAGAGTCACGTGCTTGTCATGTGATCGCTTATGTTTTTTGCAGATAACCCCCTCATGTGCAGGTAATTATATTCCAGTCCCTCTATTTACATTCTCTATTCCATCTTAGTTATTGTAATTTGCAAACAGAACCATGTATTCTTACTTTAATTTCACATGATCCTTGCATCATTTTATTTATAAAAAATAGACATTTGATTTCTCAATTAATTATTTACATTTTGGCATGCTTGTAATATTTTTATTCTCTGTGGTTAATTAACAATCAATATTATTGCATAAAATTGCATATTTTGTCCATTTCGAGCTTAGAAATTCATAATTAGTCAACCATAGCCCCAACAATTGCCAAAAAATCATGGATCGTAGAATTAATTGAATTACATTATGCCCAAAAAGAATTGTATTTACATGCATATTTTACTCTATAAAAATCATTTTGTATATTTCACGAATTAATTTTTAATAAATATTAAATTCAACATTTTTGGGCTTTAGGATTTTTTTGAGATATATTCCCTAGTGATATATCTTATATAATTTTATTTCCTAAAAATAACTAGATTTAATATTTATTATAATTATTTATTGAAAATCTCATTGTATACATTCATTAAATTATAATTAATTAATTTTGCATCCAAAAAATTTAAAATTATAGTTACCTAATTTCATCACATTTCACATTCTGACCAAGTTTCACAATTTTTGGACATTATTTGAGCATAAATTACATTTTAGTACCTGAATTTACCATAATTGCATTTCATTTATTATTTGCCTTCTTGAGTTCGACCTTGGCATTCCCAAGTAAAAAAAGTTGATCACTTGCTTTAATTGACACAATAACTAAGAAGTGGTTTTTGATCAATCTTAAATTGCCCCGACTGCAACGATCAATTTAACAGTTAATTTCGAAAAATTGACAAGGGTAATTTTAGGGTTCGTCAAATACGTCATTGTCAGGGAGGCACAACTCAGGTTGTTTTTATAAAATCTTGATTTTAGGTTCTCCAACCCCTAGGTAGTCTGACCCCTATTTTTTGTATTTATTGCTCCATTTATTTCTTAGCATTTTCCTTTTATTTTATATATTTTCTGCGAATCTCTCTAATATTTGCATCAAACAATTCTAAAAAAATATAGTAGCCTAATTTCAGCATGTTTCTCTATTTATTTTCTCAGCATTTTTTTATTTTATTTTGTATATTTTTTTTGTCAATCTCTCTAATATTTGATTTTTATTTTTTTGCGAGGTACTCGGTGGACTTGAAGCGGTTTTTTAGGAAGCTGACGCAACTCGAAGTTACTGGACGTACGAGGAATTTTATTTTTCAAGAGAGAGTGTTTTTCTTTAATTTATAGTTAAATGCTCATTTCCAGCGGTTCTCGATTGGGGTTCTCACATGTGTAAAAAAAGACTGGACTCTTTGTGGTGTGTCGGACCTATTTCACTCTTCGGTAAGAGTGGGGCCCAACTTGAGTGATGAAATTAGGATAGGCATGTGGTAGTGTAATTTCAGACTTGTTTGTGTCCTTCGTAATTTAGGACCACACATTCACTATAATTATACACACTTTAGATCATTTTCATTTAGTCAAATTCTATTCACTTCTTCTCACTATGTAGAACTATTTGTTAGGTGTGGTTTCATTGCTTGCATCTCATATATTATAAAATTTTCAATTATGTGTTGCATCCTACATGAAGAGTGTAAAGATCATTGTAAGTCTTCTGAATTGAGCATGCATCATTAATTTTATCGTGCATTAGATTTTCTCGACTCTCCCTCAGTTTTATCACTTAAGATTAAAGGAAATTGGGACTGTTCGTTAGGAGTATTTTGTGTGGTGGACTAAACTCAGTGAAAATCAAGCTTAAAATCGGGACTGCTAATACAACTTGAACAAAAAAATTTGTATTAAAACTAGAATTGTCTTGGGAGAGTAATCCCCTCATTGTTTAATTTTACTACAAGTGAGAGAGGGACGAACACTAGGATAGAGCTAAGCCATGATTTTCAGATTGACTGTTGATTCTATAAAAACTATTAGCCACCTCTCAGTGAGGATCTACGGGTAGCCGTAAACGGTCCGGATTTCCTCAGCATAGTGAGAGGTTTAGATGATGCTGTATAAGGTTCCATCCTCAAGTAACGTGTAACTGTATTCAGACGATCCGTACTTACTCCCATACTTCCTGAAAGTGGGTATAACTAGTCGTAAGAGTTGGGACAGTCTGTAGGGAAATACATGTACCTAATAGCTTGTTAATTCTTTCTAATTTTGCAGTTATCACCAACTAAAACAGACAAGATAACTTGGTTGAACCCTCACGGCCTTCACAATGTTGAGTTGGTGAATTTGGGGTAGTTTGTATTTGCATTCAGGGGTGTGTGTCCATAGACTGCGCTCTTAGTGCCTGTCCTATCCCTCCTCGTTTTACATCGTGCTCTTGATTCAAAACCTTTTGACATAGAGAATAACGGATTAGGGTGATTATTGCTCGGACTCCACGAGCCTCTCACTGACTTCTCCAAATCGACCACCCTCACAGGTGTAGGGACACTCTTCCCCTGAATTCTCGTGGTCTCATGGACACTCTTCCCATGAGACTAAGATCAATAACTCATTCTTTGTTCTGAAGACTCATACCAACCCTTTCTCCTCTCACCACATCGAGGAAGACTCTCACCTTGATGCTTCCAGATCACCTTCTAGGCATCTCATTAATTCAGACCCTTTTATATTCTAAAGGTGAAGAAGACCAAGACAACAAGATGCCTCCAAAGAAGAGCATGGATGATGAGGGAGATCATGACACTTTGAGGGACATTCTAGCCGGACTTGCACAAGCTGAGTAGAGAAATGAATTACTCAAATAGGAGATTGGACAATTAAGAAATGAGGAGGGATCAATGAGAGATTCCTACAATCCCAGTTCCACAAAGAATGAGAGATGGCTTAGGCTGGTAGTACCGCTAAATGCTGGAGAATTGAAGCCTCACTTCTTGACACTCTTGCCAAAATTTTATGGCAATGCAATAGAGGAATCGTACATGTTCCTGCAAGAGTTTGAAATAGTATGCGACTTTCTAGGACGACCTAGTGTAGCACAGGATTACATACGTCTTAGAGCCTTCCCCTTTGTTGTAGCAGACAAGGCCACCTATTGGATAAAGAATTTGGGGAGGGTAGTCACCACGTGGGCTGCTTGAAGAACTTGTTCCTCAAGAAGTTCTACCTGTTGAGTATAACTAATCAAATGAGGTCCCAGATATCAAGTTTCACACAGATGTCCCATGAGCCTTTCCACGAGGAATGAAAGAGATTCAAGGACCTACTTCAGAAATGCCCAAGTCATGAAATTGATTGACCAATCTTGAACCAGAATCTGTATAGTGGTTTGACTCATGAGGTCTAAGGATTGATGAATGCTGCCTGTGGAGGTAGCTAGCTGAACAAAGGAGCCGACGTGGTTTGGATGGTTTTAGATCAGATGACAGAAACCAGACACACCAGATCATGAAGCAAGGCTTATGACCAGCCACCTACCTCTCGTGTATCTCAGGAGGTGGTAAGAACATCTGCATCCGATCTGGGAAATGACCTACTACCTAACACCGGGATAATCAGTGATAAGTTGACTAAGGTTGATCAGATCGAGAAGAAGGTGAGCGAAATACACAAGCTCTCCTAATGGGAGAACTTCGCCAAGCTTCCAAAACAAGTGGTGGAGTTAGCTGATAGGGTATCCAAGATCAAGATACCTACCCCATCTGCACCTCCTGCCCCCATCTACCGAGTGCAGCACATTCAGGAGCAGCCCATGCATGGGTCTTACAACACATGGACTCCGTGTCAGCCTGAGGTCCATGAGAGACAGTTTTCTTAGACGACCATCAAGATAGTCACTATGGAATTCCCACAAGTATGGGAGGTTAACGGGATCTGGTACACCAACCATCCCAATGCTACACAACACCACCACTAGCAGCGCCCACAGTACCCCCCCTCAGCCTTAATATCGCCAGTATCAACCCCCTTAGCAACAACAGTACCTTCATTAGCAAAACCAGTATTGTCAACGGGTCCATCAAGGACCTAACAGACCGCAACAGGGTCAGCAATAACCGTTCTAGAGGCAGGACCATGGAACCTCATCTTTGAGCACCTTTGACCTTCAAAGGATCCTTAGTGAGCTCAAACTCATCTGCAATGAACAACATGATCAGAGAGCAGGCATAGGTCGAATTTCACGATGACGTGATGAGCTCAACGCACCCAAGACCTACATCCTAACATAGGTTCAGGTTAATCCTAATAACCTGAACCAATGATAGAATCACAAGAATGATCAGGCATACTATTTCGATTCTTTAGAATCAATTCATGAGATCCTATCGCATGGTATTCACCATCTTACTCTCAATAGCGGTAGGACCATGCAGACCCCTGATCTAACACGACAAGGTGGAGCGGAGGATACCGATGAGCCAGCCCCTGTGGATAGCTCAGAGGAGGAGGAGGAGGATCATCACCAGCAACGTCTTCAAGATCACCAGGGGGATTCGGATCCCCAAAAGACTAAAAAAAATCAAAAGATCAAGAAAATCCAAAAAGAAGAATAAAACGACATCGAGCACAATCGCGAGCACTGAGTCTTAGGGAGATGAGAAGACCACCTGGGAGGCATCGCCATCAATTTTTTTAGCTTCAGTTTCAGTTCCATTTCATGCATGTCAGTCGAGTCCTGTTCAGAGTCTGAGTTTAAGTCAGAGTTATGTACAGTTGAATCTTTCCAATAAAAACTTAGATGATGATATTTCTATTTCACATCATGAGCCTCCCATTCCTTCCCCTCAGGCTTTATCTAAGTAAAAGAAGAAAAATTCTCAAAAGACGATCTTAACATTTTAGAGATGGAAAGTATGTGCAATGAGAATGTTAAAATTGAAATATCTTTCCTTCAATTAGTGGATATGGTTCCTGCATTCAAAAAGTACCTAAAGGCAAGATGCACACCTGTTAGGACTAGCAGGATAAAGGACGCTCGAACAATGAAACACGTGTTGTCCATAGCCACTACATGTGTGAATCTGTAATGAGATTCCAAGGAAGAAGAGAGATTTAGGAGCATCACCAGTCAGATCGCTAACACATCATTTGATCGTACTCTACTTGATAATGGATCCTCGAACAATTTATTCCCTCCTAGATCGTCTTGATTTAGGACCTCTAAGAAATCGAGAGCACTCTTACGATTCTAAGTCCGATCTATTGAGAGGACTAAGGGAATGTTGAAGGACGTTATCCTTAACATTGAGGGAAAGCAGTACAAGGCGGACTTCACGGTCCTAGATATGGAATGTTCTCAAAAATGGAAAAGATTCCCAGATCATACTTGGTCGCCCTTTTCTAAGGATGACCGGAGCTATCTTTGATTATAATCTGAGGAAGATACGCTTTCATGCACATGATGAAAGTGTAGAGTTAGAGATGCAGCAAACGAAATGACAGGCTTGATTAGGAGAGCAATACAAAGTATCTCTCGTCAGAAGCTGAGTGCTACATAGTTGACTCAATTGATCACTGGCAACAGCAAACAACTTGGGTTGACAAGTCCCTCTCACTAGGAGAGGACAATGTAGATGAGGTCGTTAGATAAATACTGCAGAATCAAACTTTATCCACAGAAGAAGTTTCTCATGCATCTCCCTATGCCCTCAATGACTCAAAAGTCGACTTAGGCATGTCAGACTTATTCCCTTCAGGTCAATTAGAGGATGAGGACGATGAATCGGACGTTGCTTTTACCGATTGTTTGGATACTTTTGACGATCCAACTTCAGAGCTAAATTAGTTGGTGGCCATTACTTTAGAGACAGATCTGACCATTATCAGTACAAAGCCATAGTTGATTGAGCCAGATGTTCTTGATGACCATACTTTATCTGAGCTCAAACCATTACCCACCACAATCAAATATGCCTTCCTTGTGGGCCCACCTCGGAAGTTTCCGGTTATTATCAGTTCTAGCTTGACTAGAGAACAAGAATCTCACTTGCTAGAGATTCTTGAAAAGAATCACAAAGCTATAGGCTAGAGCGTGTCTGATCTTCACGGGATTACCCCTACTTTGTGTTCACACCATATTTACCTTGAGTAAGGTGCTAAACCCTCTTGTGAGTCCAGCGCTGGCTGAATCCAAACTTACAAGATGTGGTCAAGAAGGAGATTGAAAAATGATATGATGCAGTGTTTATATATCCCATCTCTGATTCCAAGTGGGAGGCACCACTTCATGTAGTCCCTAAGAAGGCGGGACTTCAGATAGTCACCAACTCGGATGGAGAGGAGATTGCGACGCGAGTACCCACGTTGTGGTGTGTCTGTGTGGATTACAGATGCTTGAATGCTGCGACGAAGAAGGATCATTTCCCCTTACCTTTCATAGACCAGATCCTAGAGAGACTTGCGGAGAAAGAATTCTTCTACTTTCTAGATGGGTACTAGGGCTATAACCAAGTAGCCATCGCTCCAGAGGACCAATAAAAAGACCACCTTTACATGTCCATTCAGTACATATGCATTCATGCGCATGCCCTTTGGGTTATGTAATGCACCGGGGACTTTCCATGGATGCATCATTGCAATATTTGCCGAGATGGTGGGAGATTTCCTGAAGGTCTTCATGTATGACTTCTCGATTCACAATGACTTGTTTGATGCTTGTCTATCTCATTTGGATCGAGTTCTTAAAAAAGAAGTGAGGTAAATCTGGTGCTCTCTTGGGAAAAGTGCCATTTTATGGTTTGAGAGGGCATTGTGTTGGGGCATGTCATCTCCAAAAGTGGAATGGAGGTTGACCCTACCAAGGTGGATATGATCAAGAAACTTCAACCACCAACCAAAATTAAACAAAGTGCGATCATTCCTTGAGCATGTCAATTTTTATCGCAGATTCATAAAGGACTTCTCAAAGATTGCCTGACCACTAACTGAGCTCCGAGGAAAAGACACAGAGTTCATTGTAGATCACATGTGTCTTGAGGCCTTTGAGCTCATGAGGAGGAAAATCATGGATGCTCCTATCCTACACCGTTGTAATGGGTACCCAACGGTGCACACCCAATGGAAAGTCAGATTGTCTACCCAATGGTGCACACTCATTGTAGATCACATGTGTCTTAGACATTGCACTAAAGAACTTTTCAATTGAAATTCCTCTCATGCATTTCGTGTGCATATTTGGTCACCAAACATTTCTCTGAAATAATTAATCATTCATTTTATTTCAAAAATAAATGCCTTTGTTAATCAAGTACATGAATAGAAGATAAAACACGCCAAATTTATTAATCATTGGCATACAACTAGGCACCTATAAAAGCATATAAAACATTGAGATCTTTATATATGTTAGGAGATAAGGCAACACCGCTATGCTTGATTAAACATAAATAAAAATTAAAATCACACAAATATATTGTGAGGTATGAAGGGAAAATCAAATCAAAACAGCGGAATTAGCATTTATTTGGTTCTTATAATGTAAATTTTATTCTTATCATTTTTTTCATCTTCTTTGAATCAAATAATATATCTATTTAAAGGTTGACGTTATACTTATCTTGTTAAGCTTGTCCTCTCGAATAGTTGATTTAGATTCGTCGGATATGAACCTCACAGAAAAGAGTGCAAAGTGCAAACAACGCCCGCCGGCCCATCTCCACTTCACCGTTCTCTGTTTTCTCTGACCCGCAGGCTCTCATCTTTCCCCAACCCCTCTCTCCACCTTCACCGACCCTTCCTCCCCTTCCCGCCCCGTTCCCTCCCCGCCTCACCCATCCTCGCTGCCGCCGTAGCCGATCACCCCTGCCTCGCCGCCGCCGCCGATCACCATCGCCTCGCCGTCTCTTCCTTTCTCCGTCCGGGTTCTTGACTTGGCTGCTCAGTCCAAGCATTCAAGACCATACGGGGCCTTTATTTGAAGACGTTTGCTCCTTTTCATCAATTCGCAGTTTTGTCTCCAGAGTCTTTATTTGCTTAAGTTTGGCTTGGGGTTCAAATCGGTTTGTTCAAATCGGTTTGTTTTACGACGTATTGGAGGTCTTTGCGTCAAGCGACGAAATGAAGCACATTTTAAAGATTAGCGTTCTCTTAGCTGCCATATCGGCGTGTTGGATTGGACTGTTGCAGTCATCTCTTGTTCATTCAAGTTACACTTGGATGGTGAGTCATTCTCCTTTTTAAGTCAATTTGCCATCTTTCTTATCATTAATTATCGATTTTGAAGATTCTGTTAAAAACTTTCCTTGCAGCTTTTGGTCTACTTGATCATTTCTCTTGGGTGCTATGGGCTTCTAATGGTTGGAGTTGGTTTGATGGTTTTTCCGACTTGTCCCCATGAAGCAGACCTGTTGCAAAAGGTACCACACTCTTCCTCCGTCCATGGTTTTTGTTGCTTTATGTTGAGATATTAACTATTTTTAGTATTATTTATGTAATCTTCTATGTTTCTTTTCTTCTTTCTATAATTTACCCAATGGTTCTTCTCCTTTATAAGGGAATCCATGTGTCGCTCACAATTCATCTCAGTATGTTCTCTTAACATGGTATCGGAGCGATATCCTAAACCGACGTTATCGTATCCATCCCTAACCCTAACCCTTCCCTACTTGACACTTGCCCCCTGTCGCCCCTAGCCCTTCTGTGCGCGCCCCACACCCCCTGCGCCCTCATCGCGTGCTAGGCACCTGCGCCCTTGCCCCATGCGCCCCTGCGCACCTCCTGTGCCTCCATCGCACCCAACGCACCCCTGGCGCACCCCCAACGCCCCTGCACACCCCCTGCGCCCCCAGCGCCCCCCCTCTGCGCCTACTGCGCCAGGCCACCCGTGCAGGCCCCTGCACCCTTGTGACTCCGACCCCCCTTGCTGGCCCAGGCCCCTAGGCCCCTGCGATCTGATTTTCTATCAGAAAGCGTGATTCCGGACCTCTAAGTCATGTTTTCCGGTCTTAGTGAGCGATACGATTAATAAGGATTGTTGTATGAGTCTACACGTACAATCAATCCTTCGTATGATTCTGTAGACTCGTTTATATCAGTCTACTCCCCAATTGAATTCTGTTATTTGGCTTTCTTTTTTTATCATCATGTCAGACAACAAGGGTGACATCTTCTTATATGGAGCCTTCAACGACCCAACTCCCATTGCTAAGATAGATGGGACCAACTATGAGTTGTGGTCCATGCAGTTTCTCACCCTCATGCAGTGCAGCAATAAGGTGTATATCCTGACAGATCCAGAGTCAACAAATAAGACTGGGGTAAATGCTTCTTAGAAGCAAGATGACGCGTACGCACGTGTTTGGCTTTGTGGGGCTCTTACTACAAAAATAGCCAATGATATTCTAACTCAGCCCACTGCCAAGACAATGTGGGACACATTGTCATCCACTTACGCACATGCGAAGAATGAAGCCAAGATCCTTCTATTACAGTTTGATATTTACAATACCAAGCAGAATGGCCGCCTCCTGCATGTTTACTACTCTTCGCTGCGTGGCATGTTTGAAAAGCTTCATAGCTGCATGCCCATAACGTCTACTGAGCAACATAAGATGTATAGGAACTCCACGATGGTTGGGGTTTTCATGGTTGGACTAGATAAAGAGTATGATGTTGCACGTACTCATCTTCTTACTGGAGCTACCATTCCCCTGTAGAGGAGGCCTATAGTCATCTCAGATTCTCAGCCGAATCATCGTCCCTTCAACTGCCACGTCTTCACACTCTTTAGCGATGGTCGCTTCTCGTGGTCGACGTGGGGCGATCCAGTCCAGAGGACGCACACCTCGAGGAAGAAGCGGTGGACGTCAACGTGGTCCCTGCACCTACTGCCGCTAGCCTGGACATGCAGAGGATACATGCTATTAGAAGTATGGATATCCTATTTATGGTCGAGCAACAGAACATATTATGTCTTCAGAGGCTTCAGCTTCCCAGATCGATCATCGCCTAGATGATATTGTCTCTCGTATTCGAGAGTTCATAACTCCTACTGCTGACACCACCACTACAGATACCGCTGCAGCATCTAGAGAGCCTCTTCGGATTCCTCATGTATCACTATACCTACTGGACCTGTCTCTCCTTATCTGTGGCACCTTAGGTTTGGACATCTTCATATGCAGAAGCTATGTCATGTTCTCCCTCAGATTTCTACGAGATCCTCCTTTCAGTGTGAGGCATGTCAACTTAGGAAGCATCACCGTTCCTCTTTTCCATCCCGTCAGAGTCAGAGCAATACTCAGTTATTTGAACTCCTTCATTTAGACATTTGGAGTCCTAGTCGTGTTCCTGATCACCAAGGGCATCCTTTTTATCTTGTAGTTGTCGATGATTTTTCTAGACTTTCCTGTGTCTTCTTATTGAAGAATAAGACTGAGGCTGGGTCCGTTATCAAGTATTTTATTAATGAAATAAAGAATATTTTTTCTGCCAATGTCAAGTATCTCCGTTCTGATAATGCCTTGGAATTTTGCACCTTACAGCTTTCTGAGTTCTTTAGATCTCATGGCATTGTTAACTAGACCCATGTGTCTACACTTCACAACAGAACGGTGTTGCCGAGCACAAACACTGTCACTTACTTGATGTGAACAGAACTTTGTTGGTATAGAGCCATGCTCCTCATGCTTACTGGGGTGATGTTGTCCTTACTGCTTGTTATTTGGTAAATCGTATGCCTTCGTCCATGTTAGGAGAAAAGATTCCTTTCTCGATTGCATTTCCCGAGAAGGATCTTTTCTCTCTTACATCTCGTGTATTTGGATCTGTTGCATTTGTTTATGATGTCTCTCCAGGGCATGACAAGCTCTCTCCTAGAGCTGTCAAGTGCGTGTTTGTCGGCTACTCTCGTACCCAAAAGGGGTATCGCTGCTTTGATCCACTAAGTCGGAAATATTTTGTTAGTGCTGACGTTACTTTCTTTGAGTTTGTCATGTATTTTTCTCATACAGGTGATAGACTTGCTCCATCTGATTCTGATGATGAGATATACATGCCACCACCTCCTACAGTTGGTCCTTGACCTTCGTCTACTCCTCTTCCACCACCACCACCGCCTCCTCTACCTCCTCCGTTTGTTCAGTTCTTGGTTCGTGTTTTTCCTCGTAGGTCTCGCTCTGTTCGTCATGCTCACAAGCCTTGCGTATCATCCAGCACGCCTCAGGTATGTAATGAGCATATTGTTTCTACTAATGGCACTACTGAGTTGACTGTACAACATGATTCTAGACAGGAGGAGCAGGTACCCTCTCAAGAGGGAAATTTACAGGCCCCGGACTTGGCAGATGATCGTGACGTGCCGATTGCTACGCGAAAGCAGAAATGGACGTGTGCTACTTACCCTCTTGCAGCCCATGTTTCTTTGAGTAGGTTGTCAGAGGATTTCAGGAGATTTACTTTGGCACTATCAGCAGTACATATATCACAAACATATCAGGAGGCTCTCAAAGATAGCCAGTGGAGGTTAGCTATGGAGGAGGAGATGGCTGCGCTACAGTCACATGGTACGTGGAGTCTTGTTTCTGTTCTTGTTGATACATCTGCTATGGGATGCAAATGGGTGTTCACTGTGAAACACCGTGCGGATGGAAGTGTGGATCGCTATAAGGCGAGACTTGTGACACGAGGGTTCACCCAAACATATAAGGTGGACTATCAGGATACTTTCTCTCTAGTTGCCAGGCATTCTATTCTACGTATTCTCCTTGTAGTTGCTGTGACACGAGATTGGCCCCTTTATCAGCTTGGTGTCAAGAATGCATTCCTCTATGGTGATACACAGGAGGAGGTCTACATGCAAGAACCACCCGGGTTTGCTGCTGAGGGGGAGTGTCGGAAGGTTTGCAAGTTACACAAGGCTATCTACGGCCTCAAGCAGAGTCCAAGAACATGGTTCCAAAAGCTCTCGGACTTGATAGAGCAACAGGGGTTTGTGAGATCAACTGCTGATTACTCCTTGTTCATACAAAAGACCCAGAGAGGTACTGCAATCATTCTTGTGTATGTTGATGACATTATATTACATCGGATGACGAGCAGGGTATTCAAGGTGCCAAAGGACTTCCTAGGTCAGCAGTTTGTGACCAAGGACCTTGGACATTTATGTTACTTCCTTGGAATAGAGTTTTCCAGGAACCAACGGGGTTTTGTGATGATCTAGAGAAAGCATGTTATAGATCTTCTTTCAGAGACAGACACGGCAGATTGCAGACCTGCCTCTACTCTACTTGACCCAAGCATAAAGTTCCATGATGGTGATACTAAGGAGGTCGACAAGAGGATGTACAGAGATCTTGTTGGCAAGCTACTATATGTAACTATGAGCATGCCTGACATATCATTTGCCGTGAGCAAAGTGAGTCAGTTTATGGAGCAGCCCGGACAAACACATATGGATGCAGTACATATGATTTTGAGATACTTGAAGACTTCACCTGACACTGGACTTCTTTTCAGCAGAGGCACATCTTTCTCAATTACAACATGCGCAAATGTAGATTATGCTAGATGTCAAAAGGATATAAAGTCTACATCTGGCTTTGCTGTGTTCATAGGAATTTCTCTTGTTTCATGGAAGAGTAAGAAGCAGACTGTGGTTGCTAGATCAAGTGCTGAATTGGAATACAGAGCCATGGAACAGGCTAGCACAGAGATGATGTGGGTTAAATTCGTTCTTTCTGACCTGACTATAAAAGTGCCTATTCCCATGTACCTCCAATGTGATAATCAAGCTACTCTCTTCATTGCAAATACCCAGCCTTTCATGAGAGGACTAAGCACATAGAGGTGGATTGTCACTACAATCGTGACATGATACAGAAGGGTATTATCACTACTACACATGTCAGCTCTGGAGATCAAGCAACAGATGTACTTACAAAGGCTCTAGCGAGAGGACCTTACCAGAGATGTTGTTCTCAAGCTGAGTCTATTGATATCTATGCTCCAGCTTGAGGGGGGAGTGTTGAGATATTAACTATCTTGGGATTTTTACCCGGCAGACCCTATAATCTTTGTCAATTACCTCTACGACCTTTGAAATATCGATATTCCTCCTTCGACCCTGTAAACTTGCTTTGTCTTACCCCACAAACCCTACCGTTAAATTGATACATCTAGAGTTAACTTCCTTGAATTAAAAATGAGTTAATCTAACCAATCCGCGATCGGACAGCTAGAATCAAGGAAGAGAAGAAAAAAAATTCCTCCCTCCTCTTACAGCTTCTTCTCCCACGAGTCTCGATCTAGCGGGAGGAGGTGCGAGGGCGACGTTCCACCTGGACGAGGTTCCAGCGGCGAGGGAGATAGGGTAGGTGCTTCATGGCGGGAGGAGATGGGGAGGGGCTTCAAATCGGTGGCGGGCCAGGGGGGACTGGGGACGAGCGATGCGTTGACGTCTTGGGGGAGGGCGAGGGGCTGGGGACGAGCCACAGGGGAGGCGTTGCAGGGTGGGTTGGGGGGGGAGGGAACACACGGGAGGCATCGCGGGGGCGGGGGGGACACAGGAGGCATCGCAGGGGGGGGTTGGGCTTCGCACGGGAGGCATTGCGCGGGGGGGTACGAGGCACGGGAGGGCTTCGCCGGACGCCGGGCCGCCGCGGGGGTGGGGGGGGGGGTGGACCGCAGGGGTGCTTCGGCGAGGGGGCTTCGCAGGGGCGGGGGGTGCTGGGTTGGGTGGGTCCTCGACCCCGGGGAGCTCCGCAGGGGTGGGGTGCTTGGTTCCGTAGGGGTACTTCGAGCATGGAGCCGGTGGAGCGCCAGCCGCTGGGGGGGTGGGGGGGTTCCGCAGGGGTGCTTCGAGCAGGGAGCCGGTGGAGCGCCGGCCGCCGGGGGGAAGGGGGGAAATGGAGGCTAAGCAGGGGAGGGAGAGTGAGTGGCACTTATGGTAAATTTGATATATAAAATGGGTATAATGTACAAGAAGATAACAAAATCTGATTAATTTTAATGGCTAAATGGATGAGTGTTAACCACATGGTCTGTAGGATAAAGGTTAACAAGTTTACGGGGGTGAGGGATGAATTACGATGTTTCAAAGGTCGTAGTAAGTTATAATCTCTGATCTGTTTGCTTACCTTGTTATGAGAAACAATAATGATATTTTGTACTTATCTTTAGAGTATGTTCCTTTCAAAAAGAAAAGAGTGTGTTTAGATGGCTAATTATTTCTCTGGTATCTAATTATTCTACTCATGTTTAATTTCGTATTGCCTAGTGGTAGGACTTGATTGTTTTAGTGGAGCTACATAAAGATCCTCACAACTCTTGTACTAGCTCAAAAGTTTATATGAATATTTAATAACCAGGGTCAATTCTCTCATGAGTAGGCTGGCTTTCGAGATCGTCATGAACCACATATATAATGTATTTTTGTTCTTTGATGGTATGCATTTCATAGGCAAATTACAAAAAAAGACCTTAACTATGCATCAATTCTCAATCAGGGGTTCAATTTATGCTTTAGTAAGCTTCCATGACCCTTTTATGTCGATGTTAAACCCTAAAATTGAAAGTCTAGACCATTTGGAGATATCAAAAGGAAACAATGAAATTCATAGAATAACAATATATAGATTAGTCTTTAATTATAATAAACAATCACATTTTCTAAAAAGGATATAAACATTTAAGTTAATAATAAATTAAAATCTTGCATAAATGGTTGAATAGTACCTATCACTCCAAGACTTACGTGGTGGATTGACACAACCTCCCCCTTGTCATCACTCGTGTCGTATTACCAACTGTTGGTGGAAAAGAGATAATTGTTATTCCATAGAACCCTAAGGTAGTGTTTGGCTACCGGGTTACCCTCTCCTTGGGGGAGTTTACCCCCCTTAACCCACAACCCCCTCTCTCCCCATGGGTCCCACTTTATTCCTTTTTAAAAAAAATTAATAAATCAATTTTACATCATCAATCCTATCAAAAAATAATATATTATGCCATCATATCATATAAAAATTATAAACTACTCCACTTCTATTCACTTTTCCAAACTTTAATACAATCACATCACAATAACTACTCACTTTTTTAAACTTCAATACAATCATATCACCCCAAACCCACTTCTAACCCACCCCCAGTTTAACCCTCTATCCAAACACCAAAACCGAAAAACGGATTACCCTCTACCACTTTAACCCGCCTTAACCCGCCAACCAAACGCACCCTAAGCTCTCTTATATAGGAGAATAGCCTATGGGTAAATTACATGAGTCCAGAGAATAAATATGAAATAAGAAAAGGTACATAAACTCATAACATAAGTCTCTACACTCCCCCTGAAGATGGAGCATAGATGTCTATCATGCTCAGCTTGGAAGAACATCTCTGAAAGGGTCCTTTGAGCAGTGGCTTGGTAAAAATGTCAGCAGTCTGATCCTCTGAGCTAATATGAGATGTAGATATCAAGCTGGAAAATGAGGCCCCTAACCAAATTAGACTTGAAGTCAAATATATGCCTTAGTAAGTTTCCATGACCCTTTTATGTCGATGTTAAACCCTAAAATTGAAAGTCTAGGCCATTCTTTGTTACATCTGGAAAATGAGGCCCCTAACTAAGAATAGATACATAGTTGAGATCTTTTTTGTAGTCTACCCTATTTTATATTTTCATTTGGTATTAGAGGGAGCTGACTGTCTAGTTTATTCAATTCATTTCTTGGTTTTCTATTTCAAATAAATCCTTTATGATGTGAAGTTCACGCTAATCATGGCAATTAATGGTGTCATCAACTTCTAGCTACCCATGGCATTGCCACTAAGCATCTTCAAGCCCCAACAAAACATTGCCATCTCAACGGTGTCGCCTTCAACAAATATATTTACGAGGGGACACAATTCGAGGTTTCACCCTCTTTATTCTAAAAAAAGGTGTCACCTCCAACATCGTATTGTATTATCCCGTTACTAGTCATACATCACACCCGAGCCTCTAGCAAAGGATTATCATCTACCATCTTTACTCCATAGACGCAACGACTCAAGGTAGACCATGTCTCGCATGCACCTCTTGCGAGATTTTCTAGTGCCGCCAACGATCTAAGAAGACACTAACGATGAAAGCACAAAACAAGAAGAAGAAATGATGCAAATTTGATGACGCAAATGCTATTCTAATTATTGTAGCAGGTAATGACATTGCCCCACAGGAAACAGAGGTTAATGGAGGTGTCCAATGGTGTAGGTAAAAGATCACACAAACTTGAAGGTGCGTGGTAGTGGGTAGTAATTTGTGGGGATCCTAACGATAGCATAGCGAGGCGGGTAGCAATGGAGGCCGATGAGGAGAAGGGAAGACGGGGACTGGTGCTGGAGTGGGATTATGGTGGTGAAGTAGGACTATGATGGTGGAATAAGAAAAAAAGGAAGGGAGGTGAGAGTTGAGAAAGGAATAGTAGAAATGGAAGGGTGGGGATGGTAGGAAAAAGGAAAGGAAGGGAAAAGGGAAAGTGGGAATGGTGGTAGAGGGAGTGTTGAAGAGGGAGAAAGAGAGACATATGTGCAAGACTAGGTTAGAGATTTCCTTGGAGAGAACTCAACTGCTTCTTGTTGTTCTGTTCCTTTGGCAAAAATCCCTATTTATAAATGGACCATACAACATGTAGAAACTATGATACTGTTCTACAATGTTCTATATTTATGGAGAAAGGAGAAGAAATAAAGAAAATTCTAGAGAATTTTTACCTACGAGAGGAGGAAGATGATTCTAGATCCTTGCTCTTAAAAATACAAATTTCGGCAATGACCAATATTTAACAATTTACAAATTGGTTAAAATTCTTGATCTTTTTAATGGTTATTGTTGATGTCATTTACTATTTTAGTAATTGACAGTGTTTCTATTTTTATTTTTATTTTATTTTCTTCTTCTCTACTTCCACTTGTAACCCTTCAAGGACTATTATGTAATTGCCTCTTGTTGGACTCTAGGATTTCGTGCTATATAAGAAACCCTTTCCCATTGAATAAATCTTTCCATCATGTTCTTGTTTTTCGTCATGGTATCAGAGCAGCGGTCCTAAATCAAAGTTTGTACCCAAGAAACCCTTTGTCACTACAAGCTCCCCACCGCCTCCATGCAATGACAAAGGACCTCTTGTGCAGTGTTGCCCATGCAAGGGCTCTATGCATACATCCATGAGTACAACAACAAACATCCGTACACATAATGGCACACCTCACAACAACGCTTCCACTACGCAGCAACACATCTCTACGTGCAACAACTTACAATCCATGAGCGTAGTGGGTGCACCTTTGTAAAATGCGTGGTAGCTTGCTCCATCACGTGTCCACCACGCCCCTTGCACCTCTCATGCACCGCATGGCAACACTGCATCTTTGCTTCGTGCGGATCCATCGCGATCAAGGGCTATTACACTAACCGTTCTCTAATGCGTGCTTAGGTTTCTATAACACCTCATTGATATCTCTATCTGACCACGATGGTCGTGACTCTTACTGAGACCAAGCCCTATTTTTTCACATCATATATGATGGTTCGTGGACTTCTATCAAACTCAAGGCTGCAAACCAGGGGTTCAAATTTTGCAAAATTTCGGCGAAATTTCGGTTTCGACACCCTACCAAAATCGAAATCTCGATATATACACTTCCTTCACAAATCAGGTCGATTTTGGTCGAAATTGTCAAAATTTCGTCTTCGAAGAAATTTCAAAATTGTTTCGTTTTTTCGACATCTCAAAACGAAATCGAAATCGAGATTTAAAACCTTAGGTGCAAACAACTATGTGCCATGGTCTCGACCCTTGAAGGTGTTTATTAATGGTTAGAGAAAAATATCTATCTTAATAAAGGAACCTTTACAAGAAGCAAATAAAGACTAGGAGTCCTGGTTTGGGGACAACTATAAGGTCATGACATGGATAACCAATACGTCGAGTCTCATATTGCGATCAATCTCCTATACAAGGACACTACAAAGGACATGTGAGAGGAATTGGCATAAGCCTATTCTCAGCAGACTACTGGGTCATGCTTTGCAGATTTGTATATGCATCTTTGGTCCGCCTCTCAGGGGGAATCTACCCTTGTAGAGTACTATTGACATCTCACCGACCGTTTATAAGGAATTTGCTATCTCTCAACCAACATGTTTTACCAAACAAGTGGCAGAGATATCTGAGTGGCAAACTTACAGATATCTTGCCGACCTTCATCCTCGCAATCAGACCATAAAGGATTGGTTTCTAACATCTGACACAATGCCATCCATTAAGGTCATCTTCGACTGACTACAATAGCTTGAGACCTTTATCGGTCATATTCATCCTCTGCAGCCTACAGATAATATACAGTTCTTACGTCCTTTGGAAGAGGCGGCCACTGTAGCTCCCGAGGAGGTCGAGGATGTGATTCTAGCCCAAGATCTGTAGTCACACATTGTGCATTCACTATTAAAGTTCAACCACTCATTCGAGAGATGTTGAACGAAGTTTGGTAGACCAACATAAGCCAACATCACATCAATGTTTGACTATGATGTGACTGTGATAGATATATCCTCAAATCAGGACCATAGTGGATAGATGGTCTACTCTACCACATATTACCCTAAACTTGCAAATGCTGAAGAACTCCCCTACCTGTAAGAATCTCCCTACTACGAAACTGGATACCATCTCAGGTATTGTAGAAAACTCTGCCTCTATATCCTTGTCATCTTTGATCATTGACTTTTGTGCGTCTACTTACTTGATTGGAGAAGGTAATATGCTGATATCTTTAGAATCCTCTTTCACTGTAAAATCGGATTGTCTACCCAACATTGCACACTCATCCATTACCACCATTGGAACTATGGATTTTTCCTCCAAACTTTGGCACTCTGGAGTTTTATGTGCTCCCTATTTTCCTGTGAGCCTTCTACTTTTCTTAAGTTATGCATTGAATGGAACTTAGAGTGATTTTTAATAAGCTTTATTGATATTTTCAGGACATTCGGATGATGCAGATCGTTGATGAGGGTCATGAGAAGAATGTCATGTATTATCTTACGTCCATGTTGACTCCATTTTTGTTGGTATTGTCTTTGTGTCTGCTGACCCATTCCTATAGCATTTGTACCTCGATCATCTGTCTGCTAGAGCTTGCTCTCAGATGTTTCCTGAATTGTCATCGATGAAACCTTTTGAGTACAGAGCCTGCTAGTTCAGGAAATACCATCATGCCTCCTTTCCTTAGTGGACCAGTAGTCCACTGTGACAATTGGGAACCTTGTCCGATTCGTACTGTGGTGGATTATAGGTATTTTACTGTAATGTTGGTAATTGTAACAGATCTTCTTACGTTTATTTAATAAATGAATGGTTATAGATTAATAAAATTTTCAAATCCTTTCTGTTTATAAAGACTTCTTCTCTGTATGTATTAAAACTTTCAAGACTGACAATGCTTTCGAGTTTGTTCAAAATGACTTGATCACCTTCTTTGTTACTCAGGGTACCGTTCACCAGACATTATGTCCGTACACTTTATAACAAAATAAGGTGGCGAAAAGGAAACTTTGTCACCTTCTACACATTGCCCGTACATTCTTATTTACATGAAGGTTCCCAAGACTTGCCGGGGGATGCTATTCTTATTGCTATATAACTTATTAATTGGGTACCCTCTTCGGTCCATGATGATGTAACTCAGTTTCCCCTCTTATATAAAGATGAGGAATCTACCATTGAGGATTTTTTGTTGCACGGCTTTTGTATACAACTTTTATACTGCAGATAAACTGTCTGTTCGTGCAATTAAGTGTGTTTTCTTGGATACTCTCGTCTTTAAAATGGGTACATATGTCATCCTATTAGTAAGCGCTCCTATATATGCTTATGTCACCTTCTTTGAGCATACCTGCTACTTTACTCAGTCTGTCTGTGATATTCCCATGAGACTTCCTCCACATCCATTGTCTACAAAAAAGAAACATATTGTTCAGCAAGGTTCAGGAAAGCAGTATGCGTATGCGTTCGGACAGGTCACTGAATAACGATTAAGCGGTATGCGGAGGCATATGCGGGGTATATGCGGTTCTATGCGGTTTTCCATTTTTTAGTAATAAATAAATAAATATTTACAAAAGTGACTACAACTAAACTGAGTTTATGAATAAATGTGATCCAACAGAAGATCTAAGAAAAATGATTTTCATGTAGAGCTCAAAATAGTAAAACTAAATATCAAAATCATCAAAGATAGTATTACATAATTCGATTTAATATATAGAATCAAAATAATACAAGATCCGGATCTTAAGATTCGGATTTGATTACCCAACTAGACCTTAAGAGGGCACACGGAGCACATATGTGCCCGCACAACCTACATATGCAGGCCATATATGCGCAAATGATGCATAAAGCGGGGCTTCAGATAATCGGTGCGGTGATGAGACCGCTTAGGCATATGCGGCCGCATATGCGGCCGCACGGACCGCTTTCATGAACAGAGGTTCAGTCTGACTTATTTCCTGTACTTGTTCCTTGCAAGATGAAGAGCCTTCTCCAAATGACCCACTATTGCAAATCCAGTGCTTTCTTAGACCACCAGTTGCACTCCAAAGATAAAAAATGCAATGTACTCAACATCCCTTGTCACATTTTACTTCTACTGATAGTCTATCCAGTTGTGACAAGAGTTTTACAGATGCTATCATGGCGATCATTGTTCCTCTGAGTATCACAGTACTCTTCAGGACTATGGTTGTAAGCATGCCATGGATGAAGTGATGGTGAGCTTACTTTGTACCTGTCCTCTAGGCATGATCCTTATTGTATGCGGATGTGTCTTTACGACCAAACACTCTCATAATGGCTCTATTAATAGATTGAAAGCAAGGCTTGTACCGAAAGACTTTACTTAGATTAACGACGTCAACTACTTTGAGATCTTCTCTCATGTAGAAAGATTGGGATCTATTCGCACCATTCTATATGTTGATTCGAAGGAGAATTGACCCATCTCTCAGCTCGATGTCAAGAATGCCTTCCTCTATAATGACATAGAGGATGAGAGCGTGGCTTGACATGCTTACCACCGAGATCAACTCTCTTGGCTTCCATAGGATGACATCTGACTATTTTGCGTTCATCAAACAAAGGTACGATGATACTTGCAGTTTACGTTGATGACAACACATGCAATCTTGAGACGAAGGCCTTCCTCCATGAGATATTTGTTACCAAGGACTTTGGTTAAATTAGATACTTTCCTAGGTATTGAGGTGATACACACATCATAAGTATTATACTTGTCATAGATGAAGAACTGTTCGGATATCCTTAAAGAAGTTGACCTACTTGGATGCAAGCCATCAACAATTCCGGTTGAATAACGGAAACATGCCACCATCAATGATCCTCCTTTTGAAGATACCACACGATATAAAAGCCTAGTGGAGAAACTGCTATACCTCACTGTCACTAGGCTTGATATATCATATGCTATAAGCAGAACCAGTCAGTAAATGGAGAAACCCCACTATAACCATTGACATGATGTTCTTCTCATCCTTCTTGTGTGAAGGCCTCTCTAGGAAAATACCTCTTTTATGGGGTTAATGACCATATTGATGCCACCGCATATGCAGATTGTCCTGCACACATGCGCTCCACTATTAGTTCCACCATGTTTGCTGGTGGAAATCTTGTGACATGACGAAGCAATAAACAAACCATTGTCTCCAGATCAAGCATTAAAGTAGAGTACAAAGCCATGGCTCAAGCTACATGTGAACATAATATCGACCGGATTGGATTTGAGGAAAGCATACATAGTAGGACTAGAAGAAATTGGGGTCAGGAAGAAGTCCTTCCGCGTATCCTATGAGTGCTTATTAGTTTGATTTTGATGGTTACCTACACTCATTTATCCCCAAGCCAAGAAAGCTTGGTATGACCTACAAGCTATTGAAATCAGATCCATTTTTCATCGTGTATGCTTAAGTCAATCACGACCTTTGAAATTCGCCGAACTCAATGTCAGATTCGCTTTCTGGACTCTGAACGTGGCATATTATGTAAGCATTTTCACCCATGAATGCTCTTTTCGATCTTGGGTTGGGTACCTCCCTGCCACACTTGTTCGAATTGATGGACGAAAAAATGCCGCACCATGTGTGCCTCCAATAGTGGACCCAAGGGTACCCGTGAGGATGGTTAATTACTTGGCTCATTTCTTTTCTACACGAACTTGGACTTCCTATTGCTACTCTAGTATCACTTTTGTGACAAAAGTCCGCAACATATATTTCCACTGATCATGTTTTCCATGAGTGAACTAAGCATATTGAGGTAGAGTGCCAGTTTATTCGAGATCCTTTATGAGGAGGGAAGATTACTACTTTACACGTCTCGATAGAACTCTAAATGATGGATATATTCACTAAAGCTCTTCCAAAGACATGCATATCTCAGTTGATTTCCAACTTGTGCATGATCGATAGGTATGCGCTAACCAAGGTTCGAAATCTCGATTTCAATTTCATTTCGATTCCCTCCAAAACCAAAATTTCGGTGAAATTTCGGGAAATTTCGATAGCTTTGGTGGAAGTGTTGAAAATGGCTCAAAAAGCTATTTTTTCCGACCATTTTTTCGCAAATTAAGTTTTTCCAAGTAATTACAACAATATATAACTTACAAATACACACTTATATCACACATATTGCTCATACATGCCTCTTATATCACACATATCGGTTATATCAGCCAAATCGATATTACTGCTTATTCTTGACTGATACATACTGGAACGTGATATCATCCAATCCAAGATCTTAAAACAATAATAGCTTACAAATGCACAATTATATCACACATATATCTCATCCGTATGTCTTATATCACACCATATAGGTCATATCAAACATATTGTTGAGCTGACTGATAGGTACTGGAAATGGAAATCAAAATAGTTAATTAGCAACACTTAGAAGACATCTTTTGTTAATAAAAATAGATGAGCATTTGATTCTAAAATGTAGATAATGATTGATTAGACAATGTTTCGTTTATTGAAATAACTGTCGTGAACATAGTTATAATGAATTACAGAATTAATTACAGGCTTCTAGTAAAGATGCATCTATTTTACGAAGATAAATGACAAACGAATGAAACGAACAAGCTATCTCGCATTTATAGAAACTATAGAGTTGTTTCATCTCCATTTCTTAAACCCAAAGGGGAGGAAGCTCCCCAAGTTGAAGAATTGTCGTATGTACACCCCCTTGCACCATACCCTACCAGACAGGGGTCTTGCTGATATTTCGATCCATCTTGACCGAAATCCGGGAAATCGGCATATATAGGAGTTTCGATACCCATGACATATCGAAATCGAAATTTCGACAAAATTTCACGAAATTTCAAACCCTGGTGCCAACTTGAGGGGGAACGTTGATGTCATTTACTATTTTAGTAATTGACGATGCTTCTATTTTTATTTTATTTCCTTGTCATCTATTTCCACTTGTAAACCTTGTGGGACTATCATGTAATTGCCTCTTAGTGTGCTCTAGGGTTTCATGTTATAAGAAGCCCTACCTCCCTTGAATAAATCATTCCATCATATTCTTATTTTCTTCCATAGTTATAAACGCGTCCATTAATGGGATGCATATTAATGGGCTGCATCTAATTAATGGGTTGCATGTTACTATGTTGTATGATGACAATTGAGGCGGAGGTTTTGGAGATGATTGCGGAGTTTGCAGAGGGGAACTTTGGTTTCAAGCGACTTAACAAATCTCTCATCTTCTTGCTCTCTAAGAAGAGTGTCGCATCCAAAATTGAAGATTACCGCCCGATGGCCCTCTCGAACGTGATGTATTTGATCGTGGCTAAAAAATTGGCCGAATCGCTTCAGAGGCGTGCTTTGCAGGATTATCTCACCGATCCATAGTACTTTTCTATCTGCTAGGCAGCTCATGGACAACGTGCTAGTGGCGTCCAATATTGGCGCAGATTGACGTAGAAGAAAGATAAAATGGGTACTTAAGATGGTTGACTTCTCAAAGGCATACGACAGCGTGGACTGGCGATTTATATGGGCTTCTCTTCATACACGGGGGTTCTTGGATAGTGTCTGGATGAAGAGATGTGTTACGATTACCTCATGTGCTGTTTTGATCAATGGTCAGTCGAGAGGTAATTTCTTCCAACCACAACGTGGGGTCCGGTAGGGCTGCCCTTTGGCCACTGTCCTTTTCATCCCGACAAGTGGTGCTTTGGCTATCATAAATAGATAGTACACACAGTGTCAGGGGGCCTTTGTAGGGGATACTCATGGAGGAGATCTCTATACCCCTTCCCAGTATGCATATGACACTATACTATTTACCGAGGGTAGTCATGAGAGCTGTAGAGGTCTATCCAAGGTTTTGGACCTTTTTGGGAGTGTATCGGGGCTGAGACTTAAGTGGGAGAAATCTGAGTTTGTCCCTTTCGGCTTGGAGGATGGAGAGGTTGCGTTATGTGCGAGATGGCTTAGAACGCCATACATAGAGATGCTGCTACGATATCTGGGCGTACCCCTGGTAGCTGTGAGGATGCTATTGGCAGATTGGATTCCTGTAGTGGAGAATATGGAGCGGAAGCTGGCAGGCTGGAAATCTTCTTGTCTATCCAGAGGTAGCAGGCTGGTGCTACTACAATCGGTGCTATCATCCATACCTATCTTCTTCCTTTCTTCCGCTGTCCTTCCGTCGGTATACTGAAGAAGATGGAGGGCATCATGATGCGTTTTTTCTAGCCAGCTCAGGGGAATACCAATGGGTTGGATTGGGAGACTGTTACCTACTCGAGGGAGGACAGGGGGCTTGGTGTTCGTAGCCTTACTGAGATGAACAAGGTGCTGTTAGGTAAGTGGATTGCCTGTATCTAGGGTGACTGTGACAACCTGGCATGCTTGATGATTAGAAAGATTTATGGAGCAAACTCTTCTTTGTCTGTACCTGGTGACTTGGGACAAGCCCCGTCTCTTTTCTGGTAGGGGATTTGCATTGTGGTGTAGGAACTACGCTCGTTCCTTAGACCGATCATGGGGGATGGATAAGGGTTTAGATTCTGGATTAATGACTGGTGCGGGAAAGGGGTACTAGGAGACATGTTCCCCTGGTTGATGGTGTTGGTTGCTGGCCCAAGTTGTTCAGTGATGGGTCTATGTGATGGTCACTCTTTTTCCCCTCAGTCTTGATCTGGCCTCTCGTATCAGAGAATGGAGGAGCTTATGACGATGCTTACAGAGTTGGAAGCGATGAAGAGCCTACTGAGGGTAGAGACTGTTGGAGCTAGTGTGATTGGATATTTTCATTTCGTAAGGCCTATAAAGTTGTGTCACTGATTGCAAAATACTTTGGGGCTGGAAGATTCCCATGCATATAAAGATTTTCATGTGGTTTTTCCATAGAGGGATGCTACCAACGTGTGACAGGCTCTCACGAGTCATCTAGGCAGTCGACCTCGTTTGCCCTCCTTGTCTGTCGGAGACGGAGGATGCTGACGACCTATTTTTTTGGATATACGAGCTCTATGGAGGCAAGGGTGCGATTGGGAAACCTAAGGATTTACCATGTGGAATCCTCTGGGTTCTGGACCTCAATCGATGATGATTGGCATGGCATAAACAAGGAGAGGTCAGTGTTTCATTGCTATGATTTGGGCGATCTGGTTGGCAAGAAATGGTGCGATATTCCGTCACAAGGTCTCCAATGCTGAGAACATCGTGTGACATGCTAGGGCCTTGGCAGAGCTACCTGTTTACATGTAATTATGAAATTGACGCTTAATGGTGAAGTTTTTCTGGGCACATACCTATATGATGGAAGCCCTTTTTCCTTTCAAAAAATGTTACCGTGTTGCATCAGTTCACCTCCTCCCCACATCTTGAGAATCATCTTGCTTCTGCGAGGTGGTGTCAATATAGTTGCAAAGAGGGTCAGGACGAAGATTATAAAGTTCGACGTCATTAATTTTTAGAGCTGTCACAAATAATACAGTGCCAAGCGAATCATGAAATATCTAGATCGGACGCGACATGTATGGTAATATCACATACATCGAGGATGTCAGCACTATAGAATTGCTGGAAGCTATTAAAGGGACCTGAAGTAGAAGTTGTTCTAGATCCAGATAATATGATGTAGCGACATCCTATGGATCCTATAGGAAGAGCTCTGGGATGTTGAATGTATGTAATGTCAAAATCTCTAGCTGTAGGTCAGGTACATATGCGTTGAGTCCAACTCACTTTATGATGTGGAAGGCACCAAATTTTCTAACACACAATTTTTGGTTGACACCCATTCGAAATCTATCCTTGTGTTGTGAAATTGCACCATCACAAGATCTCCTTCCGAAAAGCCGGATTCTCTTTTATGGGTATTGGCTTGGGTTTGATATTTTGTGGACATGGCTTGAAGGTCGGTGCAGTCTTGGTGAATTTGATATATATGATATGCTAACTCCTCTGCTGACGTACTTGATGTCTAGGATGGGGTAAGGAAAATACGATCCAAGAATTGAGGTGTAGGATAACCATACATATACTCAAAAAGGGAAATGACAGTGGAACAGTTAGGGAGTCGCGGTATGCAAGCTTAACATTCCGAAATAGCCATATCCCATTGTTTTAGTTTGTTGCCTACAAGACATCTTAACAAGTTTTACAAGGATCTACTTATAGCATCTGTTTGATCGTTAGTTTGGGAATTATATGCAATACTGAATTGTAATTTAGTGTCTAATTTTCCCTATAAGGTACATCAAAAAAGACTCAAAATTGTGAATCATGATCAGATGTAAAAGTGCGAGGAATTCCATGTAAATGGACAACACACTCAAAAAATAAATTTGCAACATGTGAAGCATCATATGTTTTTTTACTCGGAATGAAATACGCCATTTTTGAAATCGATCATTGACAACATAAATAGAATCTATTTTGTGAGCGGTTACTGGAACTCCCAAAATAAAATCCATAGAGACATTCCCAAGTCTTTTCATAGCAAACACTCTTTTCAAGAAGAGGGAGGAGCATTTAGTTACTTATAAAGTTATAAGAGTGGGCCAACTAGAACACAGATAGATTACTTTGCGTTGAGGAAAAGAGATCGGTTGTGTTGTAAAGACTGCAAAGTAATCCCAGGAGAGAGTTTGACAACCCAACATTGCTTGTTAGTTTTGGATGTACAAATAAAAGGGCTCATCAAGAAAAGGAGGGTTCCTAAGATCACTGGAACTAGATGGCGGAATCTTCCACTGAAGCAGTCGAGCTTCAGGGAGAAGGTTTTAGAAGACTTATCTCGGGATTGTAGCGGAAGTGCAGGCGAGATGTGGGAGGCAGTGGCATCTTGTATCCGAAAGGTAGCCAAAGAGATGCTAGACGAGTCAAAGGGAGGAGCTCCAGGTCAAAATGAGGCTTGGTGGTGGAGTGAAGGGGTGCAAGAGAAGCTAAAACTTAAAAGAGCATGCTTTAAAGCTATGTCTAAGGATAACAAAATAGTGATGAAGGAAGCAAAGAAGGCTGTAAGCGAAGCTAAGTCAAAAGCTTATGAGGTTTTGTATAAAAATCTCGACTCTAAGGAGGGCCAGAAGGATATATTCAGGTTGGCCAAAGAAAGAGAAAGAAAGATCAAAGACCTTTTTTAAGTAAGATGCATTAAGGACGAGGAAGGTCACGTGCTTGTTACTCAGAAGGATATATAGAGACTAGATGGGAGCAATACTTCCATAAACTTTTCAATGGGGAAGGAAATAGAGAGATCACTTTGGGTGATCTAGTTAGCAGCGGAAGTTACTTGAATCGTGCAAGCTATAGACACATACAAAGAAAGGAAGTAGATGAGGCTTTGAAGGTTATGAGACATGGGAAAGGTGTAGGACCGGATGACATACCTGTAGAAGTATGGAGATTAAGCGAGCGCGGTTTGACTTGGCTTACGAATCTATTCAATGTTATTTGGCAAAGCAAGAAAATGCTTGAAGATTGGAGGAGTATCGTGGTGCCTCTTTATAAGAATAAAGGAGACATTCAAAATTGTTCAAATTATAGAGGTATCAAGCTGATGAGTCACACTATGAAAATTTGGGAAATGTGATCGAAAGAAGGTTGAGGCAAGTTTCCAACGTAAAAGAAAACCAATTCGGATTCATGCCAGGTCGCTCAACTATTGAAGCCATCCATTTGCTGAGGAGAACAATGGAGATTTATATAGCTAAAAGGAAGAACCTCCATATGATCTTTATTGATTTGGAAAAGGCTTATGATCTGTCCCATGAGAGATATTGTGAGAATTTTGGAGAAGAGACTAGTACATGTCCTATACATTGACCTCATAAAGGACATCTATGATAGGGCTTTATCTTGTGTAAGGATCCCGTCTGGGAAGACTGGCTATTTTAACATCAACATTGGTTTACATCAAGGTTCAGCTTTGAGTCCATTTCTTTTTACTTTGATTATAGACAAGCTGACAAGTCACATTCATGATAAGTTACCTTGGTGTATGTTATTTGCTGATGATATTGTGTTGATTGACGAGATTAGAGATGAAGTAAATGAGAAGCTTGAGGTCTGGAGACATGAGTTGGAGACTAAAGGATTTCGTATAAGTAGGGCTAAGACAGAATATATGGAGTGCACCTTTGATGGAAGCAATGGTTAAGGAATTGAGGTGAAGATTGGTGACGATAACATTCAGAAGAGAGATTCTTTTAGATATCTGGGATCCATTTTGCAACATGACAGGGAAATTGATGGAGATGTTACTAATAGAAAAAATGCAGGTTGGCTAAAGTGGAGAGGAGCCTCTGCTGTCATCTGTGATAAGAAAATTCCTTTAAAAATTAAAGGAAAGTTTTAGAAAGCAGCTGTGAGACCTGCTATGCTCTATGGATCTGAATGTTGGCCTGTGAACCATAGACATGTGCAGAGAATGGCTGTAGCAGAAATGAAAATGCTAAGGTGGATGCGTGGACACGCACGTAAAGATCGGATTCGGAATGATGCAATCAGAAAGAAAGTTGGCGTAGCTCCGATCGAGGATAAGATGCGAGAAAACAGCTTAAGATGGTTTGATCATTTGCAAAGAAGATCAGCTGATGCACCGGTTAGGAGATACGAGTGTTGGGATGTTGAGCCGGCTAAGAGAGGGCGAGGGCGGCCCAAGAAGTGTTGGAAAGAGACTATCTTGAAGGTCCCCCCTCCCCGCCACCACCCGAAGCCTTTGTGGACATCCTTCCTGCCAAATGATCAGCATCACCATGTCACCACTACCATGCCATCCTCCTTGTCCCCTACTGCCACCTTGCACTATTCTTCGCAGCATCACTCCTCACTTCTCCTCCATTACGAAGTTACCATCAACATATTTTTTCTCCCTTGAGAAACAATCACCATTTTGTCCTTCATCATATCCAATTTATTCCACCTAAAACGAACACAACATGTTTGGAGATGAGTTTTTTTTGAGATGCTGAGACCTGGTATAGATTGATTTTAGTGTTTTTTTTTGTATTTTTATTTCGCTATCTATTATGTAAGTCCAAAGGATGTAGTTTAGAGGTATCCTTTAGGTATGTATTATGTCTTTTTAGTTGAAGAGATATCCCTCTTAGGTGGCATCGGTTCTATACATGAATCAGAATGTGTAATGAAAGAATAATGAATTATACAAATCTTGAATAGCCTCTAGGTTGAATATCCCTTTTCCACTTTGGGTTCTTTCTCATCTCAAACCTTCTAGTTCAGTCGGCCACTCCTTTTTTCATCCCTTTCACGTGGTTTAGCATGTTTCTCTTTCATGCTATTCCATTTCTTCCATTCTCACCGCCAAATTTTCTTTCCTAGAATCCGAGCTGCGCTATTGGCATGCACATCCATGTAAATCACATACATAAAGGGAGGTAGCTTCCTTGTGTCTGTGCCGGTAAACTTGCAGAGGAGACATGTCAAGCAATATACACCATTATTTTAATAAGCATGCCTCAAGGTGCTAAGACATATGCGTCGAGTCATTTTTGACAAAAAATGCTAACCCAGATCCTATTTGGCCTACATCTGATGGACATGTGAGGCGATGACGAGTCGCCGCTTTAGCTACTTGAACTAATTACTTAATGTTTTGAGTTTTTTTAAGATAGCAACCATTCAACCCAAATAGCTTCACATCGTTGTACTTTAATAGATGTTTTTATTTTAATCTTTGACATTTATACTGTCACGTAGAAGAAGTTGAAGTGTGTATAACTTGAATAACTCAGTATAAGTTTCGAAGGTGATCTACAGTAGTGGTTATTAGTTCATATTGATGTTGGTATTCACTTACTACACATATACTATTCTTCCAACATATAAGCAATCAATAGAATTATATTTTTATTTCTACACTCAAACAAAGCAAGATAAGTAAGCACCATTTCTCAAATATAGTTAGGATCGTATGTCCTTAAGCCATGTCCCTTTTCTTTCTTCTTTTAGACTGTTTATGATCATGATGTTCTTTAGACGTAATCGATGTATAAAATAACTTATTGTCCTTCTTCATCGGGAAAATGTCCACCCGCCTACATCCAAGGCTCCTGTCCAGTCGAGGGCCTCTCCAGGTGAGATAGGAACTCAACCAAGTTCAAGAACATCGCACACACTGTTGTAAAAGTCGGCCGACTAGGCCGACTAGTCGGTCCGACTAGTCGAGTCGGGGGGGGGGGGGGGTACCCGACTCGACTAGGCCAAATCGGCCAATAGTCGGTCAGACCCGATTAATCGCCCGATTAGTCGGCCTAGTCGACCGACTAGTAGGCCGACTTTTGCATAGAGATTTCTCGGCTGACTTTTGCATAGGAATTTCGGATATATGTTTCGGCGCAAACCGTAAACTCGATTACCCGTTTAGAATTAGATGAGATTTAAGGCTTGTTGTTAGACAATAAGATGAGATACTTAAGGTTACATGCTAATAAGTATAACTCACAAATAAATTTAAAATATAAAAACAAAAAACAGTAAAAATGTTAAATAAAAATTATAAGAAAATTCTGTATACTTTTGTACTTTAAATTATAGTTTTTCATCTAGATATAAAATATCAACTAATTAATATACTATCCTGGATAATTTTACTTAAAACTTTGTGATTTAATTTCATGTTGGTTAACTTATATAAGATTAGAATTGTGTTTATTGCGCCTAAATGTTCGTTAACTTAGACACTTCTTGTTGATTTGCATGATAGTTAGGTAACTTAGGTTATTTACCTTTTGTGGTTGTTGATTAGCTTTGTATTAATTTATTTCTAACTTCAAATTGTGCTATGTACCAACATTTTGTTCTTAACATTTTGTTCGTGCTATGAACTAAACATTTTGTTCTTAACTTGTTTCGTTTTTTCTTCTGTTGCTATAATTTTTTAAGCTCTCAAAAATATTAAAATTGCTAAATATATGAATATGAATGAGAGTATATGTTATAAAACTTGATTTATATATTTAAAATAATTTAAAAATTCAAAACCGACTAATGCCCGACTAAATCTGATTACTCTCCCGACTGCCGATTAATCCTTAGTCAGTGTCCCTGCCGACCGAGTACCGACTGCCGACTTCTGCAACCTTGATCGCACACATCAATTAGAAAGCTTAGAACAAACACGAAGAGATGTCCCAAGCCTTACCCAATATCTCATGATCCGTAATTAAAAGAAACTAGGGAACTGATCACCTAAGGTCCCTCATGGATAGTCCAATCGTCTAACCATAAGCGTAAAGTATCACTATCCCCTAATGCAGGCCTCAAAGAGGTGGAGATATGATGGAGAACAATGCAAACCCCCCTTCCAAAAGTTCAATGGTGCATGCAGCAGTCTAGACTGCCAGGAAAGACCAGCCGATATACCATATAGATTTCTCTGAAACAAACAAAGCTGATTCGAACAAGTATCTTAAATACACAAAATTTACTTGCTAAGAAGAGCCTTGTTTATCGCATCCAGGATTAGGACACCCAACTCACAACTCTTAGTGGATATCATTGCCTTCTAGGTAACCGATGGAATGCCAATGCAATATTCTGAACTAGACCAGAACACCTGTCATATCAGAGTCTCCAAGTGTCTAAGAATCCCCACAAGTAGCAGATGCAGTGATAAAAAAAGACGAGAATCATAGAAAGGACGACCTTCAATAGCATCAAGCGGCCTCCCCTCGTCAGATAGGATGCTCGCTAGGCAGCAAGCATGTGTTGGAGCCTCTCCTCTGCAGGCAAGCAGTCAAATTGTCACAAACACCAGCGAACCAAAGGCAGACCCAAGTAGCTCATTGGGAAGGAACCCTGTTAGGATCGCAACAAGGACCCACAAGCCTCAATCTCCTCCGTAGTCCCAAAAGATACAAAACCGAACTTGTTGCCATTAAGCCTAAGGCCCCAAGATGATACCAAAAAGCTCAAGCACTGTAGTAATCCTCTCCTTCTCACAGACACTCCCTTCTACAAAGAAAATGGTGTTGTTTGCATATTCCAATACATGAATCAACAACGGGTCCAACCGATATCACAGCACAGAAGCCCTGTCCACTGTACGAGAAACCATCTGTGAGAGCGCATTTGCCACCATAACGAAGAGTAATGGATCCAACGAGCACCCTTGCCTGACCCCCCTCTACGGTTGAAAGAAGCTTCACTCTCAACGCTCATTCACCAACACCAAGCATGATGTCGTCATCACATGCCTCTTCATTCAGGCATTCCTTTCATCAAGAAAGAGAAGCTCAAATGGAACCCTAATTTACAAGTTATCGGCTTTGAAAAAATCCACATTACTAAGCAATCTCTTGGTCTTTCTTTTTTTCCATTCAGAAATGACTTTTGAAGGATTGAGCTCATCATCCATCATGTCTTCCCAGAATGAAAGTCGTTTGTGAAGTTGCAGTAATTGAATCCAGAACCTCATAGAGGTGATTAGCAAGGTCTTTCACCACAATGAGATAAGTAGCATTTGGGAGGGAAATAGAGTGAAAATCCTCTACATGTCTTACCGCGTTCTTCAGGAGTAGAAAGATCAAAGAACAATTCAACCTCAACCTCGATTTTCTACTTGCAACTCCACCATTGCCACCACATCCAGTTCTACTAGTTCCCAAAACTGTCTAAAGAAAAAAAGGGAAGCTATTCCTCCAGGAGAACCATTCACATTCAAATCGAAGATAGCTAGAAATGTCTGGAATTCCTGAGATTAAGAAGTATAAGTGGGAGCACTATTCAATTTAATGGGGGTACTTTGAATCTTATGTGATGAAGAAAAGACCTTGTATTGCTATCAAGGATGCAATAGTGGATGCAATTAAGGAAGTGGCCCAAGAAGTTGACATGGTGAACATGTAGTAGAAAATGAATCACACTAATAAAATACGTTAGATATGATTGTTATAACTTATAACCCTTTATGGGTGTTTTGCCTTTTTGTATTCCTATGTACTTTCCCAAACTGTAGTTTCTTTTTATATATCGAGGTTCATGGTTCGCTTATAACTGTAACATTCTTTCTTCCATGTTGTAATAAAGCATCATTCCTAGACCAATATTGAGAACCCAATATCCCACCCTACCACCTAGCCGCGTCATCGCAACTGTCGCTGCTTGATCTCATAGATTGATTCACCATCATTATCGTTGTTGCTTGTTCTCCTAACAATGCAATCATCGTGTAGTTCCTTAGCAGCACCGTTGCTCGGGGCATGCCACCAACCCCATTACGACTGTGCCTAGCGACGCCAACACTACATGTTCTCCTCGTGATTTCTATTCAGGTCTTCTCGTGAGTCCACACACTATTGTGGCACCACTCTATCAGCGATTTTGCCACTAGTGCGTAGTGCGACTAAACCCATGTTGGCACTCCCTCCCGTGCCTCTAGTGCACTACCGTGCACCTTTGCACATCTCTTGCCTCTTCTTGTTGCATATAATACCATGTGCTAGTTTTTTCAAACTAATGCTCTCTTTGGTTTTCTATGTGGCTCAGCTACAGGAAAAGATGTCTAGTAGTACACTCCAAAGTGATATCACTTACGATAAATACATGTAATAGTCAAGTTGGACGAGCCCAATCATGTATGTTGGTCAGGGATCGTCCTGATGCCAGTCGAAGATAGTGTAGCTATACCTTCTCTTGGAGACAGAACCAGAGAATAAAAGAGGCAAGTAGTTAGGCCATGTGGGACGAGGACAGTGGCATAGTCTATTCTTGGCTACTGAATGAGGTCATTCCTTGGATTACGGATGAGGTAATCTGTCATGAGACAGATTTTATGATTTGGAACAACACGAAGGATTCATATTTGCAGGAGATGAGGGTGAGTCATGTGTACTATCAACTGATGCAGCTTTGCCGAGAAGACAAGTCCTTTTTCCAGTATTACACATGAGCTAAAGGAGACACAATGCATATCCAGATAATGGTGGAGAAGGCACATGGGCATGAGAGATAGATAGGCACGAAGGAGGAGGGGTAGTTTAGGGCATGCACTTCGAGTTAATATATTTTTACTTGAAGATATGCAAACCCATCTACTCCTGCTTTTAAAGGTTAAGAAAATATCAAATATTGATTGGTCTTGATGGGTTTATGTTGTCCCCCTTTCATACCAGGTAATTCATTAAATTTCCTTTACTTTTTGGGTTTTATTGATTGAAATGGCTGGTCAGATTTGGGTTTGAAATTCATTGCTGGGAGTGCTGCCTTTACAATGCTTGTTGGCCTTGTGGCTGCTGGCACTGTCACCATTGCTTTCTTATGCCAACATTGAGCCCTTCTTCGACCTTCTCCCTCTGCCTCTATTTGGATATCTCCCACCATGAAGGCCTCTATCGTGTCAAATGATTCCATTCCATTAACTCCCCTGCTTTCAGGTAACCTTTCTGTGATTGAACGTTTAGTCCAGTCTCATTTTTTGCTAGACATTTGCAGTATCTACTGCCAGCAGGTCAAGAATCGTGTCATGATGACTGACGATGGGAACTATTGATTCAGAAGGTGTGTACATGGAAGCTGAGGGAGAGAGAGAGGCGTATAGCCTTTACATCTTGAGTATGGTCAACATAGCCTTGAACAAAAAAAGCTATGTTACGGCTACCCATGGCTTTGAAAAAGTATAAGTTAATTTACACTACGGCCACTAATGAGCTTGAAAAAAGAGAAAATGTAACTATACCATTGCCACAATGACCTTGAATAAAAAAGAAAGCTAATACAAAATTTGCACGCTTCAAAAGGATCTTCGTTCATATCAAATACTAGAAGGAAAAATAATGTATTGTCTTTGCAGATGAATCTTATAACAATTGTTCTTAGTTGCCTTTCTCATGGTTGTTGGTTCTAATCATGGCTAAAATGTTGCAAATGCAATTACTGCAAATTTCGAGTAGAAAGACAGCAAATAATCATTGCTTGTATGAATCAGTTAGCAATATAACCATTAGTAATATATATTCTACGACTCTCTGTAATCCCACTAGGGGCACTTATGTACTTTCTCCTCCTTTGGACTCTCTAGGGTTTCTATGGTTTTAGTCCTATATAAGGACCCCTAGACCTATGGAATAAATCAAGTTATTTCATTCTTTTTTTTCTTCACATGGTATTAGTACCACGGTCTAGAACCGCGACTTTGACCTATCTCCCTCCCTTCTCAAATAGCCAGCCAACGACCATTGCCGTTGCCCTATGGCCCTCCAGCCCCATTGCCCCTACCATGACCCTGCGCCATCGCCCATGCGCCATTGCCCTATTGCCTGCATCACCCCCTGCCCCATTGCCCCCTCCCCTGCCCTATCGCCCCATCACCCTCATCCCATCGCCCCATCGCCCTATCACCCATCCCTGCCCTATCTCCCCATCGCCCCTGCTATGCCCTATCGCTCTATCTCCCCATCGCCTCGCACTCTTGGCTTCCAGAGAACTACATCTAACTACTCTGTGTTTGTCAGAAGACGAACAAATGGTGCTGTTATACTTGCCGTCTATGTGGATGATATGGTTGTCACATGTGATGATGATAATGGGATAGTAGAGACTAAGGCCTTCCTCCAGAAGGTGTTTGTTACTAAGGACCTTAGTCCTCTACGCTACTTCTTGGGCATAGAAGTACTGCATACTATAGAGGGCCTTCATTTATCGCAGATGAATACTGTCTGGACATTCTTACCGAAGCCTGATTACTTGGATGCAAGCCCTCTGGTATTCCTGCAGATCCAAAAAAACAATTCACTTCCTCTGATCTCGTCTTTGAAGATGTTACTCGATACAGAAGCCTGGTTGGCAAACTTCTTTACCTTACTGTCATCGGATCAGATATTTCTTATGCAGTGAGTAGAGCTAGCCAACACATGGAGCAATCTTGTTACAATCACTGTCATGATGTTCTTCAGATTCTACGATACTTGAAAGAATCAGCAGGACGTGGCCTCTTCTATGGGGCAAATGGGTACACTGATGTTATCGCATATGCTGATGCTGATTATACAAGTTCGCTAGAGGATCGACGCTCTACCACATGATATGCTATAATGGTTGGAGGGAATCTTGTTACTCGGAGAAGCAAGAAATCGACTGTTGTGTCCAAACCCAATGTGGAAGTAGAATATAGGGCGATGTCCCAAGCTACTTGTGAGATCACATGGTTATTAACTTTTCTGCAAGAGCTCGGTATTATTGTCACTACTCCTATTCCACTATACCGTGACAACAAATTTGCTACCTATATTGCCACGAATCCTGTGTTTCATGAGCAAACCAAGCATATAGAGATCGACTGTCATTTTGTTCGCGATGCTGTCAGGATTGGAAGAATAACTACTCATATCATCACAGATCTTCAGCTTGCAGATGTCTTCACGAAGGCCTTACCCAAGAAACGTCTTTCTTGGATTGTTTACAAGCTGGGCATGACTGATAGATATGCTCCAACTTGAGGGGGAGTGTTAGCAATATATATTCTACGACTCTTAGTTATTCACTGTAACCCCCACTAGGGGCACTTTATTTACTTTCTCCTTTGAACTCTCTAGGGTTTCTAGGGTTTTAGTCCCATATAAGGACCCGTAGATCTATGGAATAAATCAAACTATTTTATTCTTTTTTTTCTTCACAATAACAATTCGTTCCTTATGAGTATTAAAGGTAAATTTGCAACAAATAACATTGATTGCATATTTAAGATGTGATAATACGTTCCCTATTTGTCTTAATAGACCCATTTTGTTGTATATGCATGGATTTTCACATAGACGTTGGATATTGCACAAATATCTTTGTATTCTTTTATATTTATGTGGGTAACCCCAGAGAATTTAACCTTCTTTCCTATATGGATCCATCTGTTTGATAAACCATAACAATTGCTGTCAAAAGACATTGTTAATTTTTCTATAATTCTAACAAATATAGGGTTTGATCGGTTATATTGGCATCTGTGTTATGAATTTTTTTTAGTAAGTTATATTGCATTTTTTTTGAACTTTCAACTCATTTTCAATTATTTTATAACAACGGGATGCATGGTAAAACATAAGTTTATATTAACTCGTACAATTCAGATGCAGACATCAAAAACATTTAAAGGGGCATATATGTAAAAAATCAATGTTTTTTTGTCGAATCAAGAATTCATTGTTTACAATGGATATATCTGTAGTTACTAAGCACAGTGGTATTCGTGTAAGGGGGAATGTTTATAGGGACAGTAGGTAAAAATCCCAACCAGTTGTTACAATGTTTCTATACCACATTTCTTTCAAAACCAGTGTTCCATAACATATATTTTTTATTAGAAACATTCTTGAACAAGTAAATCCCACTTTGTGGGGGTTGCGTTAGGTTGTTGACAACCAGTTTAAAAAATAACCGGATCTTTCAACATGGATTTGAGAAAGAATCCGTGTAGCCGACCCTACTTATAGTGAGATAATACTCTACCATTTTTTTAAATTCCTTAACAAGTAAAACTCATTACTAAACCACATTGCTTGTTAGCCCCTAGTTACTTGTGTCTCTAATAATGGTGGACGCTATCTCGACTCAACATGCTTTACCTTGTGATAAGCTGACTTTGATAGGTCTTATGATCTGGCTTTAAGGGAGGATGGTATCAGAGTAACTAGTTTTCTTCTATCTCTACACATTTTTATTTTGTATCTTTGTGGGACCATTAAGTTTCCCCTTTACTGCTCCTATTGAAGGCGAGATCAGCTTTACTAATAGAGCACTGGTTGTCGTGATTGAGGATCCTCTTGTTTTTAATCTGAAGTCTGTGCATTGGGGGATCCTCTTTATTATGACTTCCATCCCTGGGTTTTCTCATCGCTTTCTCAAGATGCTCTGTAAGTTCACACTGAATTATATAATTAACACACTGAATTATAGAATTAATTAAGATGCTTGACATTTTTGACGAGAACTTGCAGAACTGTGTGCTTGTTCCTTTGTTAGAGACGTAACTGAGTTTGCAGCCTGACACAGGATGTTCAACTTTTTCCGAACAGGTTTCGACGTCGCTTTATTTTTTATTTTTTTTTAAATCGAAAAGAAGTTATTTCTGCTAGTTATAAGTTATGTCAGTTCTCTTGTTACCATGAAGCACATAAAACGTTGTTATGTTTACTAGAAACCTGTAGTTATGTATGTGGATTAAAAACCTTGTTTCGTGGGTCATTTACTGGCGTCCTTTATAATTACTTGTTTGAATTTCTTTAGGACATCATGGAAGCAAAGGAGTTCTTGAGGCAGAAGGGAGTTGATGTGGGCACCGATCCCTTTTGATCAGCAACATCTCTCAATCCATATAGTGAGTGATTTTCTTTGCAACTGCCAAATTATACAAGTTCTCGCTCTCTCTGTCTAAATTATACATCCGGTTGGAAGTGCAATGAACACGCAATTTCTAATCGTCTCTCAGATTAGTTTTAACAATATTGTCATTATCTCACACAACAGCTTTTGCCGTTGCATCGAACTTTAACATTTTGGATAAAAGGAAATTGGAAAAATTGGAATTGTCATTGTTCTAAATGTCTTGCATATCTGGAGTAACACATACGTAATGAAGGTTTTATATGAATTACAGATCATTTTGATTGTGAGTTTCCCTGTATATCAATTAAAAGAATTAAGCTTCTGTTGTGAAACATATATATCAACTTTTACAAACCTAGTTGTTGCATGCATTAAGTGCTTCTGAGTAAATCAGGAAAATAGTCCCCTCTAGAAGTTCCAGGGGCCAGCAAAACCTTATGCTCTTGTGCAATGATCCCGTGCCAAGGCGAGGACCAAAGAGAAGGAAGTGCAAACTTGACTCCTGTACTTGTTTTTTTCTTGGTGAATCCTTCACTAGACTGATAGCACTAATTTAGCAATAGTTAGCGAATATTTGTTGATATGCGATTTTTGTTGCTAGAAATATAACAAAGAATATGATATTTGGAATGAATTTAAAAAACCATGTAATGAATTACATTCATCGATATATATTTAACTACGTCTTATTTTTTGACAATAAATCTTAAACTATTCGTTGTCATAATGATTAAAATTACAAGAAAGAAATGCACTAGCATTACTTTGATAGAATATTAATGACGGCAACTATATACTACAACAAATTACCATGGTAGTGACGAGGGGTGGCAACGGAAATTATTTTTGCCAATTTCTTGTGCAGGGAAGTTTTAGTTATCACAAAGTATAACACATTTTAGCTTACATATTCGTTACACATTCTGTGCAATAAATTTTTCTCGATAAAGTGGTGGCAATGTATAGCACTGCAACTTTGTGTATGATTAGGATGCAACCGGATACGGATATATTCATATCCGTCTATCATCGTATTCGTTTTTAAGAGGATATTGATATGAACTTTTGATTTTAGCGGATGCGGATATGGATATGAGATTTTATTTTTTTGTGGATACATATAAGGATACGGATATTGTTTTCAATTTTTTTGAAAATATGTCTACATATATGGTTACATCACTACAACAAAAAATGCTTTTCGTGACAAAATTATGTTGACAGAATATGGTTTTATGGCGGCAGAAAATGGTACGACGACAAATATTCTGCCACCATATCTCTGTCATAAAAAATGTCGTCGCTAAAGACTTAGGCGACGGATTTCCGTCGCTATAAAAAGTTCCGACGGAAATTCTGCCACCATATGTTTCACAATTTTCAATAGTTAATCTACAATTCAAATGCGTCAGTATAAAGCTTGTGCATCCAGAAAATATTGTAGCTGACACATTTGCTTGCATTTATGCAGTCATTACATACTTAAAAATTCCAGATCTTAATGGACATGTGGGAAAAGATGTTTCAGGGTATGCAAGTGTGCATGGAGGACATGGTTTTGGGGATAGAAACGAAGAGGGAAAAGTCATTCTGGATTTTGTAACTGCATATGATCTTTTCATAGCAAACACTCTTTTCAAGAAGAGGGAGGAGCATTTAATTACTTATAAGAGTGACACAACTAGAACACAGATCGATTACTTTGTGTTGAGGAGAAGAGATCGGTTGTGTTGCAAAGATTGCAAAGTAATCCCTGGAGAGAGTTTGACAACCCAACATCGCTTGTTAGTCTTGGATTTACAAATAAAAGGGCTGGTGAAGAAAAGGAAGGTTCCTAAGATCACTAGAACTAGGTGGTGGAATCTTCCGCTGAAGCAATCAAGCTTCAGGGAGAAGGTTTTAGAAGACTTATCTTGGGATTGTAGCGGTAGTGCAAACGAGATGTGGGAGGCAGTAGCATCTTGTATCCGAAAGGTAGCCAAAGAGATGCTAGGCGAGTCAAAAGGAGGAGCTCCGGGTCAAAAGGAGGCTTGGTGGTGGAGTGAAGGGGTGCAGGAGAAGCTAAAAATTAAAAGAGCTTGCTTTAAAGTTATGTCTAAGGATAGAACAGAGGAAACTGTCACAGACTATAAAATAGCGAAGAAGGAAGCAAAGAAGGCTGTAAGCGAAGCTAAGTCAAAAGCTTATGAGGTTTTGTATAAAAATCTCAACTCTAAGGAGGGCCAGAAGGATATATTCAGGTTGGCCAAAGCAAGAGAAAGAAAGACCAAAGACCTTTCTCAAGTGAGATGTATTAAGGACGAGGAAGGTCACGTTCTTGTTCATCAGAAGGATATAGAGACTAGATGGGAGCAATACTTCCATAAACTTTTCATTGGAGAAGGAAATAGAGAGATCACTTTGGGTGATCTAGCTAGTAGTGAAAGTTACTTGAATCGTGCATGCTTTAGACGAGTACAAAGAAAAGAAGTAGAGGAGGCTTTGAAGGTTATGAGACCTGGGAAAGGTGTTGGACCGGATGACATCCCTGTAGAAGTTTGGAAAGTTTTAGGTGAGCGTGGTTTGACTTGGCTTACGAATCTATTCAATGTTATTTGGCGAAGCAAGAAAATGCCTGAAGATTGGAGGAGGAGTATTGTGGTGCCTCTTTATAAGAACAAAGGAGACATTCAAAATTGTTCAAATTACAGAGGTATCAAGCTGATGAGTCACACTATGAAAATTTGGGAACGTGTGATCGAAAGAAGGTTGAGGCAAGTTTCCCAAATAAAAGAAAATCAATTCGGATTCATGCCAGGTCGCTCAACTATTGAAGCCATCCATTTGCTGAGGAGAACAATGGAGATTTATAGAGCTAAAAGGAAGAATCTCCATATGATCTTTATTGATTTGGAGAAGGCTTATGATTCCGTCCCACGAGAGATACTGTGGAGAGTTTTGGAGAAGAGACAAGTACCTGTCCTATACATTAATCTCATAAAGGATATGTATGATAGGGCTTTATCTTGTGTAAGGACCCCGACGGGGAAGACTGACTATTTTGATATCAACATTGGTTTACATCAAGGTTCAGCTTTGAGTCCATTTCTTTTTACTTTGATTATGGACGAGTTGACAAGTCACATTCAGGATGAGTTACCTTGGTGTATGTTATTTGCTGATGATATTGTGTTGATTGACGAGACTATAGATGGAGTAAATGAGAAGCTTGAGGTTTGGAGACATGCATTGGAGACTAAAGGTTTTCGTATAAGTAGGGCTAAGACGGAATATATGGAATGCACCTTTGATGGAAGCAATGGTGAAGGAATCGAGGTGAAGATTGGTGACGATAACATCCAGAAGAGAGATTCTTTTAGATATCTGGGATCTATTTTGCAACATGATGGAGAAATTGATGGAGATGTTACTAATAGAATAAATGCAGGCTGGCTAAAGTGGAGAGGAGCCTCCGCTGTTCTCTGTGATAAGAAAATGCCTTTAAAAATTAAAGGAAAGTTTTACAAAGCAGCCGTGAGACCTGCTATGCTTTATGGTTCTGAATGTTGGCCTGTGAACCATAGACATGTGCAGAGAATGGCTGTAGCAGAAATGAAAATGCTAAGATGGATGTGTGGACATACACGTAAAGATCGGATTCGGAATGATGCAATCAGAAAGAAAGTTGGTGTAGCTCCGATCGAGGATAAGATGCGAGAAAACCGCTTAAGGTGGTTTGGTCATTTGCAAAGAAGGTCAACTGATGCACCGGTTAGGAGATGCGAGTGTTGGGATGTTGAGCCAGCTAAGAGAGGGCGAGGACGGCCCAAGAAGTGTTGGAAAGAGACTATACGAAGGGATCTTAGTTTGCTGGATATAAGTCCGAGATTGACCCAAGATAGATCTGAATGGAGGCGAAGAATCCATGTAGCCGACCCTACTTAATTGTGGGAAAAGGCTTTGTTGTTGTTGTTGTTGTACATACTTAAAAATTCCGGTTGGTTACTCATTAAGAAGCAACTGCCTAATTTAAAAGACTTTAAGTCTTTTGATCCATTTATCACAATCTATCCAGTGGCAGCTTCTTTTAGTTGCTGACCGCATACCTCGAGCCATTGAGAAGAAATAAATTGACAACAAATGTACAAAAAATCCTTTACAATCAAGATAAGTATCTGAAAGTTGCCACCATTCCATACAACTCAATGGGGGGTCTCTCTTGATCTCCTAGCATCCAATCCTACAAGACCAAGCTTTTATTATGGAGCATTTCGATTGTGGCTTGTCCACTCTTTCGAAATATGTATAGTAACGATCTGGAACTGCATATTGATAAAATCAAGCAATGGAATTACAAGCAAGAAAGTAGATCGAGGATTCAAACTCCAGACCAAGATGCACAAAACATTGGTTCATGGTAATGATTATAGTTGTAAGAGTTTAAACACAAACCAAAACATTCTACGTTGCTTCTATTTTGTAATGACAAGAGCTAATTCAAACTTAACTTTTCACCTGCACAATCAAACCCATCTAATTAGAAAATCAGTTAACTTCATATGCTAAAAGTATTAAATGACTTCAAATAGTTTAATGATCAGACATAGTCCTCAGATAAGCGATAACAGTAAAAAAAACAGAATGAAAGGCACATCGTAATATATAAAAATCCAGCAATTAAGCACTATAAACTCACACGTTCTTTGAATTGCTCCAAACATTATATGCACAATCGAACCTGCAATCGAACTCATTGAGAACACAATGTTAAAAGCAATTTTCAAATTACGAAGCTGTTGTATTTAAAACTAGTAATTTAGATTTTAATTGGAAAACCTATGTAATTACTATAAAGGTCAATTTGGTTTAATTGGGAAACCAAATGACATGGAGGGAAAGTTGGGAATTCCTAAATTTGAAACATGGAAAAGTTTGGATGAAAGTTCACTACCATACCTAATATCTCTAAACTTTTGGTGGGCTTATATAGGAGTTCACACCCGAAGCTCTTGTAGTAATTGTAGAGAGGAGGAATGGAGGACCACACGTGCGTTCCGCTCCGTCTCCAGCTCCGCCTTCGGCTGCAGCTTGGGAGAGTCATCTCGGATATCAATACTTTTGCCGCGGGTTTCATTTAATCAAACAGATTAATTTGGATTTGATCACATTGGGAATCTGACTCGATTCAAACGACTCGTTTTAGCTGCGGTTTTGGAATCCGAAGGGACACACCTGTTGAGGGGTATTTTCGGAAATCAAAAAGTACAACGCGCTAGGGCACGCGAGCTCCCCTTTTTATACCTCTCCCCCGACGACGTTTTGTTCCACTCGCAAGAAACTCTCTCTCTCTCGTCGCCTCTTGTGCTCTCTGTTCACGCTGCCTCTTATCTTCTCGGCTGCAAGTTCTCGGAGGTACTTTTGAGGACGGTCTCGTCAGTGTACATGGACGAAGACCGTGGACCGTCGTATCCTAGGAGCGAATCGTCAGTACCCTTCGCACCAGTATTGTGGGGGCGATATCCTCTCTAAGGATAGTCCATTTCATGGACGCTTCGGTGATTTTTAATCCAATCTTTCTTACTTTGTTTGCCACAATTTCTTTATTGCTTTGCTTTTCCTGGATCATGCTCTAATTTATATTTCCGTTTAATAAATCGGTTCATGCTTGCATTCTGTAATCGGATAATGGATTGAAAATGCATGATTATAACAATGTTAATATGTAATGCATTTCTTTCAATTCATTTGGATCCATGTAATTACTGTTTAATATATGCGATAATTGATACAATGTACACAAACGAAAGATCTATAGATCCGGCGATGAGGAAATGGAGCCTGAGTACTGTAGATCTGGCAGCAGCTGGCGGTGGATCTCCTCAATGGAGAAGCGCTAACGGCAACTGGGGCGGATCTCGTCGATGGAGGCGACAACATGATGGATCGCCGATGCATCGAGCATCGGATACAGATGATCATCGATGGGATCGACCTCGACCTCGAGGAAGGGGGTGAGAAAGGGGAGAAGATGATGGCAGTTGACGGAGACACGGTTGGAAAGGAGATTTGGGTTTTTGAAAGAATGGGTATGGGATTTTTTCATAAACGTGTATCTCTTATAGTCTGTCCATGTGGGGTTTACGTAACGGATTTAGGTGACAAATATCCATTGCAATGAAATCCGTAGCTTAAATTCCGTCGACGGATATTGACATGGATATCCGCATTACTGAATCTATGTTTATATTGTATATACATACATTAACTCTCCAAATATGTTATAGAATTAGTTGCAATATATTGCATCTCGAGTATTTTCAAATATAGAAGAAAATATATATCTCTATATTATTTAATCATTTATTATACAATTATTGAACTTAGTATAATACTATAGTTTCTTTTTGTATTTTGTTGTTTTGTAATTTATTATTTTGATTTAATTCGATAATAGTTTCAACTTTACCAAACAATCATACTAAATGTAAGCATTAGAACTTAGAAGGTATTTCTTATCCGCAGAATAATTCGTTTCTGTTCATAAAATATCCGATTATTTGCTTCCATTGCCGTATCTGTATTGAAGGATATGGTTTGAAAATTTCAATATCTGCTATGTATCCATTTCCGAATTCGTATTTTAAAATGGGTAAGGATATGATAACACCTATATCCGCATCAGCATCCGTCCGTTTGCATTCCTATCTATGATAATGAATAATTTGAATATTTGTTACCATATCTTCCAATGGTAGATATATAACAACAAATTTTATTCATTACGAAATTAGTCTTTCTATAGCTAGCAATGAATGTCATCTTCATTGAGGTTCATATAATAACGATTTATCTGTTGACCTATTCATTAACATTTGTGTTTTTCATTGTTAAATTTAACAGTGATGGTAAGATTAAATCAACGGATAACTGTTGTTATATGGTTCGTTACTAGGTACCCTGCATATATGTCCCAGCTATTGTTGGTAATATATAGTTGCAGAGAACTTTTCTCCGGTAGTCTGCGCAAATTTAGATGACTTAGGCATTCGATCTTGAGATCACAAGATCTACTGATCTAATATGATTGTAGTGTGTGCTACACCTTAGGTTAACCAGCCTTGCTCCCCTTCCGAGACAGACCGGAAAGGAAAGACCTACCCATGGTCTTGGGTTAGAGGCATGACACAACTACGTTACTTCGCAAAGACTGCTCGGGAATAATCATCATAGTATATACCTTATGACGAATTTCCAAGACCAACGGCCTATGATCTTTGGAGGAGGAATTAATGGTGCTATTTTTTTCTCACGGGAATGGGCAATGAAGCATTATTAGGCTAGGGGTATGCTTTACTGACCAAAGTACAAGGTTAAACTTGGGTTTACAGTGAAGGGAGGGATACGATAATCATTGTGAGTTTAAAGAATCATATACATAGTAATATTCATTGTTATATATAACTAAGGAATACGATATGACCACGAATACTAAGTTATTCGTCACCTTAGTCCAATTTTCTTGTAGTGTACAATGTTGCCAGAATACTTCGAATACCATGTTTTTTTGCAATGGATTTTGTATGATGGTTAGATCGTTGCAAATAATTTTTGTTGCCACACTTATACAAAAGATGCTGCAAATCATTGCCACACCATAATTATTTCAAAATATTTGGACAAGTTTTGGTTTTATTCTATTATGTCTTTTTTTTTATAAATTTATAAGTTTATAATATTATCTGAAATGAAATCATGAAAGCGCTCATGTCCAAAGGATACAACAGAGTCTGCTGCAACCCTCGATACAACAGACGATCTACGAAACCATGCATGAGAGCCATTTTGTCCCTTTGATATTTACGATCGTTCCTGCTTGCAGTAACATGTATTTCATTTCAATAATCTTTATCCACATCTCTATTTAAAACAAATCAACACTTTTATTTAGCAACTTATCATGAGTACAACATATTTCAGCAATCTCATTCTTCAGAAATTGAAGAAGCTTAATTACAACAAGCATCCTTCTTATTAATGTTTGCATGCAGCAGAGCTGACGTTGTGTACACGTGCAGAGCAGGTGTAGACGTAGACGTATTATATGTAATACAAACACAAGCACACACGAGACTATAAAGTAAAAGAAGCCATGGAAATCAACAGTCCCAGAATCCAAATCCTTCAGCAGCTGATGGCTGAAGTGTGTTCACATCACTTAGTGGCATAATAGCCTCACTTGTGCTGCTCTCTCCGAACTCAGAGCGCAAGTGATCAGTGGGAAGGAGAACATCATCCCCAAATGCGGCATCGTTGAACGACACTTCACTTGCTTGGGAGCCCCTTTGATCAAACAAGGACTCACTCAACATGGATAATTCCGCAAACCCGTCCAACGGTGGCAACGGGGACATAGGAGGATTGAGCCGACACTCCGAGGGTGGGGTTGCCAAGGAAGAGTTTGGGAGGTTGAAGCTGAGGATGTCGGCGTTAACGCTTTCGCTGCTACTACTTCCATTGTTGTTGTTGTTGGTAGTTGTGGACATGGATGCTTGTCTTGCTAGGATTGCGGTCTGGATGGATCTGACCCAGTTCATGATCTGCTTGGCGAGCTGGAGGTTACATAGAGGTTGGTGAGTGGAAGGATTGATCCCCTTAAGGACCAGCACCTTGCGCAGCTTGGTGTTCCAGAGGTTCTTGATCTCGTTATCGGTTCTTCCCGGTAAGTGAGCAGCGATGATCGACCACCTAGTATTCAAAGGGATTGTATGTCAGCAACTATCAATATGAATCTCGATCCCAAAGACAATGGCATTTAAAGAAGAGTTTTTTAAATAAACTACTGTAATTACACAACATGATACCTATCCGTCTGTTTGACCTTAATTGCCAAAAATAATAATCAGATTATGTATCTAGGACTTGCTTGTAGTGGGGTTACTCCAAATCGAGTTATTCCTATGGGTTAGAACTAGATATAAGTATTTCTACTGATTACCATGGGCTGATTTGTTTTTTTTTCGGATGAGGGTACCCTATTGTTTTTATTGGGTTAACATTTTGTGAGGCGTCGATTTGATTCGGACCATTTAGAGGTAGTTTCCAAGTTATTGTAACAAACTACCACATCCACATGAGCAATTGCACAAAAGGTCTTAAAAGCTGGGAGTAGATACCGAAAATATGTCTTGATGTAAAAAAGGTATGGCTTTTTTAGAGCATGAATTTCAAGAATACTTAATTAACATGCCATCGGATAGTTATAATTATTGCAATAGATATGACATACCTCAACAACAAGAATGAGATATAACCGAGGTAATTTACATTTCATGTCCTTATTTATGGACTATCCTAACAGAGGTTCCCGTCTTCAATCGTAATTAGGGTGGAACATAGGCCCGAATCAGTTCGGATCCGACCCAGATCCGACCCACCAAAACCCGGATCCGATCCAGACCCGATATTTATATGGGAAGTGCCCAAGCCTTTATTTTCTCAAAATTATAAAGTCCGGTCGGGACCAACCCAGACCAGCAAAAAAGCCCACAAAAACCTGCTAGCCCGACTTGGAAACACCCTAACTTACGTAGGCCCCGCCCCTATCCTATCTCCCTCTCACATCCCCCGCCCTCTTGGTTTGTTGTATATATCCGGATGTGTACACACATCTAAAGCTTTCATAATTTTATACATAATTTAACTTTACTTGATCAACTGTATGAAATATTGGACAATGCCAAGAGTGTCTCAGTTTTAATTTATACCTGGGTAAGTTCATGGTCGAACACAGTGACACAATCAATTATTTAATTTAATTAAGGTGTCAATTATCTATTTATGTAATGTAGAGACTATCTAGGTTAAGCGCACAATAGAATGCGATGCATGCAATTTTTTACGCAGTTAAATTATATGAGAAAGCTATGATGCAATGAAACTCACATTAATGCACAATTAAACAAAAATACTCATGATCAATTAATTAGTTTCATAGCTTGTGATTGAAATTAGCGTCGATGAATAATCAAGCAAAATAATAATGTAATTCAACCATACATGATTTAATTTTAAGGCAAATATAGGATGAATATACAACTCATACTCTCTAAAAAATGAAATGCATATGATAAATCAAAATAGTGAAACAAATGCATAAATCAAAGAGCATAAAAAGAGCTTTCAAACGACACCAATTTCATTAATATAAAATATATGGCTCATAAGATATTAAAGGAACAAGGAAGTGGTATAAATGTAATAAAAACCACTTTACTTAATTACAAAAAGGTCCTCACGGGGACTTAATGGCAAATAATAAAACCCACTAGATATACTTATAATTTTACTATGTCGGGACTTATATGCAATTTTGAAAAATTATGGGGCTCATATGCAATTTACCCAGAAGCACATGCCTTGCATACGTGATACTCAAGCTCATAGGCAGGCTCGTGGCTTGTGCCACGTGTCGATGTCTCGCGCTTCATCGCAGGATCGAGCACCCTAACTTGAGGGTTGAAACGTTGCTTCAGCACTACGCTTGGAGAATATCCACACCGTTGGATTTGATTAGGGAAGTTAGATCGAACGACATCTGCTCTTCTGGTTCGTCCCCTTCCTCCGTGCAAGGCGGTGTGCTGGCAGAGCTCCGATGAATGTCCATGCCCTTCTCCATGCTCCTTCTCTCTATCCAAATGTCCAGTGATCTTCGTAAAGGTCTCGCGAAGTAGCTGATACTCAAGTGAAGCACTGAGGATGCGTGGATCATCGCCTCGTGGAGTGTCGATGGAAGCAAAGTGATTGAACACCGAAGTTAAAAAATACCGATCAATGAAACGCCTCGAGCCTCTAGTAAGTGTTAACTCCAAACCAAATACAAGTAGGAATCTTTTAGGATAATTATGAGATGTAATGAGGGTCCTTAGAGGTGATGGAGTTGAACCCTATGTGGGTTCTTCTTCCTTGTAGGAAGAAGAAAGAATGGGGATGATTACCACCATAGAGAGTCAGAGAGATAATCTGGAAGGGTACACGTGCTGGCGTGATCTATGGCGATAGTATCCAGATGATCAGACCATGGAGTAACAAAAGAAATTAAGTGAAATAAAATAGTAAAAACAAACCAAAACAAAGGTTGAAGACCTTACCTTGAATGGATATGGATGAAGGAGATGGTGAGGATGAATGAATCTCCGCCAAAATGGAGCTTCAGATGCTCCGAGATCGTCGCTTCAGGTTCGTGGCTAGAGAACCAAACTCAAGCAGTCGTTGTAGACTCTACAACACAACCAACATGCTGAGGATCTCACCATCATCAGATCCCCTTCGTCGTGCTCTAAGCACAAGCCTAACTATCATTAAGGGTTAGAAGAGGCTAGGAGGTGATGCATGAAGTGGAGGATACCCTGCTACGGTGGTTGAAAACCTATTATGATCAGAAGAGTTGGAAGTTACATGTGGATTTTTGGTGGTTTCAACCGCCCACAGGTGGTTCAAGTGACGTGGTTAACATAGATGGAGATTAGCACATGATGAAGGGGAGCTAGGGCTAGAAGTTGGTGGTGATATCGATGGAGGAGATTGCGTTGAGTGGTTAGCAAACAGGTGGGAAGTTGGGTAATTACCATTGTTCACATCTCTTGGGAGAGGTGGCCAGAGGTTGAGGATGAAACAACAACCGTTGGATCTCATGATCCAATTGTCCAAAGTGAAGCGGGGATATGTGGCTATGATATGATCAATCAAAGAGGATAGTGCGGTTGGAAGCCAGGCGGGAGTGGCGCAATCGTAGCCGTATGATCTAAATGATCAGATGATTGAAGAAGAGGTAGGGAAATAAATTGGGCAGGGTCACGTGTCAATAAGAGGATTGGGTCATGTCGTCTAATCAGGAAATTAGAAAATGGATAAATAAATTTAAAATAAAAACAAATAATTAGAAGAAGAACAAGAAGAAGAGATAAACATGAAAGTTGTATATCTCGATGAGATATACAACTTTCATGGGGAACTTAAAGTGAGATTACATCATATATAGTTATATTTTTGTAAGTACTTTTAATTATCTTTTTTAAATTTTTAATTTTATAATTAATGTTAGATTATCGTTACAATATTAAACTAATTTTTATTTGATTTTTAATAATTAATAAACATATAAAATATATGCACAATAAGAAGGTTATTAATATACAATAATTAAGGTTTGTTATTGCAACATATCAATAACTAATTAGGGTTAATTGTTAATGATTGTTAGTATAATCTTAAACTAGAGAGATAATATAGATAAATAATGTAGATGAATATGAGATATCACCTCCTATACTTAAGCTAAGATCGCCCTCAAGCTAATAGATAAAGAAAGAATGGACTAATGAGTTAGTGAATTCCCTGACATGTGCATGCGGAGATACAAAGCTTGATTAACCTATAACACTTGGTTTTGTAAGCCCTAAGACTCTAAGCTGAACTAGGTCTTAATTAAAAGGAATTCGACTTCTCTAATTTGTCAAACTCTCAGTGAATACATATATAGTAACAAGTATGAAATTATGTGTTGAATGCATTCACAAGAGTAAAGTTCTAGCCCAAGAGACTCTCCCAAGGACTCAATCCTCCACACCAGGGATTAAATCTAGTCTTGCCTTCATTCCATCATCTCTTTAGTTTATCAGGCTTCAAAGTGTAGCTGGTAGGCTAGATAATGGATGGATTAGGATTTACGTAAATTCTTCTCTTCCTCTCATTGGAACAAGGATCCTCTCGAGTGCCTTATTACTCAACACAATATATTTTTGTTGTTAATCAATGTATCCTTCAAAATAAGTTGACTCATCTATATTTGTTTTCCTAGGAATGCATCGGGGTGTAACTCTTTTGAGTATTGAAGATACCTTCTACACCCAGATTTGTATCACTATACGATGTAGATCCCTTTTTGAGGTACTAGCTCGACTCATAAAAGCCTAAAAGTTTGGTCCAAATGGACACTTAAAAGGTTGGGAGATTCACCACTGGTATAAGTTATTTGAATTATGACTTTGTAATGCATGGGCTTTTCTCTTTATCTTTTTCTTTTCTTTTTGGCTAGCTCCACTGCTTTTACCAATAATTGGCACACATTGATCAACAATTTAATTTCATTTTATCACACCCTAGCACTTAGATCAATATCAAGAGATTAATATAAGAACCATGTTCTCATACTGGCTAAGATTACCGACACTCATGTTTCATGAAGCCTTCATGAATTTTATCCCATCCTCGAGCATCATAAGATTGAGTCCAAACTTAAATATCAAATCCTAGTTCCTTAAGTGAAACCTTATCTCATCTCATTCATCAATACAATCATGCATGCGAGTATTGGTCATATTATTTTAAGGCATAGATGAACATGCAAATATAGCATGAAAATCTTTCTAACTAGAGAAATATGAATTATTAAGTCTAGGACCCTAATTATTAAGACTGGTTAACTCTAAATCTCGAGATCTCAAAAACCAAGCGTTATAGATCTCAACAAGCCTTGAGTGCAAAGTGAAAGTATCAAGGAATAACACCAAATTAGCAAGTTAATTAATCACCGAATTTTTGAAGAAGCTTTTATTAAAAAGAACATGTAACCCTTAGGAACAAAGATAGAACACAACAGACTAGAACACTATTGCAACTTACAGAACATTACTAGGATACCCAACACAACACTACAAACCTTAGTTTCTCAATATCAAAAATCTAGCTTGAATCTTCGTGGTTGGAAATCATAAGCTGTCTTATGCTTCACTTGCTTCCTCCTTACAGAGTAAACCTTAGAATCAGAATAGGAAAAATCCTTACCGACTTGGAAAATGAATCGCCTAGAGTGAAACCATTCCAAAGGTAATATCCATATCAACATGGGAAGACGTAAAATTCTCTGAAATAGAGGGAAGGCATATCCAACCTGTGATTCCTGCAACAGACTTCTGGGTCTTTCTTAAAAGAGAAAAACTTGACATAAGGGTATGTAACCTAACTTACAAGTAAGACAACAATTAGGTAACTGAATATACTCAAGAAATGATGTAGGTTCTCCATACCTAACTCTTCTAACAAAATATTATCTTCCTCAATTGGCATCACTCTTTTTAAAGAACTCCTTATCAACTTGATCTTCCAAAGTATAGAGTTCAAATAAAGACTTTCCTCCATGTTTGACTCTGTAAGTGACTAAGATCATGCAACATTTATAGCCTAAAGATTCCAACGATTTTAAAAGTAATTGTTACACCCAAGGCACCCCTTTAGAAAATGAATATTTTCTTGAAAAATTAAAGTAAGGTTTTATTTATTTCTATATATATGTAGATATTTATTTTTTATTTTTTAATGTATATTTTTTTTATTTTAGAGACTTTAAATCTATATACTGAAAAAGAATATATATAGTGTCAAAATAACTTGTACCCTTTTTAAAATAATTTGTGAAATATTTTCCAAACCATGTAAAATAAATATAAAAATTTCCAAATGTTTTACAAACTGATTTTTACAAATATTTTCTAATCCCCATATCCATAGCCCATAATAAATATAAAAAAATATGTGAAAGTAGAGCCGTGAATAAAAGTATATATGCAATATACACCTCCATATTCTTAGATTGCATTATATCCTCATGGCACAAAGTGAAATGAAAGACAACTCATACTAAGTATAAAGAGGAAAAACAAAATATGGACAAGAAAAGTGGTTAGACCCCCTATACTTAGGCTTTGAATAGCCTAAGTGTAGGGCAGAAAGACTTAGAAGATGGGTACAAAAAGAATAGAAACAGATGTAAAGAGTAACAGGGAATCAATCCCCCCATACTTAGGTTGAAAATAGCCTAAGTATAAAGAATGAATGAATGATAGAAGGATCGAGGGGAATATAAAGAAATAGGGCTGGGATTCCCCCTATACTTAGGCTCTCACTAGCCTAAGTTAGTAGTAAGAAAGTAAAAAGAGAAGAATCCACATACTAAAAAGAATAGAGTAAGTGTTAGTAAAAGAATATATGAATATTTAGGATGCTGAATCTGTCTGACCTGAATCTTCGAGATGTGACTTCATGCCAATATCTAAATTGTCTACAAAATAATCACTAGGCATGAAGTCAATCACCTCAACTAGAGTCAGCCGTTCTTTGGATTCGATAAAATGATTTAATACTTGTCCATCGAGTAAAAAGGAAGGTGCGTCATCAGCGAGATCTGCTATCTCCACACTATCATTACTATGCACTTCCTTGACTACACAAGGACCCGTCCATTTGGATTTTAGTTTCATGTTGAAAATCTTTAGCTTCGCATTAAACAACCATACCTTTTGTCCCGAACAATGTTCTTACATCTAATATGAGACTCACACCATATCTTAACTTTTCCCTTATAGATCAAGCTGTTGTCATATGCTCGGTTGCAAATTTCTACTAGCTCATTGAGGTTTAGGTCTCTACAAAGCTTTCCTAGGCGAGAACTCCAATTATTCTTCTTTATTACCCAATCAAACTTGTGAATCAATTCAACAGACAAATGACATGGCTTGCCATAGATCATTCTAAAAGGTGAAGTGCCAAGAGGGGTCCTGTAAGCCATCCTGTAGGCCCATCATACTTGATCCAACAACTGGGACTAATTCTTCCTATCATGACGAACTAACTTCTGTAGAATACTCTTCACCTCCCAATTTGAAACCTCTGCCATACTGTTTGACTGAGCATGATAAGGACTAGTCATTCTATGCTCAAACTTGTAGTCCTTAACTAAAGATTTCATCTCTCTATTCACAAAGTGGCTACACCCATTATACATCAAAACTTCTGAAACCCCGAACCTTAAAATAATACGATCTTTTATAAACTTATAGACAATCCTCGTGTCCGCGACTCAGGTTTGGATATGCTCCACCCATTTAAAAAGGTAGTCAACCACTAACAAGATGTATTCAAAGCCATGACTATTGGGAAAGGGACCATAAAATCTTTGCCCCATGCATCAAACACATAATACAAAATCACTGGTTGCATGTGCATCTCTTCTCTATAGCCAACTGTCCTTCCCATCATTTGACAAACCGAGATCGACCATATAAAATCAGTAGCATCTCTAAACAAAGTCGACCAAAATAGTCCACACTGAAGCACCTTGTATGAAGTTCTTTTTCCTGAATGATGTCCTCCATATTCCAATGAATGACAATGCATGAGGACACTTTGGTATTCCTCTGAGGAATACATCTTCTCAAGACACCATCCAACCCCTCAAAGAAGAGAAATGGATCCTCCAAGTGGTATTTCCTTGAATATGGCTTCAGTCGATCAATACTGCTCCTAGTCCAACCTTGGGGAACTTGCTTGGAGACAAGAAAGGTCACCATGTTGGAATACCACAAAAGAGAATCGACAACACAAGTCGACTCATCTGGGAAGGTCTCTCTGACAGGTTCTGAATCAGGGGAATCATTCATCTCTAGTCGAGATGAATGATCATCCACTACATTCGTAACTCCAGCTTTGTCCTTAATCTCCAAATTAAACTCATGGAGTAATAAAATACATCTAAGAAGACGTGTTTTAGTGTCCTTTTTTCCTTGAGATACCTAATGGTTGAATGATCAGTATACATTGTCACTTTAGAACCCAACTTGTGAGACCTAAATTTCTCAAGGGCCCAAACTATGACGAGCATTTCCTTTTTGATCATTGTGAAAATTTTCTATACAGGGTTTAAAACTTTGCTTGTGTAGTGAATAACATACGAAATCTGATCTTGCCACTGCCCCCATATGGCTCCTATAGCAAAATCTGAAGCATCAATCATGATCTCAAAGGGAAGAGACCAATCTGTAGCTTGCATAATCAATGAGTCACAAACCTTTCTCTTTAAGATCTCAAAGGACTCTAGACACCTATGATATACAACAAACTCTTTGTCTTTTCCTATGAGCTCAGTCAGTGGTCGAGCAATCTTTAAACAATCCTAGATAAATTGTCTATAGAATTACATGCTCTATAAATGATTGAACTGACTTGATGTTGGTTGGTGGATCAAGCTTCTTGATCACATACACCTTGGCAGGATCAACCTTCATTCCCTTTTAAAGATGACATACACCAACACGACACCCACAACCATAAAATGACTCTTTTCCCAGAAGAGTACTAGATTAGCCTCCCTACACCTTTGAAAAACTCAGTCCAAATGTTCTAAACATGAATCAAATGAGAACCATGGACTAAGAAATCATCCATGAAGACCTCCAGGAAATCCCCAACCATTTCAGCAAATACAACAGTCATACACCACTAAATAGTTTCCCGAGCATTGCAAATCCTGAATGGCATGCGTATGGACACGTATGTGCCAAAAGGACATGCAAAAGTGGTCTTTTCCTGATTTTTAAGGGCAATGGAAACCTTATTGTAGCATGAGTACCCATCAAGAAAACAGAAGGACTCTTTCCCCGCTAGTCTCTCCAAGATCTTATCAATAAAATGTAGGGGAAAGTGATCTTTCTTAGTCGTGACATTCAGATGTCTGTAGTCGACACAAATGTGCCACTACGTAGACTCATGTCACAATCTCTACTCCTTCCACATTGGTGACCATCTAAATTCTCGACATCTTTTTGGATAACATGAATGGTCTACCCACTTGGAGTCTGAAATGAGATATATAAAGCATGATCCACACCATTTCTCAATTTCATTCTTAACTATCATCCATATATTTGGATTCAATCTCCTCTCTGAAACTCACTGAAATAGCCTGAGATGCAAGGAGGAGGTCGTGTGCGCTCACAAGGCGAGCTGCACAATCGCTGAAGCGACCTCTCGTAAAGACCTCCTACGAAATTCAACAATCAACCCACAAAATGAAAACTAATCAATGAAATATGGATGTGGACCAAAAATTATTATAACCCTATAATAAATGTGTGTACAATGACAACTAGAGTAGGGTATCAAACACAAGGAACAAGTTGGTGTAGTAGTGATTATTATTTATAAATAATGAATAGATAATAATGTATAGATGTACACTATTTACTCACGTAATTAATTAATGTTTTTGTGGGTTCTTGATTTTAGATTATTTATATTTATTATTATTTTTAAATTTTTTAAATTTAAATTTTCTTTTTCTGATTTTCTGATTTTAATTTCTTTTTCTTTTTACTATATAATAAAGGGTATATATATATCAATATATATATATGTATAGAATGTAATATATATAATATATAATATATAATATATACTATAATATATAATATATATGCAAAAATTAGAAAATATCTAAAAGAATAATCCTTTTTATTTTTTAAAGGTTTTAAACTATATTTATAGTATTTATAGTAATTAGTGATAATATTAATTATATAGTCATATTTAAAGGTATAATATAATATAGGGTATTATAATTATAAATATCGCGATAAATAGTAAACAATGACTAAATAAAATATTTTTGTGCTTTTTTATGTTTTTCTTCAGTTTTGGTGATTTTTCAGGAATGTTTGCTAATTTTTAGATATTTTGAAAGTCCAAAATATAAAAAATTAGAGACTTTTTAAAAAGATCAAGTTGTTTTGAGATTTAAAAATACTAAATAGGGACAAAATTTCTCAAAACTAAATTTATATATAATAATATGCATAAAGATAAATACATGATAGAAAACTATTTTTTAGGGTTTTTAAAAATATTTTGTAATTTTTTAGGTTAGCTAGGATTTGTGATTTCATGGTTTCCTTTTGTCATTTTTTTTGTGATTTTTGATTTGGAGTTATAAAATACTATAACAAAGAGTAGTTTTTTTGGAAATTTTGATTAAGGTGTTATATATTTTTATATTTTTCAAGGCAAACAAGGAATGAATGTGCTCTTCTAGATTTTTAATAAATAGGCAATGCGTATATAATGCAAAAGAAAATACATGGCATTAATGACCAATTAATTGGGCACAAAATCCTGTTTTTTCATATTTTTTTGGATCGCAGTTGCTATTTTTGAAAAATAGAAAAGCAAACACAAAAATTAATTACGATGGTAGGGATATTTTGTAATAAAAATTAAATGTAGGGTCCATATGTAAAAACACCAGAAAGTTTTAACGAGAACTTGATTTTTATATACTAAATTGCAATATAAAAAGCTGGAGGGGTCTGCTAGTAGTGTACCCAACTCATGTGGGGTGCCACGTAAGCTGAGCAGTAGGGGATCAACTTGTAATGAATGAAGCATATGTGGGCTTTATTGCAGTTTTACCATAGATTTTTAAACATTACATAATATTTACAATACTATTTGCAAAATACAAAAAGGAAGTAGGAGTTTTGAAGCAATTTACCCTCCACATGTGTGAAGATGAACGACTGGGCGCATGCCACGTTGCTTCACTTAAATTAGTCGCACGATGGGGAAGGGATTCATTTCGTTCCACCTCCAACGACCAAGATCAGATCTGGGATGATCTTCTTGAATGAAGGATCCTGGGGCCCTCTGGAAGAACTCACAAGAAAACATCACTGACAAGGCTTCATTCCATCATTGCACCTTCCTCCAACATCGATTCTTCACGCCAAGAGGTCCATTAGCTTGATGGTGTCGCCCCCACTTTTGCAGGTAGCTTCAAATGGGATCTAGATCCCCTCAAATGGGACATGGGGTCTTTGATAATAATACTTGACCTGGAGCACTTCCAGGTGCTTGAATCCACTCCAGGTGCCCCTTCAAGGCATGACTCCTGCATAAAAAGATGAAGCGGCTCGAGATGAGTAGTCTCATCCCAAAACTGAGGTTGGGAGAAGCTTGGATGGATGGATGCAATGAGTTCCGACGTAGAGGAGGAAGAGGAGCTTCAATTTGCCAAACCACAGAAAGATTCGGGTTGGTCACAACATGGAAAAGATGAAGAACTCAAAGAGGTTTGATCTGATCAGGAGAACGAGCACGGGCATAGTCGGAAACAATGTAATTTGACATGGAGCTCGAGCTCTAGGTTAAATTAGGGATTAACTGATTAACCTGCTCTACTACATAAAACTTGAAATTAAAAGCAAAAAACTACTCCTAGAATCTAATATTTCCTTTAAAGCAAAGAATGGGGCCTCGACACAGCCCAAAGACCACGGAAGCAAAACCTATCGGAGATATCTTTGACGGTTTGGATCGAGCTCCTCCGTCGCTCCTTCTCGTAGCAGAGCCCGCCCTTCGATTACTGTCACCAAGGGGAGGATGTTGAGAATGTCCGAGGGGCTTAGAACTTGCATAGGAGATATCAAATGATAAATAGGCGGATATAAGTGAAGTTTATAGGTTGGCGACGGGCAGAATTCGATTCTGGTTTGAATGAACGGAAGAAATGGTAGGTGAAGAAGGATGGGTTGGTGAGGGTGTAGGTCATGCAAGGATTAGAGTAGCGAAGAGCTCGAGGGGTAGGGTGGAGTGAAGGTTGAGCATAAATTTGGAGAAGAAGGGGTTCATGTAACTGACATAGGTCAGAGGGTGAAGAAGGATAGTTGACCTGGGGTCAGCTGTCAGAGGGCTCTGGTTGGTCCACATGGACCAACCAGAAAAAAGGGGAAGTAGAAAATCGTTCGTAAAATTGATAAATAATAATAAATTTATTAATTAATTTTATGTTATAAAATTAAAAATGTTCATAATTTTATGTAGTACTTAATGCATATTTGTATTGATTTTGGAGGGCATTTATTGTAAGTTATTATTTACATGTATAAGCATAGGTAAAAATATCTATATTTTGGGTATTGATTTTTATTTCTATTGTATATTTTATTAATATTTACAAGTATTTCATATATTTTGATTAATTTAGTTACGTATTTAGGTATTTTTATTGTATTTTTTTGAATTTATATGTACACTTAATTAATTATGTATTTATACATTATAGGTATATATAGGTATACTGTATCTATGTATTTGTATATATTAGTTATTTTAAATTTGAATTGTTTTAATTTATGTTAATTATGGATATGTGTTTTAAATGATATTTATAATTTTATAAAATATAAGAAAATTAAAATATAAAGAATAAAAATATTAAATATAGTATACATGTATATTGCATAATAGGGCCCCAAAATCTAACTTGTGCATCTTAACTCCAATTGAGATGAAACCACTTCATTAAATAGCTTGTTAAATGTTATATACAATTAGAGGCGATTTTGGTCAATTTTGATACACTATGGAGAAGATACATGTTTGTGAAGTTTTCTTTTTTCCTTTTTATTTTGTGTTTCTCAGGCACACCGTGCATTATTTTTCAGTGAAATCAATTTTGTAATTTCTCTTATATTTTTATCTACAATATCCATGTTGATGGTTTTATTAAATGAAGTGTAAAAATAATATAGGTCTCGAAAAGCAATATTTTGACAATTAAATTAGGATTTTGTGTGTAGTTTTCTATGTACTTTTTGTATAGTTTCTCTGCGCTATCTCCCCCTACTTTCCAAGTCATCATGAGGACCGGGTCTCGAGGTCTAAGGTCACTCAATGTCTTTGACACTTCATTTCTTTTTCTTTCTTTCTTTTTCTTTTATTTTGGAATTAAATACAATGATTGTACAGTAATTTGTACATTATTTTGTACAATTTACAGAGTGTTTATTTTGACAAATTAATGATATATACATGCATTTAGCTAGGGATTTAAGACCAATAATAAAGGTGATAAAATGGAGATTTATCATCCCTTATACTTGCCTTTGCTAGTCTCTTGCAAACACCTATTCCTATAAGTGCAGAAAAGAAAATATAGAAAAGAAAAAATGAATAACTTGGATTGATTTTACTGTTTAAACTTGTCTTCATAAAAATCAAAGTTTGGATCTCAATCGAATATTTGGATTTTTAGTTTGGCCGGTACCTTGTTTGGGAACCGGACTTGAAACACAACAACCTCCAAGAACCACAAAACTATGCTCAAGTCTCCTCAAAAGGCAGGTCAGAACATGTCAGTGTCAGTGATATATAGCTCTTATTGGTTAAGGAGACAAAAATTAGACTTCTCCAACATGGTGACCCTCATTCCCCAATCCAATAACTCTTTCCTCTAGAAGTAGGGTATTCCTTTCTAAGTTCAGGTACACCCGACTCAAGAAGAGGAGATGGAGAAGAGAATGGACAACAACCAGTGTAGCTACCTATGCTAGGATGCTTGACCAGTGTATCTAAGTCATCCTACTGCAGGTTCACACATATATCTGACTTCGAAGCTCAAGCTGTCTTATTGAATATATACATGCACCGATAAGAATTGATTTTTCTAGAGTTTTTGCTCATTTATTTATTTTTGTATTTTTTTGATTTTGCATTTTTTGAATAATATATACAACAACATTTACGTATGGACTTTTTCTTTTGTGCTAGTAGACTATCCTCTTTCGAAGCATTATTGCAACCTACAACATTCTGTCGTTAGACCTCATGGCTACTATATCGGGTTGGGGTACAATGGCCACAGAGTTGTGACTTCCGATGCTTCCATTGGCTTGTGTCTCATGCTGGCAAATCCAACCCTCTTCTACTTCAACCGAGTTCATCCAGGTGTAAAGTGCAGGTGAGCAAGTTAGGTCATTGTCGACAAGACTCATGCGTGTGTTCTGAAATATTCTACTTAGGCAGTCAAGACGACACAGAACCAAGTCTCATGGTCTCAAAGAATTAAGTCTAGTAGACCTGAAGTGCCTCAATTCTAGTTCCCTTAAGTTCTTGTGATTAAGCGGATTAAGGTCCAACCAAGCTCCAATATTCGGATTTTATTTGGACTTGTTCAATTGTTATCATCATTCCGAAAAATGCAAATACCATGCATAATGCAGAAAACATTTTTGTGATGCAATTTTCTGATCTTGTACTTTTTATGGGATTTTTGAAAAACGTTTGCAAATTTTTATGTCATGTTTGAATACATTTTTACAAAATTTTATCGATTTTTAGTTTTACAAAATTTTAGTGGTTTTTTGAAAAGCAAAAGAGTTAGTCAAACAATTTTGTGCATGTATTTACATGGGAGTGCGTATTATAAGAATTGGGTGAAAGAATTTACTCTAAGTATTCACGTGGATTAGGTTAGTGATTATTTATAGGTTAATATATAGATTTTGTAAAAGATTTTTATTTGCTTGAATTTTGTACATGGTTCTCAAAATAGTTTGAAAATATTTGTACAAACATTTTAAAAACTTTATTTTGAAAAATAATTTGACAAATAATTTTTACAAACATTTACAAAATTTGAAACTCATTTTGCAAAGATTTTTCAAACAATATGTATATATTTTCAAAATATTTTTGCAACTATTTTCAAAACCATTTGCAAATATATTTTCAAAATACTTTATTTGAACAAAGAAAAGAAATTTCTACAAACAAAGCATTTTTATGAAGGTTTTAAATTGGTTTACAAAATATTTTCAAAATAGTTTTCAAAAGATTTTTTAAAGAATTTTCCATCCATTTTTCAAATATTTTACAAAACATTTTAACTAGTTTATTAACCATAATTATAAATAATTTTATTGCTTGTTGTACTTTTTATTAATTATCTATATTATTAAAATTACGCAAGTATGAGCTATGTCTAAATTATATACAATGTATATACAACCCCTATACTTAGCCTGAGCTATGTCCTCATAGATCGAAGAGAAAAGGAAGACATAACACACACTAAGTATAGAAAATTCTATACTACAACGATTGAATAATGAATGAGCAGTCGATCGTCCCCCTTATACTTAGGATCAATTAATGTTAAGTATAACAGAGTGTATTCATCATGCAGGGAGGGTCGAGGGTTGGAACGAATAAATGAATCATTGGCTCAGCCTGGCTCCCTCTATACTTATGATGAAATATCCCTTAGTATAGACAGATTATCAAAGTTAAGGAGACATAAGAGGGATCAAAGAATGAGCACTCGAGTACACTCATCCCCCAAATACTTAGAATGAAGCATATCCTAAAAACAACAACAATGAATGCGATGAGTGCCACTTATCAGTAGAATGAAAGAATGGAAAAGAAAAGAAGAAAAAAAAGAGAAGAAAAGAAAAGAAGAAAATGATTGATTAATCAAAATTATATTTGGATGCCTCTTTTGATGCCGATGCTGCAACTTGAATTTCTTCATCATAGTCACCTAATTGAATCAACCACGGATATGAACTTATCATGTTCGATACGCCTTTAGTAGCTATACCTTGTGACAAATGGTTATGCGTCGGCTAACAAACCAGATATGATGATACTTCCATTGTCACCTATATGCCTCAATATAAAAGGTCCGACCCACTTGCTCTTCAACTTCCTTATGAATAATTTGAGATATGCATTGAACAACTAGATCTTCTGATCCAGTTTGAAAGTCTTGCGGTGGATGTGCTTGTCGTGCCACTTCTTGGCCTTCTCCTTGTACATTAGGCTATTGTCATATGCCTAGTTGCAGAATTCGAGAAGTCTATTCTGATCCAACTTTCTGTTCTTTCCAGCCTTCTTGGAATCCAAATTACATATATTTATTACCCATAAAGATTTATGAATGAGTTCTATGGGAAAATGGCATGGATTGCCGTATATCAGGCAGTAGGGAAACATTCCCAAAGGTGACTTGTACTTTGTCCGATAGGCCCAAAGAATGGAGTCAAGTTGTTGCGACCATTTCTTCTTGTTAGAACACACAAGCTTCTATAGAATTGTCTTTATCTCCCTATTTGAACATTCAGCCAGGCCATTAGATTGTGGGTGGTATGGAGAAACGACACGATGTTCAATGCAGTATTCTTCAGTTAGCTTCTTCGCTTCTTTGTTTATGAAATAGCTACCCCCATTTGATATCAAAATTTTGGGAATCTCTAACCTTGCAAAGATGTATTCCTTCAGAAACTGTCAGACGGTGTGACTGTCGGCGGCTCAGGTTGGGATAGCCTCCACCCAATGACTCACGTAATCGACAACTAGCATAATATACTCATAAGACTGACTGTTGGGAAATGAGCCCATGAAATGTCCTACACATCAAACACATATGAAATCTGAGTGTATTTTATGGGCATTGTATCTCTTATTAATATGGCCCCACCCATTTTTTGACAGTCAGTACAACATTTGACAAAGTCATCTGCATCTTTGAATAAGGTTGGCCACCAGAGGCTGCATTGGAGCACTTTCGCTATTGTTCTTTACCACCAAGAGTGGTGTCCTCCTGATTCTCGAGCTTGGCAATGTTAGAGGACACTTTGGACTTCCTCTGCAGGAATGCACCTCTTGACGAAAGAGATAAGGATCCTCCCACTAGTAAAAACGAATATCTGACCAAAATTTATCAACTTTCAACATTGGCCAATCTTGTGGAGTTCTCTTGGACATAAGATAATTCACAGTATCGGTGAACCAAGAGAGCGAGGTGACTGATAAAATTGCATCATTTGGAAAAGTCTTTGTAATTGGCAGTAACTTCTACTCAGGAGTGTCTGGCTCTAGCAATCTTAATGAATGATTTGCCATCACATTTTTAACTCTAGGTTTGTCACTTAGTTCAAGATCGAATTCCTGGAGCAGAAGAATCCATTTGATAAGTCTTGGTTTGTCATCCTTGGATTGTAGGTACTTGATGGCAGAGTGGTCTGCGTACACGATGACTTTGGATCCAAGCAGATGGGATCTGAACTTCTCAAGGGCGAAGATGACTAGATTCTTCTACTTTAGGAATAGAAAATGGTAATTTGTATTAAGCTTCATCTAGATTCCTAGTAGCTCTTTTTAGTGACAGTGTAGTTTTTCTTGAGCTTCATATAGATTCCCGCTAGTATAGTGAATAAAAAATGGTAGATTGTCTCTTCGTTGTTCTAGAACCTCTCCAATGGCATAGCCAAAAGAATCTGTCATGATCTTAAATGGTAGAGACCAATCTGGCGGTTGAAGGACAAGGGCATGCGTGATCAATTCTTTCAACTGATTGTACACTTAGAGGAATCTGACATTGACAATGAAATCTACCTCCTTGACTAGAAGATTAGTCAATGGTTGGGCGATTTCGATAAAATCTTTGATGAATCAGCAATAAAATCCAACATCCTCAAGGAATGACCAGACATGCTTCAAATTTGTAGATGGCTCAAGTTTTGAAATGATGTCCACCTTCATAGGATCTACCTCCATGCCATGTTTGGAAAACATGGACCAGAACGATCCCTTTGGTCACCATAAAATGATTCTTCTCCCACGAGAGCATCGGTTTCACTTCACAACATCTCTTCATAACTCGATCTAGGTAAGATAGGCATTGATCAAAATTGTCACCGTATACTGATAAATCATCCATGAAAACCTCAAGAAAACTGCCATCCATATTTGCAAATACAACCAACATACATCGCTAGAATATCGTAGGAGCATTACACAAACCTAACGACATTCTACGAAAGGCGTAGGTCCCAAATGGACATGTGAAGGTCGTTTCTCTTGATCTTCAGGAGTTATTGTGACTTGGTTGTAACCCGAGTATCCGTCTAAGAAATAAAATTACTCCTTCGCAGTCAGTCTTTAGACGATTTGGTTAATAAAGGGGAGTGGGAAATGATCCTTCTTGGTTGCTAAATTTAGTCGTCTGCAATCCACACAGACGCATGAAGATGTTGGAACTCTGGTTTGATCTCCTCTCCTTTACCATTCTTCACCATGGTGATCCCTGATTTATTTGGCACAACATGCAAGGGAATCACCCATTTTGAGTCCGAGATGAGATATATGAATAGGACAACACACCATTTTGTAATCTTGTTCATAAAATTAGGATTTAATATGCGATAGAACTCTCAGGACAGCTTGTTGCCCTCTTTAAGGTATATGTAATGCGAGCATAATGATGGATTGATCCCATGGAGATCTGAAATCTTCCATCATATGGCCTTGCGGTTTCTTTCTAGAACCTCGGGCATATGAAATTCTTGTTCCTCAGTTAGTTGAGAATTGATGATCACTGGGAACATTTTCTACATTCGTGAAAGGACGGCGTATTTCATATTTGCGGAAAGTGGTTTAAGCTGAGGTGGTGTCTTATTTAGTTTAGTGGTGACTTCAACTACTGTGCATGACAATGATGTCGGATTTTTCAACTGTAAAGTCTCCATCATTTATAATTCAAGCTCTGAGTTTAGGGATGTATAGAATTCTTCAATGATGGCACCTTGTTCACATAAAATTTCAATAATTTCTTCCTACTCTGCCAAGGACAGGTTAAATATGTATTCTTCAGGTAACTCAGCAAAAATCTCATTGATGAATCTCCATTTCATCACCTTTATTCTTCCATTTTGGCCTTTAAACCCTAGCTGAATGCATGTATATATCATGAATTTGTCAAAATAGACATTAATTAATTCGTACTAAATAATGTATAAAATATTGTAAATTTATTATGTTTATTGCCAAAAAATAAAGAAAATAAAAGAAAAGAGAGAAGTGTCAAGGACAATGAAGTGAAACTAGCCCCTGAGACTCAATCATCATAATAACTTAGTTGACAAGGAATAAAGTAGAGAGAGATATAGTGACTAATTGTACAGAAAACATAGACGTATCACTCTACAAAATAGGCCTATAATTTTTTTGGGACCTATTTTATTCTTTATTATTTATATCCCAAATAAAGAACTTTGTACATAAAAATTGAAGCTAAAAATGACATGAAAAATACAAAATTTATTTCACACAAAAATAATGCACAATGCACATTTTATACACAGAATAAAATCCTAAATCCCAAACTTCACAAACCCATATCTCCCTAATAAAAACTCAAAATATATCAAAATCACTTTAATTATATATAACTTTTAATAAGCTATTTAATGAAGGTGAATTCATATATTTTGGAGTCAAGGTGTGAAAGTTAGGTTTTGGACCCCTATTGTACAATATACCCGAATAAAATTTTCATTTTATTTATTCTTTACTATTTTCAAAATTTTATATTTTTATAATTTTTAAATATTATTTATATCATATATACATATATTAAATCTAAAATAAAATCATACAGAAAGTATTAGAATAAAATATGAACACTAAATACATAGAAGAAAATACAATAACGATACCTATAATATACACCTATATTCAATTAAGGGTATATATTATATGATAAAAATATAATAAAAATATATCTATGTATATAAAAATAATTTGTAAGTATATAAAATAAAAAATTAAATAATAAAATCAAAATTACAAAATAAAAATAAAATACTCAAAACATAGGTAAATATACCTATGAATAAATCCCTAAAAATAACTTGCAATTAATAACCTCGAATAAATAAATAAAAATGTGTATAAAATACTACAAAAAATTAGAAACATTTTTTATTTTATAACCTAAAGTAATAAAATCAATTACTATTTATTATTCATTTCCAAGGCATTTTCGCCTTGGAATTACCTGGTTAGACCACGTGGACCAACCAAGCGCCTCCATTCGTTGACTTAGGTCAACTGTCCGCCCCCCTTTGACTTCTGTCAGACTTTCATAAGGTGCCACTTCACCATTTTCTCCACACCTCCGTCTTCCTCCTCCCACCGAGATACCTACCTTCCTATAGCCATCTTATCCCTCATCCACACCCATCTTCAAATCTCCACCAACCTCCACTCCCAAGCACGTAACCGCTTCTCGAAACTAGCTCAAAACCTTTTTTGATCCCTTTTTCCTTGTCCTTAACCCCTCAAATTACTCTAGAAGGATCCGCCAAGGTGACATCAGTGCGAAGCTGGTATTTGCAATGAAGAAGGGCTAAGGAAGATGCGCATCCACCATCTCCGACGAACCCCCATCGTGAGGTTTTGCTCCCATCTTCCCAAGCCGGTTGAGAGTATCTTATCTGCATTCGTAGGTAATCTTGCAGTGTAGATTTTATTCTGCATTGTTAATTTTAGGTTAAATCAAGCGAGTATCGCTTAATTTGCAAATTCCCAATTCCTGGAGCAAAGCCTCCAGGTTAAAATCATAGTGATGCGACCATTGATTCGCCCCGATATTACGGCATCTCACTCATCCTCACCTTTTCAACCGAATCCCCTTTTCATCCAACCCAGATCCATTGTGGATATGGGACTTGGAGTTCCCTCTGTCGCCCATCATCGCAAGTTCCCCCTTCATTCAACTCCCCAGGATATTTTAAGCAATTCCTGGGTGGGGGAGATAGACCTCGCACCCATGAATATTTTTGTGCTTATTTGCATATCTAGGGATGCGTTTGAGACCCTAACGACCACTTGGAGCGGCTCCAGGTGATCCGCCCATCTCTGGAGCATCGCGAGCCCCCTCGCCTTCGTTGGACCCTGTCGTTGCACGTGGAGGAAGCCTAGCTACGTGCTGGGCTTGTTGGAGGAGTGATGATTGTCGGAGCACAGAAGAACAACGGATCAAGTCCGCTGATGGCGTGTTCTTGGTGTTAATAGGTGTCGATCAAGAATGATAAGGTTTAATCCTTTGTTCTTCGTGCACATGGAGGAAGCCCAGCTACGTGCTGGGCTTGTTGGAGGAGTGATTGATTGTCGGAGCACAAAAGAACAAAGGATCAAGAACAGAGGAAGCCCAACACCCATGAGCACCATTGGATCAAAAACCCTTGCCAGGTTTAATCTCAGCCGTTGGATCTGACGAAACATAGTCCCCTACACAACCGCAAGATCTGACATGTGGCGACACCCAAATGGCTGGATCAGAGGTGTTCGTGGGTAATGTTCACATACATCATCTACTCTTTTTATAATTTCTCTAGAGTCATGTAAATATTTTATGTAGTTTAAAAGCTTATGGATAAATTGCATGAGAACCCTATAACTTTTCAAGTACTACAGTTTGGTCCTTGTCAGAGACACGTGCATGCGTAAGTTTTATCTTATGAATATTGCTAGTAAGACCTTGAGTTATTTTAATTATTGTTTAATATATAAACTTTGAATATTAGTGTTAAAGTTTGGGTGAAATTGCATTATGACCCTCTCATGATATTATATTTGCAATTACACCACTGCTAGGTCAAATAGTTTTGTGATATGAGACCTATTTATTTAAAATATCTGCTGTGCCTCAAAAATCACCAAAAAATAGTAGGTATCTGGATGCATACTTGATCATACTATATAATCGTATTTACATTTTATGCCATTTTCTTGTTTTCTAAAAATCAAATAGTGCACGCCCGGTCCCTATTTGTCTTAAAAAAGCCAAAAAAATAAAATAGAGTCTAAAATTTCTAAAAAATATTTTGTGCTTATTATAATGTCTAATATGTTCTGACCGAAAATCCCTAAAAAATATAAATAAAATACACCTAAAAATTAAAAAAAGCCTCAAAACATTATAAAAATTATAAAAACTGTTCTAAAAATCGAAAAATACTTGCTCCTATATATATATATTAATAAAAATATTTTTTTGACATTTGGACTTATTAATATTTTTAAATCTCAAAACTATTTGGCCTAATTAAAAGGTTCCTGATTTTGTATATTTTGATCCATAAAATCCTTAAAAATTAGAAAAATTTATTGAAAAACCACAAAATACTAGAAAAATCTAAAAAAAAATCAAAAGTTCCTATTTCCTGTATTTTGTCTATTTTACATATATTTATATACATATTACCTTATATAGATGATATATACATATCTACATATTATATCTATTATAATTATTATAGATACATTAAAATAATTTCAATACCTTCAAAAAAATTAAAAGGACTGTAATTATAGTCATTTTCTGATTTTTCTATATTTATTATATAATTTATACATAGTACTATAATAAATAAATTTATTAGCATATATATGTATAAATCCTGATAAATCCATATATTATTATATACTAGTAAATTGAAAAGAAATTAAAAATTATTAAATATATTTGTAAAAAAATAAAAAATAATTAATTAGTTTAGTTAATTAAAAAAAATTAAAAGGAGACCCACATTCTTTTGCTAATTTTGTGCATATCTATATATACATACATCTTGATATTATTTATTCATTATTTCTTTAGGAATAATATTGCGTGTTGCATGGTGTGTTCCCTGTGTTCGATACCCTACTCTGCTTGTCACTATACAGACATTTTTTAGGGTTTATAATTAATTTTGATTCATGCTTGTTTCCTCATTGATTGATTTATATTGTGTGGGTTGATTGTTGTTCCGACCACCTAGAGAATTGTGAGGGGTCATGCTCAACGACTTCGCTTCTGCCTTGTGTGGAGCGTATGGCTCTGTCCTATGCGTAGATCCGGTCATCACAAATGACGTCGTTGCTGGGGAGCAACATATTATAGCGCGCGCGCACACACACACACACACACATATAGTTGTTCATTATTTATGTGCATTTTCTGCTATTTATTCTTTGATAATAATTTAACTATTCTAATTTGTTTTTCTTGTTAATCTTTCTTACGAGGAATTGCTTGACGAGGGCTATTTTAGGATGTGGGCGCACTTGAGGCGAGCGGAGGTTGGCCTTCTTTTTGCGAGCCGACCAGGAGAGAGCATGCGAGAAGAACAAGGAAGGAGGAAAAGAGCAGACTTAACATAACATTTTCTATTTTTTATGTGAGAGAAATTTAATTTTTGCAAAATAAGCTGTAATTAAATTGGACACTACTCTCTCCACCACACGAGGTCCAGTGCCCGGGTGTCTGTTCACCTGGGGGCCTCGTACAAGATTTTTTGTGTTTTATTCCCTTTGTTTTATTTGTTTCCTGTGATTTGAGCTTTCCGCCTTTATTTATATTTATTTTTTTATGAGTGAGCCATTATATAGTAGGTTGCTTGACTCGGTAACTAGGTCCAAAGCCTAACAACTTTGCATGCACCTATAGTACATTTCGCTTGGACATAGTCACAAATTAATTTCTAATTACTTGAACTTGGAACCACGAGTCGTGAGAGACCTCATACAACACTTGTAGGACCCTTTTTTGCGGGCATCGAGAGGTCTCCAAGACCTGACATATAGGATCCATTTTTGAGTGATTAGCATCTGGCTTTTCCCCCCATAATAGTAGTTATTGTTTAGGACATTTTCTTGCTTCTGCATACCGCCATACTAGTGTAAATATTTCAATTCCCTATTTTTATTATGTATTATACATTTTATTATTTTATGTAGGTATTTATATACTTTTAATTTATTTAATTACAAATTTAGGTATTTTATTATATTTTTATGAGTTCTTTCTACACTCAATTAATTATGTATATATCCTTTATTAGTATATATATGTATATTTTATCTATATAAAAGTAATTGATTTATTTTATTTTAATTTAAAGGTTTTAATTTAATTAAATATGTACGTGTATTTTAAATAATATTCAGAATTTTATAAAAATAAAATAAATTGAAAATATAAAGAATACACGTATTGAATATAATGTACATGTATATTGCACAATAGGCGCCCAAAACATAACTTTTACACTCAACTTCAAATTGAATGAAACTACCTTCATTAAATTTCTTATTTAATTTTATGAATAGTAAAGGTGAGTATGGTCAATTTTGATACAGTATGGAGAATATTTTGCGAAGTTTTTATTCTGGCTTTTTATTTTGTGTTTACTGGGTACATTGTGCATTATTTTTATGTGAACTCTTTGTATTTTCTTTCTATTTTTGTCTAAAATATTAATGTTGAGGATTTTATTATTTGAAATTTAAAAATAATAAAATAAAATAGTACCAAAAGCAATATTTTGATAATTAAATTAGGATTGTGTGTGGCTTTCTGTGTATTTTCTGTACATTTTCTCTACCTATCTCCCCATACTTTATTCCTTGTCTACCAAGTCATCATGATGTTGACTGGTCTCATGGTTTAGGGTGACTTTGTGTCTTTGACACTTCATTTTTTTCTTTTCTTTCCTTTATTCTTTTAAATCAAATACACTAATTATTTAATATTTTATATAATTAGAATTTACAGAGTATTTATTTTATCAAAGTAATGATATATACATGCATTTAGCTGGGGATTTAAGGCCAAAATGAAAGAATAAAGGTGATGAAATGGAGATTCGTGACCCTCTATAGTTGCCTTTCCTAATCCCTAGCAACTACTTATGACTATAAGCGTAGAAAGGAAATTAAAGAATAGAAGGAAAGAACTTGGAATAATTTTCGACTTTTAAACTTATCTCAATAATTTCCGACTTTTAAACTTACCACAATGAGTATAGGAAGTGTGACACAACCCTTAGGTTCCATAATCATATTATCCGGTCCATATCATAGTCAGGTCAGAACCGTCCTCTCAATCGCAAACTCTCGCTACCGTGAAGTGATAGAACTATGTGCTTGAATTATTCCGCTCTTACCAGACAAACCATTGAACCAAAAAGGAGCATACTCTTCTGGTAACTCGCCCTTGTGGAGACAGATATTCCTTTCTAATGTCAGGTGCCGTCGATCTTAACAACTGAATGGGGGAAAGAAGTTTGAAGAATGGGAAAATAAGTGGGAATGGAGTAATGTAGCTTTATTCCCTTGTGAATCTCAGTCAGTGTAACTGAGTCTTTACCAATAAACATACTTTTTCTGAAGCTTCAAATTTTTGGTGGAATTTTTGGTGTAGGCTTATTTGGATATTTTCTTTGACTTTGTACAACTTCTGCATTCTTGTTTATGCCCCAATGGATATAGCATCTTCTGTTCCGCCCACTATTTTAGGGACTTGGATAAAGTTGCACCGACTGACCATTCCTCATCCAAAGCATTATCTCAATACATTTCCGATCATCATATATCATTGTTAACAAAGTAAGTGGGTTAGAGTAACAGTTTCATCAATCCCCAAGAATGGTTCCTGAGCCACCCTTGACGAAGTAGTCTAGTATCGTCCCGACTTAGACTCCAATATTTCTCCATAATCCATCTGGTTGAGATAAGTGTTAAGCATGAGGTTTCTGATTAAGCCACTGTCTCATGAGTCTTACAGATGATATATGGGGTTCTATTTAGACACATTGAATTGACTCATGAATATAGTCTCATTGAACCTAAAGAATTAAGTCAAGGTGACCTAACGTATCTCCAATTCTAGTCCTCAATGGGTTCCTTTGAAATTAAGTATATTAAGATCTATTCCAAGCTCTAAGCTTCACACGATATTTTGACTTGTTCAATAATCTTGATTATTTCGAAAAATATAAATGCTATGTACAATGCAAGAAAATGTTTTTCTGAAGTAGTTTTCTGGTTTTATACTTTTTATGGGAATTTTGTAGAAGTTTTACAATTTTTATGCAAGTTTTTGAAAACATTTTGTTATTTTTTATGGAATTTTAATTTTGCAATTTTTAATGGTTTTTGAAAAATAAAAGAGTTAGTCAAATAATTATGTGCATATATTTATATGGGAATGCATCTTATTATTTACAAGAGTTGGGTGAAAGAATTTACACTAAGTATTTAAATGGATTAGGTTAGTTATTATTTACATGTTATTGTACATAGTTTATAAAAGATTTTTATTCGATTGAATTATGTATACGGTTCTAGAAATAATTTGAATTTTTTTACAAATATTTTAAAAAATTTATTTTGAAAAATAATTTGATAAATATTTTTTACAAACATTCACAAATTTGAAAATCATTTTGCAAGGAGTTTTCAAACACTATGTATAGATTTATCGAAATATGTTTGCAACCATTTTCCAAACCATTTGCAAATAGATTTTCAAAATATTTTGTTCAAGAAAAAAAATAAAATTTTACAAACAAAATATTTTTGCAAAGGTTTGAAAATATTTTACAAAATATTTTCTAAACAGTATTACAAAAGATTTTTCAAAGAAATTTCCAAATATTTTTCAAACATTTTTATTACACGTAATTACAAAGAATTTTAATGTATGTTTTGATTTTTATTAATTAGACTTATTATTTAAAATAGAAAAGTACGAGCTATGTCTAAAGTATATACAACGTAAACATATCCCCCTGCACGTAGCTCAATCCATGTCCTCATAGATCGGAGAGAAAAGGAAGAATAACTCATATTAAGTATAGGAAAATATATACTACAATGATTGAATAAGAATTCGACTGTCCCCCCTATACTTTGGATCAATCAATCCTAAGTATTGCATACTGTATTCGCATGGAGGGAGGGTCGAGGGTGGGAATGAAAAAACACATCATCGGCTTGGCCTATCTCCCCATATACTTAGGGTAAAATATCCATAAGTACAAACAAAATATCAAGAGTTGAGGAGACAGACGAGGGATCAAAGAATGAACACCCAAATACACCCATTCCCACTATACTCAGGATGAAGCATATCTTAAGATAACAATAATGAATGGGATGAATGAAACTTTTTAGTAAAATGAAAGAACGGAAATGAAAAGAAGAAAAGAAAAAAAGAAAAGAAGAAAATGATTAACTAATAAATTTTTTTGGTGCCTTGTCAGATTGCATTGATGTTGAAACTTGAAGCTCTTCACGGTAGACCACTTGTGTAGAATCGATCATGGACAGGAACATATCATGTTCTAGATAAGGTTTAAGTACATATTCATTGATCACGAATGGTTGTGCGTCAGATGACAAACCGGATATGAATATACTTCCATTGTCACACACATGCTTCGCTATAAAAGTCCCGGTCCACTTGCTCTTCCACTTCCCTAGGAATAATTTGAGCTTTGTATCGAACAACCAGACCTTCTAACCCGGTTCGAAAGTCTTGAGGCGAATGCACTTGTTGTACCACTTCTTGACCTTCTCCTTATAAATCAGCTTGTTGTCATATGCATAGTTACATAATTCAAGGAGTTAATTCAGATCGATCTTTCGATTCTTTCTAGCCTTCTCGGAATCTAAATTACAGAGACTAATTTCCCATAAATATTTGTGAATAAGTTCTATGGGAAAATGGCATGGCTTGACGTATACCAGACGGTAGGGAGACATTCCCAAAGGTCACTTATATGCAGTCTGATAGGCCCAAAGAACCGAATCGAAGAGTTGCGACTAATTCTTCCTGTCAGGATGCACAAGCTTCTGCAGAATTTTTTATCTTTCTTCTTGAACATTCACCTAGGCCATTGGATTGTGGGTGGTATGGAGAAATGACTCGATGTTCAATGTTTTACTCTTTAGTTAGCTTATTCACTTCACTGTTAATAAATTGTCTACCACCATTTGATATCAAAATTTTGAGAATCCCGAACTTGACAATGATGTTCTCTTTCAGAAATTGAAAGATAGTGTGAATATCGACACTCGGGTTAGGATAGCCTCCACCCAATGATTGACATTGTAGATAGGGAGAAGAATATACTCATATCCTATCTGTTGGGCAATGGGCCCATGAAGTCAATGTCCCATGCATCAAATACGTACAGAATCTGTATGTACTTTAGAGGCATTATGTCTCTCATTCCAATAGTACCACCTATCTTTTGATAGTCAGTGCATAATTTCATAAAATCTTATACATCTTTGAATAGATTTGACCACCAGAGGCCACATTATAGCACTTTCACTATCGTTATTCTTGCAGAGTGGTGTCCTCCTGATTCTCAGGCTTGATAATGTTTGAGGACACTGTGGACTTCCTCCTGAGGAATGCACCTCCTTCATATGCAATATGCCCACTCACGAAAGAGATATGAATCCTCCCACTGATAGACATGAATATCCAATAGAAACTTATCGACTTTCAACTTTGGCCAATCTTGTGAAGTTCTCTTGGACACAAGATAGTTCACAATATCAACAAACTAGGAGAGCTAGGTGATTGAAAGAATTGCTTCATCGGGGAAAGTTTTTGTAATTGGAAATAAACTCTGCTCATGAGTGTCTGGCTCTGGCAATCTTGATAAATGATCTACAACCACATTTTTAACTCAATATTTATCACAGATTTTAAGATTGAACTCCTGGAGCAGAAGGATCCATCTAATGAGTCTTGGTTTGACATCCTTTTTGGATTGTAGGTACTTGATGGCGGAATGGTTTGTGTACATGATGACTTTTGGATCCAAGAAGATCGGATCTGAAGTTCTCTAGGGCAAAAACGACTGCTAGCAGTTCTTTTTTAGTGACAATGTAGTTTTTCTGAGCTTCATCTAGAGTCCTGCTAGCAAAGTGAAAAGAAAATGGTAGATTGTCCTTTCACTATACCAGAACTGCTCTAATGGCATAGTATGATGCATCTGTCATGATCTCAAATGGTCGAGATCAATCCGGCGGTTGAAGGATAGGGGTCTGGGTGTTCAATTCTTTCACTTGATTGAAGGCTTGGAGGACTCTAGCATCAACAATGAAGTCGTCCTCCTTGTCTAGAAGCTTAGTCAGTGGTTGTGCAATTTTGTTTAAATCTTTAGTGAATGTTCAAAATCCAACATGTCAAAGGAATGATCGAACTTACTTCAAATTTGTAGGTGGCCCGAGTTTTGTAATGATGTCCACCTTCATAAGATCTTCCTCCATGACACGCTTGGATATGACATGGCCTAGCACGATCCCTTCAGTCACCATGAAAGTGCTCTTCTCCCATGAGAGCACTATGTTCATTGCGCAACAACTCTTGAGGACTCAGTTTAGGTAAGATAGGCATTGATTAAAACTGTCCCTATAGACCAAGAAATCGTCCATGAAAACCTCGAGAAAACTACTAACCATATTCGTTAATACGACCAACATACGTCGCTGAAATGTCACTGGAGCATTACACAAACCAAACAACATTCTACGGAAGGCATAAGTACCAACTAGACAAATGATGGACATTTTCTCCTGATATTCAGGGGTTATAGCAACTTGGTCATAACTAGAGTATCTGTCCAAGAAATAAAAGTACTCCTTTGCAGAAAGTCTTTCAACTATTTGGTCGATGAAGGGGAGAAAAAAATGGTCCTTCTTGGTCGCTAGATTCAGGGGTCTATAATCCACACAGACATCAAGATGTTGGAACTCTTGTTGCGATCTCCTCTCCTTTGTCATTCTTCACCTTGGTAATCCTCGATTTATTTGGCACAACATGCAAGGGACTCACCCATTTCGAGTTGGAGATGGGATATATGAATCCCGTATTACATTATTTTATTATCTCGTTCATAACAACCTCCTAGAGATTAGGGTTAAATCTGTGCTAGAATTTTCAGATAGCTTGCTGTCCTCTTCAAGGTACATATGATGAGAGAACAATAAGAGGTTGATCCCATGGAGATATGAAATTTTCCAACCTATGGCCTTAAGGTTTCTCTGTAGAATCTCGAGGAGTCGAGATTCTTGTTCCTCAGTTAATTGGGAATTAATGATAACAGGGAACATATTCTGCGCATCCGCAAGGAAGGCATATTTCATGTTTGCTGGAAGTGGTTTAAGCTTAGGTGGGGTCTGATTCAGTTCGGTGGTGACCTCAGCTACTGTACATGCCTATGTTGTTGGATATTTCAACTATAAAGTGTCCACCAAAGGCATATAAAGCTCTGAGTTCAGTGCTACACATAATTATTTGATGATTGAATCTTGTTCACAAAAATTTTCAGTAAGTTCTTCCTACTCTGCTAAGGACAGGTGGCCAAAAATGCATTCTTCAGGCAACTCAAAAAAATATCATCCTCAAAGACAAATGGGAACTCGACTATGCTATCCACTCCTTCCTTCATGGAGAGGAATTCGTGGGTCTTGGTATCATCCACGAAAAGATTTTTATCACGGATTTCATCAAGAAAGTCACAGTCTTCTGTTTCCTGCTTTGTAGGCTCACTCTCATCTGATGCATATTCTGTTGGTTACGACACTTGGTTAAGATTATGGTAAAAACCTTAAGTGCATCATGAAAGAATGAAGATCACATCATATCCCATCATGAGCCACTACTCGTACTAGTTGCTCGGGGCATTAGAAATATAAAATTTTTAAAAACAATGAAACCACATGATCTAAGAACACTTATTGAACCATTTCATCAAGATCACAAATGGGAATTAGGGTTACCTCTTGAAGTGTGCTTGTAATCATATGTCTAAATGAAGAAACCTCAAGTCTCAAGTCCCATCTGACAACGATCACACTTGCGGGCGTGAGGACAAATTGTGTGCTTCCCTTAATCCACGTTAATGATCCGAGCAACGAATCTTCTGATTCCAGCTCATGAAATCCAAAATCTTTTTCACGAGCGAGAGGAACCAAAGAAGGCAAATATCCACAAGCAGTCGAGGTGGTGGAACAACGACATAACGATGAAGATGACTTTTTTTCCAACACAATATGGACGGCCACAAGTGAGAGAGAGGGGACATGCAGAGAGAGAGAGAGAGAGAGAGTTCCTCAAGGATTTTTTTTGTGTAATCACAAAAGGCTAGGGATGAACCTCCTTTTATACTAATTGGATGTCTATGTATCTCAATCCATGTGCACAAAAATCCAATTGTTGACATTGATTTGTGTTTTCAATCAATGGCCATGATTTTGTTGTGTTTTTACAACAATAAATTTGTTGTCTGTAAAATAAATTATATAGATTGAAAATCAATCAACATATTTCAGTTTAAATCAAACCAACAAATATGGAATGGATTGTAAGGTGAGCAACTCACCTTCCATACATAGGGCAGACGACCACAAGTTGAGAGCTCTCAACTTGGCCATCCTCCCAATGTATGGAAAGGGGTGGCTCATCTTCCATATTTGTTGAGATCTCAAATCTCAAAAAATCATTCATATTTACAATATTTTTTATTGTATATTTATTCACCAAAATAATTCTAAATTATTTTGTGATAATTTCAATCATGCCATTGATGAATTGTGAATCATATACACACATCCAAAATAAAATGTAATTGCATTTTCAGTTATTGTTCAATGTGAATCCAATTAACATCAACTATTAATTTGTAAATACGAATTACAATTCTCTCTCTAATATATTATAAATCAAATTTATAATATTCATGAATAATATGGATAGTGATATCCACGTTATTCATATCCTTGATAATTAAATCACATTCGATCATCTAGGATGTCCATTCTCATGTGCCCAAATAATATGAATCATATTCGTATTATTCATAATAATTAAATCACATTTAGTTATTCATTTTTCTTAATGCTCAGATTCATTATCAACAATGGAATTATTCTTGAACTCTATCAAGAATAATGTGTTTTCTCCATAGATACTTGGAGATAAGGACAAGGCGATTGCACATTCCACGTATGGTGATTTGGATATTAAGATCACATCTCAAATACAGATTTTGGGGCGTCGATGTTTGATTAAATAAAAGCTTAAATCCAATATTCTCATTGCATCTGAATCACATTCAGATCAATGTCCAACAATTGGACTAAGATAGATCACTTCTCTATTGAGATGAGTCACTAAAATCCAAACCTGTTTCATCACTCTCTCGGAATGGAAGCGTCGTGGTTATATAATCGTTTATGATCACATCTCCCTCAGGTAGTCCTAATACTTGTACATTATATATACTGGAAGAGCTAGAATGAACCCAACATTTCAGATCTTATTTAGTCTGTCTTCTTCAGAATTTTATCATTAAGTTTCTCATTTGATCATTGGGAGCTGGTATCGATCATATACTTTCTGAAAGAATATACCATACCTAGTTATTGATCATCAAGTTTCCAAAAGCATATATGAAACCTACAAATTCAGTCAAGCTTCCAAGGTGAGACGACCGTGCACAAAATTTGATCCCAATATCTTATGAGTGAGCTGATGTCTTCCTGTTCAATAACGAACCTGTATGATCCCTTTGAGAGATCGTATTACTCATATGCCCTTATATGCACACCAACTTGTCGGTGTATAGATTCTGAATAGGTCACCAACCTATCTGTCTACTAAATATACATACTCAGACATATAGTAACATATCTGTCTTCGGTCAAAGGATGCATGCCTATATCGCGGTTGTATATGACATAGCTCTTGGTTATCTCAATCTCGTTAAGTCAACTCTTTTACCTAACTTATCTAACACCTCCACATATCTATTCCTATGCAGAGGACCCATATCAAGAGGTCGGTTAGATATCAACCTTTAGAGAAGAATTGCCATCTTTTCAGGATGGAGATACTCTCTTAACAATCACTTGATGGTGCTTGATGAGTCATCAATCTAACTCTTGATATCATCCAAGACCGTCCTCCATGATTCAACATTTGAATAAATAGCTATATGATCATTAAGATGGCCATGATACATAATCCTAATTGTACTAAGGGACATAGTATGAACATTAGTTATTCTTCATTTCAGATCATAAATAATTTGCAATAACATTTGTTGCATAATCGCTTGTTGTGGGTTTGCATGTCTAACACATGGATCATCTCGATAGGTACCTTGTCACTGCTAGAATGGAAGGTGATCTGTCTGGTGCCATAATCCACCACTGCTTCGACTGTTCAAAGAAACGATTGTCCAAAAGGATAATCATGGTATGCAACAGAGGAGCTGAGGTATCCATGTCAAGCATTATGAAGTCCGCAAGGAACTGCATCCCTTGTATTGTGACATGACATCCTACAGAATGCCCAGGGTCCTCTTAGTGAATGTATTTATAAATTGCAGAATCATTTGAGTAGACTTAAGTAGCCTAAATCCAAATTCTTTGAGCAGTGAAGTAGGCATAAGGTTGATTGATGATCCACTACTGAGGAGCTTTCAATCAAAATCCTAGTTGAACATCTGACATCTGACAAGAGGGGCTCTCATGTCTTTATTTTTGGTTGGGAGATTGCTGATTGTGTTCACAGTTACCGTGGTCAGAATATGCTTCACATTTCTTTCTCTGGCTTGGCGCGGTTGTCTCTTTGAAGTAATGCTTCTTTCAACCCTTCCTGATATTTGGCATGCACTTGATGGCCTTAAGCAGAGTTATCTCTAGAACAATATTCTGAATAATTTCGACGACATCAGGGTCGGACACGATAGTTTTTAAATTTATATTTTTTGGATTTTCTCGAAGTGTTTGGAAATGGAATATTTACAGAACCAAAGGTAGATATAGTGTTCTTATTTGCATCAAAATCAGTGCCAATATCTAACCATACAAATGGATGACTAAAATGAACATGTCATACAAAAGAGGCAGAGACACCCGAAAACTGCAGGTGGGGATCCATCGACTAGCATTGGGGTTGTTACAGGTGCGATCTCTGTGGTTAGTCGGTGGTGCTTAGGATGTTGCTACTGCTTTCCTTTTGTTGTTTTTGTTTTTACATATTTTTTGGATTTTTGAATCTAGTACTTTTCCTTCACCTTCTTCTTCTCCATTGGCCCGGTTGCTAGATCAACTCATGCAAAAGAGGATTTGTCAGGTGAAGCTTTATTTTTCCCATTCATTGTGATAGTCGGATGCAAGGTTGTACTACTCCTGATAGTGATAGCATTAGATAAAATAAATCATGCACATTTGACTCTATTTGACCGAAGATAACATCATAGACTACCTGTTCTTTCTTTTAAAATTATTGGGGTTGGCATACACCTGTGCCGGAATTAGTGTTTTGATGATGATGAGATCATCGAGCTTCTAGCTCATTTCTGTGGGGCTCTTCACAAACTAAGCCAAGCAGTCCAAGGCGGGGTTCACAGAAGCAGCCTTGGATGGTTCAACGTGATGTCCACATTGAGATTGGGAATGGTGTGGAGGCCATGGGTAGGAAAATTGATTATGGTATTGAGGAGAATGGTGTTACTGCTGATGGTGCTGAAGAGGTGATGATATGACACAATCGAGTACTGCTGCTGGTATAGCCATGTCTAACAGTACTGTGGTTTCTGGTACTGGTTCTGTCTGAAATTTAATGGTATTGTGGAGACTACTGCAACAAAGGTTGTCTGTTTTGGATAAATCTCCCTCCTTGCTACCGAAGGAATGGGCAATTGTAGACAGACCTTTCTGTTGTCCACCAGGACGAGCCATCTGCACATCGTTGCTCCTTACTCCATTTACTTATTGAATGAGAGGTGGTGGAGGAGAACATGGATCCTATGGGATCTAATGCTCGAGCTGGTAGACAACCGGGTGCTACTGTGGATGCTGAGGCTATGTAGGCTTAGGGGCCTACACATAGTACACGGTTGGACTGCTGACTGAGATGGACTTCACTAAGAAGGCTGAGGCGATAATTGTTCCTTTGTCTCAGTAGGAGTCTAAATTGACATAGAAACCAATTGGCAAGAGCTTATTGTGCTCACCAACTGCTCCAGTTTCTTGGTGATCTAATCCAATTTGTCCAGGTACTAAGTCCTATGTTTAATCGTAGATAATTTTTTCAAGTCATGTGTTCATTTCTCGATTATGCCCACTTTGGACATGTGGATCCTCTTAATTCTCATATTGGAGATCTCATCCCTGTCCAGCTCGTGAGATGCTGCCATATGAACTGGCTTATGCAGATTGTGTGGTTGATGCTGATATACGCAGGATGGCGATAAGCCATTTCCACTAAGATCTACCAGATGTCGTCCTTGCCCTTGTTGAAAAGCGAACCTCCACAAGCAGCATCGACGAGCTTCTAGCTCTCAATAGTAAGTCCCCGAAAGAAGTGTTGGACCAGGCTAGTCCGAGGGATATCATAATGGGGACATTTATCTTGTAAATTTATAAACCTCTCCCAAGCCTCATGAATAGACTTGTGGGTGGCTTCGGTGAAGTCAACAATGCAGACATGCATCTGATTCAACCACCCAAGAGGGTAGAACTTGTGTAAGACGGCATCCTTTAACTCCTCTCAAGTTGTGATGACCTTCCCTAGATGGTTGATCCAATGAAGGGCCTTATCCTGAAGGCTGAATGGGAATGTCATCATCTTGACTACACCTAACCGGATGTTAGGGTAGTGTGCTAGACCGTAGATGTAAGAGAATTGTTGCAGATGGATATATGGTTCTTCATTTACATTCCCATGTAGGGTGGGAAGAAACGCCAAGGGATGAGGCTTCATCTCGAAGTGTGAATGTACCGTGAGGATCTGGATCCACTCAGTCATCTATCCTGCTCTAGGATTGTAGGTTTCCTTGAGCATAGGCTGGGGACTCTCTCTTTGCTCATCTACCGGACCTCGACCAACTCCATCTACTCTCTCTTCCTCTTCTCTTCATCCTCCTCTTGGGTTGTATCTCCTTCTCCTCAGATCATTGAGCATATCGTGAAAGGCGACCTAGGCCAATGCCTAGTCCGTGAGCTACTGAGGAATCATTGAATAGAGGCAAGAAGCTAGGCATTCACTGCATTCTGATCTGACTGGCCCTTCTCTGGCTGTGGCTACGGTGGGTGCTGTGGTCTCTTCCCCTTTCCAGTTGGAGCCATCTAAGTATCTGAATTTGAATCTGAGAGAATTTTTAGCTCCAGATAGAACTCGTGATCTGCACATGGAATCATGCCCCGATCATTCTGTATTGAAGCATCTGATGTAGAGAATTGTTCCATGCTAAGGTCAACACAGAACTTCATCAAGGATGGTGATGTATAAGGCGTTAAATCAATTACCATCCAAAATGGGCAAAGTTCAGGCCAAGAGTGATCATGGACTATTGAAGAAGGTGTGGAGTCCGGAGATTAGTTCACGAAGTTTGAACCAGGTTCTCAGAAATCACCCCTAATTATTAAAGAAGGTGGCTGCATGGAATCAATGTTAGCGTCCATGGAGTCCCGGCTATGCCATCCATGAGTCACCACCATCTCGAAGATGAAGAGGGAGATTGATGATGGATGAATGATACATAGATAAAGAAGAAATAAAGGTAATGCAAATTAGTAGAAGGCTCGAAGTGAGCGGGGGTCAAATGAGGAATAAAACAAATGAAAGAAAATGCACATATGTACGGGACTGATCTTTGAACTTAATTAAAATCAAACAAACACTAAACACGTTTTAAGTTCACCAACTCAATACAGATGAAGCCGTAAGAGTTTGAATATTTTTATCTTTCGATTTTATTGATTTTTTTGCTGGCAAGTAGAATGCTCCACACAAGGCAGAAACACCATCGTCTACAAGGCCCTACTCGCCCACGTACGATATAAGTTCCAATACTTTGCCAACCCAGGTGATAATCAAGGTTGACACAGATTGGGTTTTTGGCTCTTATCCTTAAGGGATCATGCCTTACTCGGTCTGGAATGTACCTGAAAATAAGGAGGGCTTCATGAACACAAATAAGGATGTCCATTACGAGTTTTAATTAAGGTCAAAGTATATTAGCAGCTCCATTGTTTTAATTTTTGGATTTTCAATTTTTTGAGTATTTTTCAAATCAAGCGCCTAATAATTTTTTGGTATTTTCTTTCAATCCCAATATGTGAAAAAATAGAGGGAGATAGCGAAAAACTGTGCAAGTGGATACTATAGTGGTAATATCACTCTTGTATCAAATGTTGCATGCAAAGTAAGGAGACTTACAATGCTTCCCAGCTCTCTCCATGCGGGATGCGAAACAAAATATATGAACCTATATTACATGCATGGTGTGCAAAGTGATAAAGCATCCTAAACAAGACTTTCTTTTATCAAGACACAGATTTTGCAAGGTATCCTCACGGAAACAAAGATATCTAGTCGTTGAGGCTACCTCAAACAAAACCTGCAGTCAATCAACAATCAATCCACACAATGACGGAATCAAGAATGACAAGCCAGTGTGAATAAAAATTTGTTATACCCTAACTAAGATGTATAGTGACAAGAAAGTAGGGGTTGAACACAGGAAACAAGGTTGTAGAGCAATGGAAAATGGAACAATCAATCACACGGAAATTGTATTTTCAAATACTTAAATTTATGATTTTTGTGGGTTTTTGATTTTTTATATATTGTTTTATTTTCGTTTTTATATATTTTTATTTGTTTATACTTTTTTATTTTCTTTTTATATTTTTCTGGTTTTAAATTTCATTTTCTTTTGAAATATATATTATAAAGATATATAAGGTGATATATATAATGTAGGATAATATAGATATAAATGCAACTAATTAAGAAAAATTATATAATTAAATATTTTTGGGTTTTAAATATTTTTCTACTATTTTGTTATTTTTTAGGTTTTTTTTATAAATTTTTATAGATTTCTAAAGTCAAACAATAACACAAGTCAGGGAAATAATAAATAGGCTGAATTAATTTGAAAATTAAAATAGCCAATAGTGTCCAAACTTTTCCAAATCAATTTTAATAAATAAAATAATACAATGAAAATTATAAAATAGAAAATGATATTTTTGGAGTTTTCGAATTTTTATATATTTTTATAAAGTTTTTCAGAGCTTTTTAAGAGTTTTCTTTTTCTATTTTTAGTGTTTTTTGGTTTGAAGGCTCATTTAAATAAACAAAATATATTTTTTGGAATTTTTCAAAATGTTTTTTATTTTTTGGTATTTTATATTATAGACAGGGAATATTTTTGCTCTTTTTGATTTTTAGTAGGTATTAAAAATCTTAAATTACAAATGTAAAAATAAAGCGTGAAAGTATGTGTAATCAGGATTGGTATTTTTTGGAGAACAGATGATATTTTTAATAAATAGGCTAGACACTAAAAAATGCATGTAATAGTAGGGGTATATATGTAAATAAAAATAAAGTCCAGGGCCTACATGCAATTTCACCAAAATATATAATTGTAATTTAAAGTTCTTAGACCAAAATGAAATTCAAATATACGTAGGGGATCGAGTGAAAAAATGTCACCTCACGTGGGACGGTACGTGATGTAATGTGTACTGGACTAATTTGAAAATATAATAATGATAGGGAGTTTCATGCAAATATCCCAAAGTTCTTAAGCTACAAATATAATTACAGGACTAAACATTAAATGTGACAAAATGGGGGATAAGTGTGCAATTTACACCTCCACTTGCAGGCGATGGACGGTGGCAATTTAGCCACTTATCCATGTGGTGCGTTCTGATTGTACGATGGCGGTTCGCAGATGAAGGGTGAGGATTAGATCCTCAGATGGAATCTGATGGTGCTGATCTCCTTTATCCGACGTATATTATACTACCTAGAAGTGCCTCTCGATCCGACGTCAAATAGGTCTTCACGAAGAACACACAAAGAACACTTGCTAGACAAATTTTATTCAACAAAATATCGAGGTATACGGTTCCTAATTGGCTCTTGATGGCTTCAAAAGAGTCCCAAGTTCTTTCCAAAGTGGTTAAAGGTGTCAAAATGCCATGGAGGGCTCTGGAGGTATCGAACGACGTAGGTGGACCTGTGAGTACTCCTGCAACTCGATGAGCCATGAAGAGGCTCCCTTCCTTGGTCTTTCCTACAGGGGTTAATTCGTAAAAAAGGTGCGAACCTCCGACGAGCTCTAGAAGGAAGAATGGGTGACAAGTGCGTGAGATGGGATTCCTCCAGCGAGCGACAAAGAAGGAGGAATGGAGCTTCGGATCTGTACGAGATCTGAGGGGATGAGGATGCCCGAGATGATTGGAGGGCTACGGAGGAGGTTGTGGAGGCGATATGCGAAGCGGAGGGTGTCGAATATGGCCGGAGTTAGGCGACGGAGCTAAGCTCCGACGACTAAATGATTATTGGGTTTTATGAAATGGGCGATGAAATCAAACATCATATGAGACTCGTCTACACTAATGCTATGTCTATGAACATGAATGAGAAGAAAAAGAGCAACAAAACTCACTGGAGCACCACCTCCACTAGAGCTTGGGGAGGCGGAACGGAGAGCTGGATCAGACCTTGATTCGACGCCGTTCGTCACACCAAAAGGTGCTGGATTAGTATATGTTGTAATCAAGAGACTGATTCGAAGCTCAAATCTGTTGTCAAGAGGTGGAAGAAGGATCAAAAACTCAAGGAAGGTGATAAAAGGGTATATGTACAAGGAACTCTTCATCGGGACGAAGCACTCGACTCAGAGGCACCTTAATCAAGATTTGATTTCGACATAGAGGAGCATTGATCAAGGCGTACGTTTCCATAGGAAATCGATCTAAAAGATTGTAAGGAATGACAGAGAAAATTTGATGAAGATTGGGTTTCGTGTGACAAAAGCTGGGTTTAAACGTGGGGTGAGCAGTTGACCGGGGTCAACCAAGGCTGAGCCCTTGTTGGTCCACGACAACTGCAAGAAGTCAAAATATAAATAAAATTCATTATAAATTCAGAATAAAATAGCAAATGAATTTATAATTTTTTGATTTCAACATAAAAATGTTTATTATCTGATATGGCATTTTTATGTGATTTTTATTTATTTTTATGCGTTTATTTTTAGAGTCTTATTTATAGGCATATTCATATATGTTTTGTATCTTTTATTTTTTTTATTTTCTTATTTTATTTTATAAAATTACAACTTATTTTTATATACATAAATATATTCTTATTGTATTTTTCTGATATAATATTTACACTTAGTTAAATATGGGTATTAAATATATAGATATAAATATAGGTATTTCATCTATGTATTTTTTGTATACCAATTTATTTTTGTATTCTATTCATGGTTTTATTTTATTTTAAGTATGTATAAGTGTTATGAATAATATTTACAAAATTATAAAATATTAAATTATAAAAATACTAAAGAATAAAATAAATGTTTTATATAGTTAAATTATACAATATGGGTCCAAAATCTAACTTTCACATCGTAACTCCAACAAATATGAAACCGCCTTCATTAAATAGCTTATTAAAAGTTATATACAATTAAATATGATTTTGATACATTTTGAGTTTTTATTTAGGAGATATGGATCTGGGAAGTTGAGATTTTGACTTTTTATTTTGAGTATAAAATGAACACTATATATTATTTTTGCATGAGATCAATTTTGTATTTCTTGTATATTATTTCCTAAAACATTAATGTGCAAAGTTTATTGATTTTATGAATAAATAATAAAGAATAAAATAGGTCTCAAAATGGACCTATTGAAGAATAACAGAATGTGAGTTTTAGGTGGCTTTTGGACCTTATCTCCCCCCACTATATTACTTGTCGACCCAGTCATCAAGATGCCTAGGTATCAGGATTTAGGGCCATGGTATTTTATTCTTTCTCTTTTCTTTATTCTATAATTTTGGCATTAAAAATAGTATTTTATACACAATAAATAGAATAAATAATGAATGTTAATTTGTACAATATAATTTTATTTACATGCATAAGCTATTGTTTTTATGGCCAAAATGATAGAATAAAGGTGATGAAATAGGTATTCATCAGAAGAACAAAATGCTAATCACTTTAAAATGGCTCTAAGTGTTTGATCTTGGAGACTCCTCAATGCCTGCCACAATGGGTCCTACAAGCACTACATGGAGTCTCTCATGACATGTGGTTCCAAATCCAAGTAATTAACAATTAATTTTTGACTAAGTCCAACCTATGTAAACTATAGGCATATGAGTATAATAAGGTTGTAGGCCTTGCTACCGAGTCAAGCAAGCCTAGGTCTAGGAGCTCAATCACATAAAACAAATAAAGAAAGGTGAAAAACTCAAAACTTCATGAGATAAAATAAAAGGAAAGTGATCAACAATCAACCCACACAAATAAATCAACGATCATTGTGATGATAACTCTTGAAGACCCAGCGATTAAATCAAGAATCAACGCAAACAGATAATTAATCAATCTAAAGCAGATGTGAATCAAAATTTATTATAACCCTACAATAAATGTGTGTATAGTGACTGATGATTCCATGATTCATTAACATTATGTTTGCATTTTGTCTTAAAACCCTTAAAAATGCATGTAGATATCCATTAATTTTTATTTATTAACAAAACTTCATTCATGAATAAAAATGCACATTTATACATCAAAAAATATGTTAATAAATAAAAGAATTAAAATAAATAAAATAAAAGAGGTAGATTGTAATTATGTATATATGTACAATATGACATATAAATATAGGTGCGGGACATATTAAGGCTCTTTCTCCTCTGTGTTTTAGTCGCAGGGGGGTCCCGTGGGGCTACTCCTCTTTATATAACCTAACCCCCAAGACCAAGTCATCATTGATTGGTCGGTAAATAAATAAGTAGTGGGAGATAAGGAAGAAAACCACAAAAAGAATTATTTATACACACTACAAGTTATTCATTAATTATCACGTCATAACAAAACATAAAAGATTTTTAATTAATTCATTTGCATATATATTTTCACCAAACTCTTCTCCTAATTAATTCTAAAAATATGTAGAAAAATATAAAAATAAGTTAAAAATATTATGCCAAGAAATTCAACTTTCAAATTGTCAATTTCTCAACTTTTGAACATCATAACTTTCTTAAACAAACTCCAATTTTATTCTACTCACTTTAAAATTCGTAAAATAATATTATCTAACTAATGAAGCTGATTTCACTAAAATCGGAGCCCATTTGCAAAAAGTCAATTTTGGGACCTAATGACAAATGGGGTTTTGGGTTATTTATTATCTTCAGAGCATGCTATTTATATTTTTATTCATTTTGTAATTTTTAATTATTTTTTGATATGATATTTTAACCATAAATTATTTCATATTTTTTGATACTATTAGTATTTTAAATAAATCAAAAACCCTAATTCATAGATGAAATTGAAATTTAGACTATATATTTGTATTTATTAATATATTTAAATTAATTTATTAAATTCTAGAAAATTCATATATTTCATATTTATTATACTAATAGTGAATAAAATTTAAAATAATATGTTATTTTTTAAAATAATAAAAAATAGAGTATCTATTTATCATGTATTATTTATACCTATTTAATAATATTTATTTATATTTCATGAAATAATTATTATTTATGAAAATAAATTAATTTATTTAAAAATTTTCACTTTTCTTTTTTATACCTAATTTAAATAAGATTATTAAATATTTATTAACTATTTTATATGTTATTTATATTTTATCCTACCAGGTATTGACAAATGTCAGCACCTGGAGCTTCTTCCCCAAGATTTAGTTGGAGCTCTTCTGTTTCAACATCCTAACTTCTCCCATTAACTTCCGCATCATCTTTCACCCAAAACTTCATCTAATCCTTGATCATCTAGAATTAACAGCCAACCTACTCACCAGCTCTAGGATCATCAACAACTACCTATCGATTATCATATTTAAACATCCCTAAGATCAACTATTCAAACCAACTTTCTCCTAACCATCAACTACCTGCCTGATGCCCCAAATTCCAAGCCTTGCTCTACCTTCTACGTTGATGAAAACGTCCAAGAGGAAGCTCCGTGGGGAGGATCAACATCAGGGGAGACATTTGAAGGCCTTAGCTGTCCTTGAATCGCTCCACTGCACACATGGAGCTCCGGTTTACACTACACTATCGAGTTAAAATCGGAGGTCATAGACCTCTATTCCCCAGGTGACCACATTCATTTCTTCTCTAAATTGCATCAATTTTCGTGTCTAATTAGAACACTTAATCACATAATTAGATATGATAATCACCTATCTTTCATTCACAAACCAAATCCACAATCAATTCGACTCCATTTTGATTCAAATCTAATCAATTTCGCATATTAAACCATATCCTGGAAACCATTTTTTTGAACTACAATTCATCTTAACTTGTTAGTCAATTCTTCCTTGAATCAAGCATCAACATCTTCTTGCAGGTTCTTCATTCAACCTATGGAGCATATCTTCGTCATTTGGAGATAAATCATCATCGATCGAGCAACAACTAAGCTTCCAAAACTAGGGTTTGAAACCTTAGAGGTCGTTAGATGTCGTCGCCACCATCTTCGACAACACCTCTCCGCAGGGGAGCTTGGAGTATGTAGGCAACCTCATCTTGGCCCTGCAGGAGCCCAGCCGTAGCTGCATCATCACCGGAAAAAAGAACACCATCACCGTCCCCAGGTTTGGGGAAGAACCGGTTGAAGAACACAAGCTACATGTGCTCGATGCGTGTCACCATGTGACTATCCATATCATGCCCTAACCATCTAATCTAGGCCTTACATCTGTGAACGGGTGGACAAATTGCAAACTAAACCTAGAAGTTCTAGGAAATCCAGAAACGCCTCTAGTGTTTTGCATTATTGCAAATAGATCCCAACACAGGGACCTATTTGAAAATACCAAAGATTTTCTTGCAAACAGGTCCATGACCTATTTGAAAGAAGAGCTTTATAGTTTTTGTTGTTGTATTTTTTACTCATTTATACATTACTTTATGAATATTATTAAATATTGCACCTTATTCTATCATTGTATTATTTTTACATTTTATTTTGCTTTATTGTCTGACAATTTCTTCGTGAGTTTTAATTCTCGATCTTTGATATGTATGTTTTGTTTTTCTTCTCTTTCTCGAGTCCGTTGCTCGAGTCTATTTATCTATTACATAGTATCACTATTACCCTATTTTCTCACCTATTATATTGTAGATAAATTATTCGCAAAATATCCCTTTGAAAATCAAATAAGTAGATAAATTATTCGCAAAATATCCCTTTGAAAATCAAATAAGTAGTGAACAAATTTTCTTCACTCGGATTTTCGCGAGCATGATTTTTTGCCTCCTTGTGTTCGACCCAGGAAAACTTGCTTGGATAAATAAATAGTGAACAACTCTGATATTTTTCAGAGTTGAATTTTGTTTAATTAATCGTCTGTCTCTTTAGCCATTTTTACTTCGACCTTTTTATAGCACTTGGTCAGGGACGATCATCAGTGACTAGTAGAGTTGGGTGTCAAACTCAGGGAACAACTCGGTGTAGCAGGAATTGTTATTTATAAATAAATAATGAATAAATAATAATATGTATATTTATACACTATTTACTCTCTTAATTACTAAATGTTTTTTGGGGTTTTTTATTTTTAAAATTTTTAAACTTATATATATTATTTAATTTTTAAATTTATAATTATTTTTTATAAGTTTATATTTTTTAATTGCTTTTCCTTTTTTATATATAATAAATGTAAATATAATATATATATATATAATTTATATAATAAAAGTGGTATATATAATATACATAATAAATATAGAAAATCAAAAAATACTAAAAGGACTAGTTTTTAATTTTTAAGGTCTTTTAAATATATTATAGGATTTATAATAAATAATAATAATACTTTATATCAATATATATGTATATAATATAATATTAGGTATTCTAATTATAAATATAGTTAAAATTATAAAATATGTTTTTTGTGTCTTCACATTTTTCTTCTATTTTATGCTTTTCAGGTATTTTTTTCTAATTTTTAAGTATTTTTAAAGTCCATAATATTCAAAATCAGGGGTTTTTTAAGTAAGGCAAGGTTGTTTTGAGATATAAAAATACTAAACAGGTTCAAAATTTCTCAAACTTAATTTTTATATATACTATATATGATGAATAATAATATAGAGAAGAAAATAGTTTTTTTTGGTTTTTAAAGTATTTTTACAAAGTTTTATGAATTACTTTTGGGTCTTTCAATTTTTAGGGTTTTCTTTTGTTATTTTTTTCTTGGTTTTTATTCTGGTGATTAACTATAACTAAATAGAGGTATTCATTTTTTGGAATTTTTGGAGGGTTTCTAACTTTTTGGATTTTTCTAAACTAAATAAGGAATAAATAGATCATATTCTATTTTTAATAAATATAAAATTAACGAAAACGCCTTATCTAAAGGCATAACATGAACACGCATAATCAAAGGCACTTACATTAATTTTTCCAATATTAAACAAGCACATGAATTATTTTATTAAATGGATTAAGCACAAATAAAAATATATAGGTTCAAGGACTATTATGCAAAATAAAACAAAAGTTCCAGGAATTTTGTAACATGTCCAAGAACTACAAGGATTCGCATGCAATTTTTACAACAAAACAAGTGTCGTAACCCATGAAGCAAAGAGGGACCTAAATTCAACTAATTAAAAGTTTGCGGGTTCCCTTGAAAAAAAGTCAGATTAAAATTACATTACATGCTGAAGATTTAAATAGACATAAAATATGCAAAAAATGGTGGAGCTTATCAGGGAACGACTCTAGTTGTGCCATGTTAGCTCCACTCAAGTCAGATCAATGCTGGGGAGCGGTTTTATTTCGTTTCACCTCCAATGGTCGAGATTAGATCTGGGCCGACCTTCTTGATCAAACGGTCCTGGGGGTGTCACGAAGAACGCCCCAAGAACTTTGCCCTGTGATGCTTCATCGATAATTCCTCGCAGGTCCGTCCACCTTTTTCCTCACCGATGAGTGTTATGCCTTCCTGGGAATCCTCCGCACGAGCAGGTGTTCCTCGATGAGATCCAGGTCCCAGTGATGGGGGTCTGGAGGGGTTTCATCTTTGGGCAACCTAGAGGTGGTACTACGACTCGAATCCCAACCCCAGATGTTCTTCAAGGATAGGGACATGCAAAAATCTCAGTTGGATCGAGGCGATGCTCGTCGGTCTATCTTACAAGCAAAATGACAGAAAATGGAGGGGACGATGAGCTCCAGCGGATGGTGATGGAGGGAGCTCTGATCTCTCGATTCCTGGCAGGAATCAGGGGTGAGATGATGGGAGAAATATTTAGGAAGCAAATAGGAATGAAGAAGGAGGTGGAATGCGTTGAAATATGATCGGGACACAGTGGACTTGCGTCTAGAGCTGGAGCTCTAGGACAACGCAGATATTGGAATTAATCCTGAGTTACAAGCTAAAGACTGAAACTAAAATCATGAAAAGAGACTTAGACTTATTTTTTACCCAAAAATTGTAGGAAAAAGGGTCTTGACCAGGTTGTGGACCTAGGAGGCAAAATTGATCAGAGCTACTCCAACGGTGGCTTGGATCACACCCAAATCCTTCTCCTCCTCACTGCTAATCGACGGAGACACTTTATGTCATCAAGTTATCTTTGATACACACGATCTGAGGGGCTAAGAGAGCTCAAAAGGGTATCAAAAACAAAAAGTTGGATTTTAGGGCTTACTTATAGATAGAGAAAGGGGCTCAGATGATCACAAGATTGTCGAGGTTTCAATCAAAATTTGGATCATCCAAAGATAGGGCGTGGTATAGGGATGGAAGGCGATGCGTTTTCGTGAGGGAAGCACTATGATTAGAGACTTGCATAGAGACATGAAAATTGGCAAAATGGGGCGCGCACATGCTTGATGAATCCACGTTTCATCATCTTTATTCTATCATTTTGGCCTTAAAAACCCTAGTAAATGCGTGTAAATAGCGTTAATTAATGCATTTTAGCATTCATGCATCATTGTGTAAATATTGTATAAAATGCGGTTTTTAAAGCCAAAATTATAGAATAAAGAAAAGAAAAGAAAAAGAATAAAATATTACAAATATCCAAAATTATAGAATAAAGAAAATAAAAGAAAAAGAATAAAATATTGCAAAAATTTTATGACCCGAAATCTCGAGACCTAGGCATCTCGATGATTTGGTTGACAAGGAATAAAGTAGGGGGAGATAAGGGCCAAAATACAGTAAAAATACCTATTCATTTTATTCATTCTTTATTCATTTTAGGACCTATTTTTGGTTCTACTTTCTACACTTCAAATAAAGAAACTTTGCACATGAAAATTGTAGATAATAAAATAAAGAAAAATACAAAATTTATTTCACTAAAAAATAACGTACAGATAAAAAGTTATGGTCTGAATAAGATTCCAGAATTCCAACTTCCCAGACCTATATCTTGCAAATAAAACTCGAAATGTACCAAACTCTCCTTTAATTGTAAATAATTTAAAATAAGCTATTTAATGAAGGTGGTATTGTATTTTTCGGAGCTACGATTTGAAAGTTGAGTTTTGGACCCTTATTGTATACTTGTACATATTAAAATATTCATTTTATTTATTATTCATTATTTTTATACTTTTATATTTTTATAATTTTGTAAATATTATTTATATTATATTTGTACATTAAAATCATAATAAAAACCTAAAGAAAATACAAAAATAAACTATGTATATCATATACCCAGGGATAATACCTATACATATACTTGTACATTTAATACTTATATTTTATTAAGTATATAAAATACATAATAAAAATACAATAAAATGTCTTTAAGTGTATAAAAATATTTTATAATTTTACAAAATAATAAACAAAATAAATAAAATTTAATTTACAAAATAAAAATAAAATAATAAAATATATAGATAAATGTACCTATATAGGCCTAAAATAGTAATTTGTATTTTTACACCTCATAAAAATAATTAAAAATCATAATAAAATAGTTTACAAAATAATAAACATTTTTTTATTTTAAATCAAAAATTAATAAATTCATTTACTTTTTTAAATTGAGTTTATAAAGCTTTTTGCGAGATTTTTCCTGGTTGGTCCACGTGGACCAACCAGGTGGGTCTGACAATTGACCACCGGTCAACTGTCTGACCCCTCCTGTTCAGTTAGAGTCTTGGTTTTTTCGCCAATCTTCAAGGATTTTTCAGGCCCCTTCTCTCATCCTTTGGCATTGAAGTCTTCATGACTTTTCGACTTCGTGGATTGGGCTTTCACGCCAGGGGTTCATCTCGATCCCTGGATCATTGTGTCACCCGTGATCAACCCTTGAACTTACCGCTAGAGCCACCTTCTTCAAAAACCCCTTTGACCTCCATTTTGAATTTGATCCCTCCTCCACCAACTTTTCACCCAGATCTAGAGCGCATCGAGTTCCTGGTGACAATAGGAGTTCATCGAGCCTGGTCCGAGCTCCCTTGGTGTTGAATCGAGTGTGGTCCCCTCATCGCCGGACATCCGCCGCGAGCTCTTCGAGCTCGTCTCCCCGGTGAGTCTTTCGCCCCATTTCTTTGTTCTTTCCCTAGATTAAGTGGTAGTTAGCTTAGGTTCGTAACAGGTTTAGTTTTCATTCACTCCCTTACCGTGAATCGTAATTTTAAGTCACGGCGGAGCTCCGCTCTGCCTTTGCTTTCCGATCACACCACTGCACGAAGCCCGCTCCTTCCACCTCCATCTTCTTCCTCATCGCTCCGTCACTCCGTTCCACCCCTCCATTCACCTCGATCTTGCTCGGATCGAGCTACCCGAGCTCCCATCTCCGCCGTACGCTGGAGCTCGTCGCCCGACCCAAATTACACGTCCATTTCTTCATCTGATGCCACCCCGAGCTTTGCATTTTTGTGGCGCATCTAACCCTGCAGGTGTGAGCCAAAGAGAAGGCTCTTTCGATCCTCGACAACCCAGGGAAGCACGTCCCAGGTCACCGCCGTCGCCACGCCTCCTTGGACCCTCTCAGCCCTTGCCGAGACATCTGCTCGACGAGGGATACTCCCAAGATCGTCTACGACCTATCAGTAACTCCTGGGACCGTGCGGAGCCGCCGGAGTTGTGATTCAAAGCCCGATGAGGACGGTGTTCTTTGTGAGCATCGTTGCACCGTCAGATCAAGAACAACCCCAGGTTGCACAACCACCCTTGGATTCAGACCCTCCAGCGCCGTCGATCCTACCCTGACTATCTAATCCCAGTCGTTGAAGGTGAAGCAGTATCAGCACACCAGGCGTCGACACGTGTCCAAGTGAAAGACCATCGGTCGTCGATCCATGCTTTGGAGGGGTATTTTGCATATCCACCCTCCTACTTTTTGCATTTATAACTAGTACTTAATACTTCAACTGCAGTTAATTTTATTCTGTAAAATTTGCACATCAGCCCCGTATGTTTTGTAATTTGCATCTAGGTCCTTCGCCACGTCACCTCACGCACCTGTGCGCGTGAGGGGACGGCATTCTACAGAGGACCCCCGCGGGTTGTTTAATTTCATTTTAGTCTTTGCAAAAATTAATTGCAGCTATATTTTTAAGGCAAATTTGTAACCAGACCCTTAATATTCTGGATAATTACATGTGTACCCTTGCCAGGTCATGTGTTCATACGCGTGAGTGAGGCGTTTTTGCAGAAAACCCCCCGCAGCTTTAGCTATTTATTTTTGGTCTAGAAATTTTTATTTTGCGTTATTAATTTTTGGAAAATTTTACTCTGGTCCTTGAACTTTTGCTTATTTACTAAAATGCCCCTGCTAGTGGTGTAGTTTCTCTTTGCTTCTAGTAATTATTGCATGCATCTATAAATTGCTAAAAAATCCACATAAATCATCTTACGTACCTATTGCATAGTAGATTCACGCTATATTTTTATTTTGTATTTTTATTAGTTTTTAATATTTATAAAATTCAAAAACTTGTATTTTTAGTACTGTTTGCATTAGAAATTACATAAAAAGTATAAAAACGTTTTTGAAAAATTCCCCAAAAAAATATTTTTCTTATTTTAGTGTGTTTTAACTTCTATCCAAAAATCACTAAAAAATAAAACGAAAAACTCCTAAAAATTAGAAAACCCCAAAAACCTTTATAAAAATATTAAAAATTCTACAAAACTCCTAAAAATACAAATTCAGTTTCTATATTTTCCCTATTCTATTGTCTTTAGTTTAAAATTAATTTGAGGAATTTTTGCCATTGTTTACTATTTTTCATCCTCATTTTGAATTCGGCCAGCAACATTTATTCACTGTTTTCAGTATTTTTGACTTTTTTTATAAATATGAAAAACATTCAGAAAAACTTCTAAAAATCATAAAAACATCATAAAATTATAAAAAGACCAAAAATATTTTATTTCCTGTATTTTGAGCTTTTTTACCTATTCATATCTCTCTCTCTTATCCCTAGTATATCTACATATATCTTATATATTATATCTTATTCTAAAAAGAGAACAAAAAATATAAAATATAAAAAGAAAATATAAAATCAGAAAATTAAAAATCCAAATATAAAAATACAACATCAAAAATCAAATAAAAAATATATTTAAAAATCAAGAACCCATGAAAATTTGATAATTTGGCTAAGTGGTTACCGGACCTTGTGTGTTATTTCTGTTAGCTAGCTCTACACCCTTGTTTCCTGTGTTCGACCCCTACTTGCTTGCCACTATACATTCTTAGTAGGGTATAATAAATTTTGATCCTTGCTTTTGATTGCTTAATTAATTGTGTGGGTTAATTGTTGATCAACGTGAAGGCTTGAGTAGTCGCCTCAGCGACAGTGAGTCTGATTTGTCAGACCATTATTTAGCGGCTCTCGTCTTCTCATTTTTCAATGCTCTGACATGATTCGTAGTAACATGGGGTACAAATAACTCACGATCAACTAATGAGAGCATCTGGTTGCTCCACATGAACCAACCAGAAAATCCCAACATCAAAAATATTATTTAAATTAATAATAAATGCTAATTCAATTAATTAATTTTAGGTTGTAAAATAGAATGTTTATAATTTTATGTCTTTTTTTATACATATATATATATATTTATTCAAGGTGACTTATTTTAAGTTAATATTTATATGTAAAATATATGTATAAATGCATGTATTTTGATCGTTTTATTTTTATTTTGCATTATATATTTTATTATTTTCTGTAGGTATTTTATTAATTTTTAATTTATTTTATTACAAATTTAGGTATTTTTATTATATTTTTATGTGTTTATTTGTATACATAATAAATTATGTATATATATATATATTCTTTATAGGTATATATAAGTATATTTTATATATGTATAAAAGTAATTCATTTGTTTTTATTTTATTTTAAGGATTTTAATTTATTTTAAATATGTACATGTATTTTAAATAATATTTACAGTTTTAGAAAAAGAAAAGAAATTGAAAAATATAAAGAATAGATATATTGAATATAATATACATGTGTATTGCACAATATATTGAATATAATATACATGTGTATTGCACAATAGGTGCCAAAACCTAACTTTTACATCTTAACTCCAAATTGGATGAAATTATATTCATTAAATAACTTATTTAATTTTATGAACAATAAAGGTGAGTTCTATCATATTTAATATAGTATGGAGAAGATACAAGTCTTGTGTCCCGGGCACATTGTGCATTATTTTTATGTGAACTCAATTTTATATTTTCTTTTTATTTTTATCTACAATATTCATATTGAGGGATTTATTATTTAAAGTGTAAAAATAATAAAATAAAATAGGTCTCAAAAAACAATATTTGGGACATGAAATTAGGGTTTTGTGTGTCGTTTTTTGTGTATTTACTATACAGTTTCTCTACACTATTTCCCCCTACTTTATTCCTTATCGACCAAGTCATCATGACGATTGGGTCTCAGGGTCTAGAGTCACGCAGTGTCTTTGAAATTTCATCCTTTTTCTTTTCTTTTTTTATTCTTTTATTTTGTAGTTAAATATAATAATTATTCACTATTTTATACAATTTACAGAGTGTTTATTTTGGCAAATTAATGATATATACATGCATTTAGCTAAGGATTTAAGGCCAAAAGAAAGAATAAAGATGGCGAAGTGAGGATTCATCGCCCTCCTATACTTAACTTTGCTAGTCCTGAGCAAACACTTATGCCTAATAAGCACATAAAAGAAAATAAAGAAAAGAAAAAGAAAGAACATGGATTGATTTTAACTTTTAAACATGTCTTTACAAATCAAAGATTAGAGTGTAGTAGCACTTTTATATTTTTAGCTTGGTCAAAACCTTGTTGGGAATCAGATTTGAAACACAACAGCCTCAGAGAGTTACAGAGCTCTGCCCAAGTTTCCTCAAAAGTTGGGTCGGAACAAGTCGATGTCATTCGTAGGTCCTTATGACTATGAGTCTATCTTGTACAGTGTTAGTGATGAAATAGAGATTCATCAGTAGTGTAAAAGTTTTTGGATATTTTGTAGGTAGACACCTGTAATTCTTTTATTTACACTTTGGTCCCTCATCCCATCTCCTTACATGACCATACACGTGAGGTGGTGGGCTTTTTGTAGGGACCCCCTGATCAATGGTGTTATTGTTTAGTCCAGTAAAGTTGTACTTAAGTTCAAAAAATTTTTAAAATTTGCATGAATGCCCTGTTACTTTTAGAAAATTGCATTTATATCCTTTCTAGTACTGAATGATTTAAATATTCATGGGAAAATTACGTCGAGGTCCCTTGACTTTGAAATTATGTTCTGGATTGAATTTTTACTTATTTTTATTTGCATTTCAGTCATTGTCAATGTTGTTTTTTATTTTCTTTATTTCTTTCATTAAAAATATCATTTTACATTTAAAAGTTATAGAAATTTTATTTTAGGTGCCCGATATATTATAAAATCACATATATTCTTTGCATAGTATGTTAACATATTTTCTTATATTAAAATTCAAAAACATTCCATTTATTCCTTTCTTGCATTAAAAATTCCATAAAAATTATAAAAATATTTTGAAAAATTATAAAAAATAGGATTTGTGAACCTATAGACCAAAAATCACAAAAACACTTCAAAAGAAAAATGAAAAATTGCAAATCCTCTCCAACTGTAAAAAATCATATAAAAATCATTTAAAAAAAATCCAAAAATTGTGTTTTCAGTTCATTATGATATATATTATATGTAATATATTAAAGTTAGTTTTGGAAATTTTCGAGTCTTCATATATTTTTAAATTCCAAAATAATTCAGCTACATATTATTTCTCACTATTTGTAGATAAAAAAAGGGTGTAAAATATTAAAAAGATAAAAAGAATTTATTTGGTTCATTTTGAGTATTTATAGGTATATTTATATAAATACTAGCCTATTATGTCTATCTATACCTATATTTACTTATTTTATAAATTTTATAATTATAATTATTAAGAGCACACAAATATTTTTAACACCATTTAAAAAATAAAAAGGACTGTAACTAGGGTATTTTTTGATTTTTTTCTATTATATATGTATATCTATTATCTATTATATTATCTATATATAGTTACATATATATTTTACTTCTACTTATTAAAAAAGGAAATAAAAAATTATAAAAATATAAAAATTATAAAATAAAAAACAATATATATAACTAAAAAATCAAAAAATAAATATTGAAAATGCCCTAAAAATAAAAATCCCCGTAACACTAAAAACCATCATTGTCTGTTGTCATTTTTTTTCTCTATTCCCCTTGCTCTATGTGTTCGACCTTTACACATACTTAACATATACATGTTATTTGTAGAGTTATAATAAATTTTAACTATATATTTTTGTTTTCATTTCTTCATTTATTTGTGGGTCCGCATTGTGTGGAACGTAAGACCCACATAATTCTTGGCTCGACAACATTGATATCCATATTATTCATATCATTGATAATTAAATCATATTTAATTATCTTGGATCTCCATTCTCATGTGTCTAAATAATATGAATCATGTTCAAATTATTCACGCTAATTACATCATATTTAATTATCAAACTCCCAGTGCTCAGAAATATTGTCAATAATGGAATTATCCTTAAATTCTTTCAAGAATAGTGCGTTTACTCTATGGATACTTGGAGATAAGGATATGGCGATTGTGCGTTACACATATAATGACTTGGATATTGAGATCATATCTCAAATCCAAATCTCGGGGGAATCTCAAAGATGTTTGATTAAATCAAAGCCATAAATCTAATCTTCTCATTGCATCTGAATCATATTCAGACCAATGTCCAATATTTAGACTAAGATCAGATTACTTTTCTACTAAGAGGATTCACTAAAATCCAAACCCATTTCATCACTCATTCAAAATGGAAGCATCATGGTTATACAATCGTTTATGATCACATCACCCTCAAGTATTCATAATACCCGTACATCCTGCATACTGGAAGACCTAGAATAAACTTGAAGTTTCAGATCACTTTTAGACTATCTTCTTCATGGTTTATCATTAAGTTTCTCATTCGTTCATTTGGAGTTGGTATCTATCATATGCTTCTAAAAGCATATATCATACGTACAAATTTGTGTCATGATTCTAAAGCAAGATGATCGTGCAAGGAAATTTATTGGTCCCAATACCTCATGAGTGAGTTCATGTCTTCTGGTTCAACAATGGACCTGTATAATCCCTTTGAGAGATCATATTACTCATATGCCTTCATATGTACACTAGCTTTCTAGTGTATAGGCCTTGATTGGGTCATCAACCTAATGGTTTGCTGAGTGAACATACTTAGACATATAGAAATACGTTTGTCTCTGGTAAAAGGATGCATGCCTATATCATGATACTGTGCAATATTGGTCTTGGTTATCTTGATCTCGTTAAGTCAACTCTTTGACCTAACTTATCTAACACTTCTGAATCTCTATTCCTATGTAGAGGACATGCATCAAGAGGTCGGTCATATATTAGACTTTAGAGAAGGATTTCCATCTCCTTCTCATACTGGAGATCATCTCTTAACAATCATTTGACGGTGTTTGATGAATCCTCAATCTAGCTCTTTAGATATCATCCAAGCACCAACCTCTATGATTCAACCATCAAACCAATAACTGCATGATCATTAAGATGACCATGGTACATAATACTAATTGTACCAAGGAACCTTATAAGTGCATTCATTCATTTAATCTCACACAATGAGTGAAATAAATCAATAACCTTTATTGATATATCAAAGATTACAATAGCAATTAATGTAGAAATCATTTGGCTTCGACTCACATGGATAACAATGCATTACAGATATCTTCAAAAAAAGTTCTAGTCTAGTATTAGAGAAGATTTCATGAAAACGATAAACATTTTTTTAAGAAAAAAATTGATCATGGGAAGAACAAGTTTGTGAATAATTCCATTATAGCATTTATCTTCAAGACGGGAGACCATTAAAAGATTGAGAATTATAGGCCCATCAATCTCATCAATGTCTCAATGCAGATAATTTCCAAGATCCTAGCAAACTTATGAGATCTGAAATTCTATGACCTTTATTCTCCCAACCCAATGTGACCTTTGCAAATTCGGGGGATCTCTGATTGTTTTGTAATTTCTTTAGAAATCCTTGCAAATTGGGGACATACTAGAATACATGGTCTTATTCTAAAAATTGATCTTAAGAAGGCTTTTGACACCATTTGTAGGAAATGCGCTTGAAAATTTTGGGATGATAAAAAAAATTCAATAATTAGATCTTGGGTTTTTTTAAAACTACTTTGAATCTAAAGGTTATTCTTAGGCTCTGCCCCCTTCCTAAAAAGAAAGAATAGTACCATACTCTTTTTCAAGTTAACTGGCTTATCCTCAAGGGGGACCGTCACCTTTCTTTTGGACCCGCAATGTTCTATAGTGAAGTGCACAAGATTGGTGAGAGAAATTCAAACCAGATATGCCTGCCTAAGGAGTGGAGGACTCGCTCCATGGAATGGGTATTTTGAAGGCTAGTATGATCTCCCATCATTCTATATGTTTCCTTGAAGTCCTCCCCCTCTCAGGAATGACATGCTTTGATCCTAAGTAAGAACTCAACTCCTTGGTCTCTTCCCTATCTATCTAGTTGACTAGCTTTAGAAATGCTTGACCAGGGTATTTCTCTAATCCACTAGTGAAAGCGCTTTGATATCTTTATGAAGGAAAAGACAAGGCACTTCCAGAGATGCGTCATATTAGAATGTTCTCTACCTTTCTTCTTCACAGGAATGGGTCCTCGAAGCTGCATCAAAATCCCATTCTAGAAAGAAGTCCCTCTTAGGTACCCCTAGTATTGGAGCATGAATGTGACTTTTTAAAATGTTCGCACACTAGGGAGGGAATCGAGGCATTTGACCGTGGAATTGCTCACAAGCCTTCGCTCTAGTTAATCCCCTATATAAGGGTGGCTACTTCTGATACCTTCTGCATCTCCAGCTCTCGATAGGCATACTCCTTGTTACATATTTTCTTGAATCTGGGGCATTCCTTGAGATCCTTAGGGACTCGTGACCAACTAGTTAGTATGAAAAATTATGGCAACTCGATGGGCTTTTTCAAAATCTCTCGGCGATCTAATAGGACAAACCTCCATCCCCTCTTATTTTTATAAACGCCATCAACACTCTCAACTATATGATGAAGATCTTAGCTAAGACTAGTCTCACCAAAGGATTCTCAATACCATGTGAAACCTACACATCATTAACACCCATTTTATGGACGATATCCTCACAGAACTCCATTATGAGGAAAATACGATTAGATGCCTGAATATGGCACCCAACATCTTCTCCTCCAGACCTAGGTTAGAGATTAACAAAAAAATTCCTAGCGGTGTCAGAAACCAACAACTTGTCTAGTTTACTAGGCTGGAATGAAGAAGAATTTCCCTTAACCTACAATGGTATACCCTTGTCAAGCATAGCCTTGCCTTGCCCCCACCCCCCAGCCCTCTAGTAGACAAATCTCCATTAAGCCACAGTGCTAAAAGGCCAAAATTCTCTCCTTACCCTTTAGGATAGCTCTACTCAAATAATCATTTACACCCCTAGTGAGACATTTAAAGGTAAAATCTCCTTCACTCTGGAACTATGTTACTACTAAAAATATTGCATTATCTATCATGGGCGTGCCTCTGTCACTGCTCAAAACAGTTGTCTCAAGGCCATCAAGGAAAGAACATGAAATTTGGGTTGTACTCGACTTTTAGAGTCTGTTTGATAACCGGGTTACTTCGAGGTAACCCAGTTTACCCCTTTCTATTCTTGTGTTTGAATTTCATCACAAATCACAGTGATATCACATCACATTCCTTATTCCAACCCTCTCCAACCCTCATAACCATTCCAAACAACTACTATTCACAGCATGTTATCCCAGTCCACCCCATCTTACTAACCAAAGAGGCCCTTAGAAAATAATTTTGGATGCTTCAACTTGTGGAGCGGGTTTTGTCCCAGTAATCTAGCTTGCCTTCTGATGTTGTAAGCCGAACTTAGTTGCCCTGCTGAGCTTTTTAAGTGGAACTGAATCTCTGAATCTGACTGTATTTTTCTAAAAAAACTTATACATACATGCATACATACATACATACGTACGTACGTACGTACGTACGTACCTACACACACACACACACACACACACACACACACACACGCGCGCGCGCGCGCGCGCAGGCATGCATGCATGCATGCATTCATACATACATACATACATACATACACACACACACACATACGTGTGTGTGTGTATACATAGTATGTGTGCTGACACACACGTTGAAAGTTATTATGTTGTTAATATCCATGCCTTCTTTTCAAGAGACAACCCAGACAAGGAGTGGAAGTTTGAGAAAGTTGGCAGTTGTTTAGAAGCTCTGACCCTTGAATCACCAACTGTGATAAGGACTGTTCAACAAACTTGCATCATAAACAGTAGCTCTGATTGCATCGTGTCATACCTCTAACATCGTACGGACAAATATTCAATGAGGTGATGATTAATGAGTGCAGGAAACAGCCTCCTCTGCGATGATTCTAATTAATTCAGTACTTACATTTAAAACGTCATTGGAATTATTTAATGCCGCCTCGAATTGAGAGAAGATCATCACACATGATCTACTAATGGTTGTCGGGCAAGATGAAACCAGAAGGAAGTTTTAATTAAATTAGCCAACTATTGAATGGTGTGAAGGAATCACACGTAGCGTATAGCTAACAATTTGCATGCAAAATAACGACCAGAAATCCGTATTAAATAAAGTCAAGATATCTTTAATATATATATATATATATATGCAACTTTTTTGTTTATCCTGTTCTCAAAAATGTCAAAGAGAGCTGTTTTATTGTTATAATTACATGAAATACTGCACTTGTAGTTAGGAAAAGGATCGCTAAGATGTCGTGCTTAATTATTAAAACAGTTCTATAATAATTAAAATATGTGCAAATATCCATTAAATATTCTAACATATCAAAAAATTGTCAAGAATATAATAGAAATGATGACATGATTTTAGCATTTCTCTTTTTTTCTTCTTCCGAAAAATGATAACATGAGATTAGTGATCACATCACGTATAATTAGCTGAAGTCAGTGTGATAATATGGATGATACAGTGTGACCAGAGATTTTCGTCAGTTTTTGTCAAACAAAAAAAATGCGAGTGCATGGGGGACATGGAAGACTTTTGAGGAGGCAAAAGATATATAATACCCAAACCCTTTAAATGGTTTAGTTGATCAATCTGGTTGAGATACCAATCTCAGATCCATGTACGCCAGTGCATCTTTGTATAGTTCAAGAGAGAAAGATGTGGCCTTATGCATAGTTTGCCACTCAGAGAGAAAGATGTGGCCTTATCCATGATTTAGGTGAGCACTCCTGATGGCGAGACTGGGATCCGATGATTATTCCTCTCCAGATGCTAGAGGTTCATTCATAGGCGTGAAAACTCTTGCATAGTTTGCCACTCACCTCTCACGCCCGAGTTTGTGTGTCTTGCGAGCGGCTCACGCAACTGTCGACGATGGTTTAAGCATGAGGTCACACTTTGACATATTTAAACATGTCCAATGAGCAACCATTATTATCGAGTATAGAGATCGAAGGATGGGTCCGAATTAGGATTTGAGCTATCATCTCAATAGTTATTCAATATAAAGTCTATATACGTATCAAATTCTACTCGATTTAGCACATGAATGCATCCCCGGGAAAATAGTTCCTTTGTTTTCCAAGAGACAATATTACAACTAAGGTTTTAAAAAATGAGAGGCAAATTGAAGTGGTTTTATATAAGTAAAGCAAGGTGTAAGCTTAAAGGCGGTCAAGACGTAAACCTCAACTTTTCTGAAAGGAAGTTAATTCATTAAGAGGTTGAAAGTTTAAGTATTTTTGTTGCTCTAATCATTCCTATAAATCATGAAAGGATTTGAATCAAAAGTTTAGGAATTCATCCTAAAATTGTTCATATTCAATATTATAACAATATTGCTTGTTGCATGTATAACTAAAAGTTCACATGTAACTTAGGGGATTAAGTACCTTATGTGACAAAATAAAACTTAGCATTGTTCTTAGTAGATTTTGCAAAATTCACATTTAAATGAAATTACTAACAAAAAAGGTTTTTAAAATATCAAGTTCTTAAACAACAAAAAAATCTCAATCATGTAAGGTTATCTTTTACATGGTAGGGGAAAAATGTAAGTATATGGTCAAATCAAATTTTACCTAATAATCAAAGAAAGATAAAAGATATTATAAAATATCGTCAATAACAATGAAATATTCCCAAATAAAGTTATTTCTTATTAAGTATCAATAAATATAATCGATTAAAACATAATTAGCACATAATTTCTTCTTAAGGCATCTTCTTAAGGCATCTTCGTATTCCTTAGAAAATTGAGGTTGTGTCTCCGTACTTGTTTGCCCGGGTTCTTTGGGTGATAGGCACACCGCTCTAGCACGAGAACATTCTCACCTCTTCAATAATAAGGCAACTTTTGGTTTATCTAGAACTTGCACCATAGTTGAGAAACATCAAGCGGCATCTATTTTATGGGCGATTTGGTTGGCAAGGAATGGAACTATTTTCTGTGGGGAGAGATTTTATATAGAAAATGTACTAGTTCATTCCAGACTCCTTTATGAGTCTTGGTCATTGTAATCTATGTACTTAACTTGTGAATATAAGTTTTTGGGTGTCCACCTTTACGGTTTGACACCCTTTTTCCTTCAAATAATAATAATAAGGCAACTCCAGAGCACTCCAGGGCAAATCTAGTCTTGGAGGATTCCTAAAAGAGTGAAAGTATTTCTTTGGTTGTTCGAGAGAGAGCAGGTGATGACCGATGCTTGAAGGGCTAGACTCTTTGGGACTAACAGCTCCTGCATGCATTGTGGAGAGGAGATGGAGGATGCTAATCACCTATTTTTTCTTTGTTTTTCTTCGAAACAGATTTGGGTAGGGACCAATTTACCGACTGTTGCATCTTCAGAGGTTATAGAGTTCTGGGAGTCCATTGGTCTGTGCGGAACTTGCACAATAGCTGAGAAACAACATGCGACATCTATTTTGTGGGCGATTTGGTTGTCAAGGAATGGAACTATTTTTCGTGGGGAAAGATTTTATATCGAAAATGTAATAGAGCATTCCATACTCTTATATGTGTCTTGGTCATTGTAACCTTTGTACCTAACTTGTAAATATAAGTTTTTGGGTGTTCATCTCCACGATTTGACAGCATTTTTCCTTTAAAAAAAGAAATTGTCTAACTCGGCCCTAATCCACCTATAAGTGGAAATCTATCCCAACACGATTTGTATAGTAATCAGTGCCTAGCCCTAAGGTTTAAGCTACCTTCTAGCAACATAGTTGATGACCAAATTGAGACTTATCCAAAATACTTAACCCCATAGATCAGCTTAATTAATATTGATATTTGACCTCTCACTGCAACAGAGTTTGGCTAAATTGACGTTTAGATCTAAATACCCACACTTCTGAAAGTTTAGCCTGCGATATATTAATTGGTATCCTACCAACTTAACACATTTTTCTATGCTCAATGATTGTTTGCGTGTACCTAAAGTAAACAGTATGTATGAACAGCAAATCAGTAATGACTGCAGGAAATAAGAGAAGAGAATGAAAACAGGTACTTGTTGCCGACAGCCTCATGGAGCTGAAAGATCATGGCTTCCTCCTCCGCAGTGAAGTTCCCTCTCCTTATATCAGGCCTTAGATAGTTCATCCACCTTAACCTGCATGATTTCCCACATCTCACCAACCCTGCAGTTGATGTACATGCACGTTATGCATAAAGTTACACGAGCCTTGTAAAGCCTGGTAAGAATTTATCTATATGATACATCTTAAACGCAGATTGAGTATAATATGCTGTACTGTATAGTTGGTACCTGCTCGGAGAGGAACCAATCTCCAGCTGGTGGTGGGATGGTTGAGGAGGAAGGACTTGAGCTTCATGTCCTCCTCCTGAGACCATGGTCCCTTCTTCAGACCTGAGTGATCACCACTGCAACAAGGGGCACGGCCCATTGGTGATCAGTGGTGGGGATCTAAAGGAGGAAGTAGAACATAGGTTTGCTCTATATTTATAATATACATAGAGAGAGAGAGAGTAGATTTCTGCTGGCTCATGCAAGAAAGAATGTTTTGTTTGCATAGCTTGTCAAAGCAAGCAAGAAGAGCATCACCGATGTGCATTTATACATGTGGTGTTGCCAACTGGAATTTGTAAGCAAGTATTAATATAATGATCTCCTTCTAATGCATTATTTATGAATTTGGAGCTATGTACGGAGAGAGGGAAGTTGCGATAAATACGGAGATATAGTGATGGAGTGCAGATGTTAGCATCCTGAATAGGTCATAGTCAATACCTGTCTGGCTGCATCTTACTTATCATGCAGATATTAGCACCCCATGACCCCAATTTTACCCTTTGTTTGTATAGAAATGATCACTGAGTTTCATTGAACATGTTCTCTATACATCTTACGTAATGATGCTTCTTATTTATATAATAGATGATCTCCTATTGCAAATGCTAAAGGTAGTCTTCACTTTGAAAGATTCCTTACCTATGATCCTCTCCGTAGTCTCTTAGCCATGCAATAAATATACAAGGTTTAATTGTTTTTAAATAATGTACAAATACACGACAACAAAATTTGCCTATGATAAATGTTGATGTATTAGTTATCTTCTACTCATTCTATGTATTTTCTATTCTTTCTGTCTACATTATGTAATTTGTCCAATAGGTTTCTCCTTTATATAAGAGAACTCTAGGGCCTCATGAATAAGAAACTCATTATTTTCTCTCCACATGGTATAAGAGTGACGGTTCTAGAACGGAGTTCTCGTACCTAGAGCCTTAAACCCACTCATCACGTCCTTCTCCTTCGCTTTGCGCACCGCTGGGAGCCACCCCAATGATGTGCGCCACTGTTGAGGGCCTCTCCCACATCGTGCACCACCACAAGTGTTCTCTCATGGAGGGTTGCACCGCCGCAGCACCTCCCTAAGCCCTTACGGTGCCTCCAAGCCCTCCCAAGTTGCCCAGGCGGCAGCCAGGCCCCCGGCAGGTCCTAACACCCTTCCCAGAGCACACTTGACCCTAGAGCCACCACCTAGATCTATTGGGTGCCACCCAGCAACATTGTGGTCATCCGACCACCACCTATGTCCCCCTATCGACCACCTTTAAACTGCCTATGGCCCTCCTATTCCTCTCCGGCACTGCCCAATACTCCTGAATGGTCTGATTTTGATCAAAAAAATGATTTAAACTAATAAACCACTTTTTTCGACCCTCGCATAGATTGAAGATTAACGAGGATGATTGTATGAGTCTAAACATATAACTAATCCTCAATATGATTATGCAGTTTCGCTCGGATTGGTCTACTATCTAAGTCGAGTTCCATTTTGGCCTCTTTTCTTCACCATGTCAGAAAGCATGGATGATATCTTCTCTTCATCTGGTGCCTTTATGGACTCGACTCCCACCGTGAAGATAGATGAGACTAGAAATGAGTTGTGGTCCATGTAATTCTTGACTCCCATGCAATGCAATAACAAGGAGAGCATTCTGACACAGTTGGAGTCGATGGATAAGACTGGGGATAACGCTTCGTAGAAGTAAGATGACATGCACACACATATTTGGCCCTTTGGTAATCTCATGATGGAGATTTTCAATGACATTGTGAACTAGCCCACCGTCAAGGCGATGTGGGATATCCTGGCAGCCACATATGGTCAAGTGAAGAATGAGGCCATGATTCATCAGTTACAGTTAGACATCTACATGGTCAAGCAAAATGGTCGACCTCTGAATAGCTTCTACTTTTCGCTTCATGGCATATTCGAGAAGTTTCACATCTTCATGCTTATCACCACATCTACTGAGCAACATATGACATAGAGAAACTCCACGATGGTTGGAGTTTTTGTGGCCACAGTAGACCTTAAGTATGAGGCAACATTCATACATCTTCTTACTGGTGCAACTATACCACCCGTGAAGGAGGCATAAAATCACCTCAACAGGATCATTGTCCCACCTCCTACCAACATACATACCTCCTCATTAACGGCTGCATCTTGCGGTAGAGGAGGCTCTACTCATTTCATAGCCGGTAGTCCCCCGAATAGAGGAGGAAAGGGGTTAGCGTGGCCCATGCACCTACTGCAGTCATCCTGATCATTCAGAGGATACATGCTATCAGAAGCATGGATATCTCGCTTCTACTTGTGTGGCCGAGCAGGTTGAGCCTCTTGACAATTCAACTCCTTTTATAGAGTTGCGAATAGATGACATCGTCTCCCATCTGAGGGAGATCACGACTTCTACTGCCGGTACCACTACAGATTCCCCAGATGTTGTAGCTTATGCTCTATCTTTCTCGAGCTCCTCTAGCATATTCTATGTTGTTGCCAGTTGTAGCCGGGTAGATGTGACAAAGTGGATCATGGACTCTAATGCTTCCCACCATCCGCATGTAGATAGAATGATGTTCTGTTCATACAGATATATACCCCATGGTAGATTGGTTGTCATTGGAGACATGGTTCATTTATTGATTATCAGACATGAGGATGTCCATTTAACATCATCTGTGCGAATGTAGAATGTGCAATATGCACATGATTTTAGATGAAATTGCTTTCTATAGCCAGATCACTAAGGATCTACATTATCATGCCATTTTTGGCCCCTCTTTTATTATGTTTCGGGACATACTCATGGGTTGGGTGATTGGATGAGGCCATGAGTAAAGGGGGCTCTGTAGACTAGTACCGTCTAAATGTGTTGGTGCCTCTACCACTCCTACTGGATCAGTCTTACCATAAATGTGGTACCTCATTTTGGTTACCTTCCTCTATAATTTTTTTGTCATGTACCCCCACAAATATCCATGTATTCTATCTTCCGGTGCGAGGCTTTCCAGCTTATGAAGCATCACCACTTTTGTTTTCCCAGTCATCAGAGTCGTAGAAGTAGTAATTTATTTGAGATTGTTCATTTTGACATTTGGGGTCGCTGTCATGTTCCTGATCACCAGGGACACATTTTATCTTGTAGCTGTAGATGATTATTCTAGACTATTTGAGGGTTTTCTTTTGACAAACAAGTTTGAAGTTGGGTCTATCATAAAATATTTCATTATTGAAGTAAAGAATATTTTCTCTACTATTGTTAAGTTTATATACTCTGATAATACCTTAGAGTTCCGCATATTACAACTTTCTGAGTTCTTCAGGTCTCTTGGGATCATAAACTAGCCTTATGTGCTTACACTACTCAAGAAAATGGTATAACTGAATGAAAACATTGTCCCTTACTTGATCTTACCAGGACACTTTTTATCCAGCATCGTGATACCCACTCTTTCTAGGTTGATGCGATTCTCATTGCTTGCTATTTGTTGAAATGCATGCCATCTTCTGTCCTAGGAGAGAAGGTCCCTTTCTCGATTGCACTTCCCGAGAAGAACCTATTCTCCCTTACACCCCGATTGCTTGGCTCTGTGTCCTTTGATTACTATGTGTCCCCCAGTCGTGATAAGATCTCCCCTAGAGATGTCAAATATGTCTTTCTAGTCTACTCTGTACCTAGAAGGGCTACCGTTGCTACTTTGAGTATGTTATCATTTCTCTCCTACAAGTGACAGGTTGACTTCATATGACTCTGGAGAGGAGGTATGTGTGCCTCCTCCTCTTACGACTCCATTACCTCCAGTAACACCACTAACTCTACTACCTCCACCACCACCACCTCCTCCACAACCACCGCCTGCTCCTGTGGCTACTCCCTACACCACCACCCCGTACATTGGACCAAGTGTTTCCATGTTTCTATGTTCACTCTGAATAATATGGGGAGATCCTCAAGCGCATCACAGAAGCGTGATGATCGCATCGTATGCGTTCGGGAGCGACTAGTCGCACTAGTTGCTTCAGGCAACAAAATTTTAAAATTTTTAAAACGATGAAATCGCATGATCCAAGAACACTTCTTGAATCGTTTCATCTAAACCGCAATTAGGTACTAGGGTTACCTCTTGAAGCGTGGTTGCGATCGAGTCTCTAAACCAAGAGACCTCCTATCTCAAGTCCGATCCAATGGAGGAGACACTTGCGAGCACGTTGATGAGACGCGTGCTCCTCGCAATCCATGTTGATGATCCAAGTGACAGATCTCTTGATCTCGTCACACGAGATCCATCATCTTCTTCACGAGCGAGATGCACCAAAGTAGATGGAGATCCACAAGTAGATGATCCGGCAGCATAATGACGATGTTGTTGTAATGACGACTCTCACAAGGCTCCATGGTGGACGGCCACTATGAGAGAGAGAGAGAGAGAAAGGTTTGGCGTATAGAGAAAGAGAGAGAGAGAGCATTTATAATTATGTGTCTCGAAGAGCAAGGGGTGCCTCTTCTTATATAAGGTTTTGGGAGTCCATGGATCTCAATCCATGGACAACACACAATCAATGGTTGAGATTGATTTGTGTTTCTTTCAATGTCTATGATCTTGTTGCAAAAAATACAGCAATAATTAATTTAATTTAATTTAATATATATATCGATAAATCAATATATTTAAATTCAAATAAAATCAATTATTTATCCTTGGAGATAATGAGGAGATAAACCATATCCCCTAAAAGGGGGGACGACTACCAACATCTTATGAGATCTCATTATCTCATGAGATCTCATTATCTCATGATATCTCCAGGATTTACAACAACAATTGTTGTAAATTATTTCACAAAAATAATTCATAATTATCTTATGAAATATTGCAATAATGCCATTGGAAAAATGTGAATCAAATTCACATTTTAAAACAAAATGTAAACTATATTTTAATTAGTCATCTATTGTGAATTTAATTCACATCAATAATTAATTAACAAATATAAATCACAATATGCTCTCTATATTAAAAATCACCTTTATACTATGTATATATGATTAATATGGATAGTGCAATCCACATTATTCATATCCATGATAATTAAATCGTATTTAATCATCTCGGATCTCTATTCTCATGTGCCAAAATAATATGAATCACATTCACATTATTCACATCTTTGATAATTAAATCACATTTAATTATCTCATATAACTCTCCTTATAATACGAATCAAATTCATATTATCCATGATAATTAAATCACATTTAAGTATCAATCTCAATACTCAGATACATATATCAACAATGAAATTATCCATGAACTCTTTCAAGGATAATGCGCTTCTCCGCAGATACTTGGAGATAAGGACATGGTGATTGTATTGTTCCATGTATAGTGACTTGGATATTGAGATCAAATCTCAAATCCAGATCTTGCGGATCTCCCATAGATGCTTGATTAAATCAATACCTTAGATCTAATCTTCTCATTGAATCTGAATCACATTCAGATCAATGTCCAACATTTGGACTAAGATTAGATCACTTCTCTACGAGAGGAGTCACTAAAATCCAAACCCATTTAATCACTTCCTAGGAATGGAAGCGTCATGGTTATACAATCGTTTATGATCACATCACCCTCAGGTATTCCCAATACATGTACATCCTACATAGTGGAAGACCCAGATTAAACCCGAAGTTTTAGATTGCTTTTAGACTGTCTCCTTCAGGGTTTTATCATTAAGTTTTCTCAGTCGATCATTGGGAGTTGGTATCGATCGTATACTTTCCAAAAGCATATATCATACCCAGATGGTGATCATATAATTTCCAAAAGTATATATCAAACCTACAAATTCAGTCAAACTTCCAAAGCGAGACGACCGTGTACAGAATTTGATTCTTCCCAATATCTCATTAGTGAGCTCATGTCTTCTGATTCAGTAAGGAACATGTATGATCCCTTTGAGAGATCGTATTACCCATATGCCCTTGCATGCATACTAGCACGCTGATGTATAGACCTTAGTTAGGTCATCAACCTATTGGTATGCCAAATGTACATACTCAGACATATAGTAACACATATGTCTCCGATCAGAGGATGCGTGCCTATATCGTAACAACATACAACATAGGACTTTGGTTATCTCGATCTCGTTAAGTCAACTCTTTGACCTAACGTATCTAACACCTCTGAATCTTTATTCCTATGTAGAGGACCTGCATCAAGAGGTAGGTTAGATATCAGCCTTTAAAGAAAGGATTGCCATCTCCTTCTCAGGATGGATATCCTCTCTTAACAATCATTTGACGGTGCTTGATGAGTCCTCAATCTAACTCCTTAGATATTCATCCAAGCACCAGCCTCTATGATTCAATAATTGAATCAATAGCTGTATGATCATTAAGATGGCCATGGTACATAACCCTAATTGTACTAAGGGACCTATTATGCAAACTAATCATTCTTCATTTTAGATCAGGGAATGATATTCACAATAACATTTATTGCATAATGGCTCACCATGGGCTCGTCTGTCCAACACACTCGCCTTCCATGGTTCGCCCTGCTCATGAGCCTTCTGCATTATACAGCATGCCTCAAGTATGCACTGAGCACAATGTTTCTATTGATGGTACTAATGATTTACATGATGAACAGATGCCCTCTTACAATGGTGGTTAACATGTTCAGGAGGAGACATGTGATCTTGATGGGTCTATTACTGGTGACACACTTTGCAACTCGGGTTAAGTATCAGATAATAACCAGGTTGCTATGACTGAAATCACAAAGCGAAATCAACAAGAAAAATAGAAACCACTCAAGCCAACAGATAAGTAAATTAAAACCAATGTTAGCGGTTTCCGTTATTTATTTTAACTAGGTATAGTGATCAGGGTTGAACTTAAGGAGCACGAGTAAATCTACAAAGTAGTTGTGATCAGGTAATAAAAGACATGTTTTTGTTAGTTTTTAATTTTGCAAATTTTTGTGGTTTTTAGTTAAAGAACGCAACCAAGCAAACAAAGAAATAAAGCATACAAATCAAGCCTTTACAATTTTTATTTAGGATTAAAAATACTCAAAAGTCAAGAATAAAAATATTTTTGTGTTTTTCACATATTCAGATTTTTGGCAATTTTCTGGTGGTTTTCCATTTTTATATGATTTTATAAAAATACAAAAAGAGCAAAACAGGGAAAATAGGGAAACAATGTACATGCACGACAAAATTACAAATTAAAAGTATTTAAAGCGTCCTAATGTCCTGGGTATGAATTTTATTGGAAAGCATGAAGAAAATGCTACAAGGGGGAACTGCAATCCTATTTTTTATTTTTCTAGAATTTTTAATGATTTTTATGAGTTTTTGAGAGCTTTGAGATTTTCAGGATTTTTAGGATTATTTTTGAGACAAAACACGTATTGAAAGTAAAGCATACATAAACAAACAAACACTAATTTTTTGGACTTTTAGCATAAGTTTTATAATTTTTATGTATTTTATAAAACTGGAAGTAAACTTTTTTAGGGTTTTTTGATTTTGAGAAAAATCACGATAAATAATACAAGTTAGTAGGAGATAACAACATTATTTATATAATTTTTATACTTAATTTGATAATTATTTAATTGAAAACAACACATACATATTGTAGGGACCTAATTGCAATTATAGTAAAGTTTACAGGCCAATTTATACATATAAAAAGCTTAGGATGAATAATGCAATATATCCAGAGAATAAGCGCACATGCATAATCCACCATGCACGGTGGTATAAATGCAAAATCTCAAAAAACTTTCATTCAAAGTATAACCTATATAAAGTCCAGGAGAAATAATGCAAATACACCTGGATAGCACGTGGGGTGGCACATGAATTTACTCAAAGAGGACTGTAATGCAAATACTTAAAATAGCAAGGTTCCACATGCAAAATAACCAAACTATTTTAACTACACCAAATATTTACAAGCCTAAATTATAAAAGCAAAAGATCTGAAGAGAAGGATGAAATATACTCTAGCCGGGATAGGTGGCACACGTGGCAGACATCGGGGTCGTACGACTCTGATCAATACATCTGTTTCATCTTATGGTACAGAGGTTGTAGCGGACGTGCGGTTGGATCTGACGGGTCAGTGCTAATCTAACGGCCACAACAACCTTATTGTCGGGCGGCTGTGATGCAAACTGGCAGGGGGACCTGATAAACACGGATTTCGATGGCCTTAAGTTCAACACAAAGCGTGAACTCAGTCGAAGTGTCGACCAATCAAAATCCGAGTTTGATCAACAATTAACCCACACTAAGATCAACAAATTAGAAACAATGTGGAGTTAAAATTTATTTTTAACTCTGCACAAATGATGTATATGGGCAAGTATGCAGAGAGTTCGAACACAGGGAGCAAACAGTGTAGCTCAAGCAAATGAATGCTAAAGTGTGTGAGTGTGTGAAGTGTCTACACTAAGCAAGCAAGCAACTACAATTTTTGTGGGTTTTTAATTAATTTTTTTTATTTCTTTTTTTTTTAATTTTGTATTTTGATTTTTGATTTTCTAATTTTTATATTTTATATTATATATTTTTTTTTTAATATTGGGAAGTAAAGGCAATATAATAAAAGGCAAGGTAGAATATTAATAAAAATGCACAAAAATACTCAAAAATCCAGAAATGAAATGTTTTTGGTCTTTTTAATATTTTTTACTGTTTTTGTGATTTTTGGGGATTTTTCTAGGTGTTTTTGGGATTTTTAAAAGCTGAAATAAGAGAAAACAGTGCAAACAAGGCTGGCTGTGAGTAAAATGTAATTTAAAAATAGCAACCAGTAGCAAAAATATTTCACACTATTTTTCTAATAAAAGTAACAAAATAAGGAAGAAACAGAAGCTGAGTTTGCAATTTTTGGGTTTTTCTACTATTTTTTATATTTTTTTGAAGTTTTTGAGTGTTTTTATATTTTTAGTGTTTTTCTTTTGAAATTTTTACTGATTTTTGGACTGACACTAAAAGATAATAAAATAGACACTAGGTGAATTTTTGGGAATTTTTGGAGATGTTTTAATATTTTTTTGGTATTTTCTAAGGTAGACAGTACACAAAAAGGCTGTTTTTGATTTTTAATAAATAGGAAAATAAAATAAAATCAAAAACTAATTAGATAGCGTTAAAGTACACATATCCAGGAAGTTAAGTCTATTTTTTTGTGGAATTTTTGGACTTCAAGTGATATTTTAAACAATTAGCACAAGTATCCAAACATTAAACAGTCCTGGCAAGGGCATAAGTGCAAATATTGAAACATCCAGGGGCATACATGCAATTTTCCACAAAATATTACACTAAAACTTGCATTTACTGGACTAAATATAAATAACAAAACCCGGAGGGGCCTTAGCGCAAAATGCCCAAGCCGAACACGTGCGAAACACGCGCCTGGCGGGGACCTAAAGGCAATAACCAAAACTATCAGGGGCTTGTATGCAAATATCCCAAATGTTTAACACTTAATACAAACGTTCTGGGACTAAACCGAAATACCCCAAAGGCCGAGGGTCTGTCTGCAAAATGGCCACACACCTCACGCGCACGGGCACGTGAGATGACGTGGCCGAGGACCTTTTTGTGAATACGTAAAAGTTCGGGGGCCTTAAGATAAATATTACAAAACTAAAATAGCTGCAAATGAAAGATTTAGTACTAATATAAAATACAAAAACGCTTGGGGTGGTTTTTGCAAAATACCCAAGCAAAGGCGCGATCAAACGGTGGGGATCATCCCACTTATCCACGTGTCGATGCGAGGCGCGCCGATACCCCTTCGGAAGCGGAGGGCTGAGATTAGATCTCAGCCCCTGATCTGACGGTGCCTGGGGCCTTCAATCGGACGGTGGTTGTGCTCCACGAAGAACAGAGGCTGATCGAACGGTAGCAGAGGTCGAGGGAGGAGCATGGAGGAGCTCCGGTCTGGCGAACTTCTCCGAGCTCTTCCGGCCAACCACGGCGACGCTGGAGCTTTCAAGGTGGCCGAGGATGCTCCTGCAGGTGTCGGCTGACGTCTGGAGGCTTCAAAATCCACCGGCGAACGCCGGTGCTCTCGCGCGGAGGTGGCGGAGCTGCGAGGCTCCAGGTGCTCCGGTGAGAGGGCAAAAACGCTCCAGAAGCTGCGATGGGTTTCAATACCTGCACCAAAAAGTTAGGGAGGTCGAGGGCAAAATGCCTCGACCTCAAATGGCTCTCGAAATGGACTGGGAAGCGCAATAGGGTCTCGCCGGAGTTGCGCTCCGGCGAGGTGATCGATTAAGTGATGGAGATGATCGATTCGACTGAGAACGATGGGGAAAATGATCCTAGAACTAACAGGAATAAAATGGGGAGGGGAATGAGATGGATGGCAGCCTCGATGGCCACTGGCCAGAGGGAGAATACCTCACGGGGACGACCGCCGGAGGTGATGGTGGAACACGCCCAGCTTGCTCAACTCCGCCTCTTCGAAGGTGCAACTTGGAGCTGTCACCTCCACCTTGCTGAGCGACTCCAAAGAAGGGGGGGAAACTGGATGAAATGCGGTTCAACCCGAGAAAGGAAGATGGTGGGTTGTATTTGAAGAGCGTTGGGTGCGTGTTTTCGAGGCATGATCACGGGTGGAGGAAGAAGATCTGAGTGGATCTAATGGAGCGGCGATGGAGATGGATCAGAGCGGCGCAACTTCCATGAAGGAAGCGGCGGCAAAGGACGAATGAGTCGGCCTAGGAAAATCCACCAAGGTGGGCAAAAACCCAGGCGCGCCAGAGCTACAGTAGACGAAGGACGGGCTGTTGACCTGCTGGTCAACAGTCGCTAGCTTCTGGTTGGTCCACGTGGACCAACCAGAAAAAGATAATAAAAAATGTTTTGTTAATTCGTTTAAAAATAGAAAAAGGCCGAATTAATTTTTGGGTAAAAAATAAAAAATGTTTATTTTTTTATGTAGTATTTTATTCCGATTTTTATTTATTTTTATGACTGATATTTTTACAAATTTACGTTTATACCCCTATATAGGTATATTATCTATGTATTTTAGTATTTTATTTTTATTTTGTGTATTTAATCTACTTATTTTTGTTTATTATTTTCTAAAATTATAAAATACTTTTATATACACAAATGTATTTTTATTTTATTTTTATGAATTGTTTTGTATATACATATAGAAAGTATAGGTATAAGTACAGGTAATATACCTATGTATTCTTTATACAAGTGTTTTGATTTTGAGTTTTATTTACATTTTTATTCTGATTTTAATGTACATAATTATTATAAATAATATTTACAACATTATAAAAATATAAAATTGGATAAATAATGATCAAAGAATAAAGTGAATATTTTAATCTGTACACTTATACAATGAGGGTCCAGAACTCAACTTTCAGACCGTAGCTCCGCCAAATGCGAAACCACCACCATAAAATAGATTATTTTATTCTATATACAATTAAAGGTGAGTACGCTGCATTTGGAGTTTTTAATTGTGAGATACGGGTCTGGGAAGTTGGCATTCTGGATTTTTATTCAGACCATAACTTTTTATCTGTACATTATTTTTCTGTGAAATCAATTTTGTATTTTTCTTTATTAAATTATCTACAACTTTTGTGTACAAAGTTTCTTTATTTGATGTACAAAAAGTGGAACCAAAAATAGGTCCCAAAATGAAGAAAGAATGAATAAAAAATATAGGTATTTTATCTGTGTATCTGACCTTATCTCCCCCTACTTTATTCCTTGTCGACCTATTCATCAAGATGCCTAGGTCTCGGGGGTTTTGGATCATAAAATATTTACAATATTTTATTCTTTTTCTTTTCTTTATTTATTCTATAATTTTGGCCTTAATTACAGTAATTTACACACTGTTGAGATGCACATGCATGAATGCTAAGATGCTTGATTTAAGGCTATTTACAGGCATTTGCTAGGGTTTTAGGTGCCAAAATGATAGAATAAAGATGATGAAATGTGGATTCATCATCCCCCTATACTTTACCTTTGCTAGTCCCTAGCAAACACTTATGCAATAAGTGCAAAAAAGAGAAAAGAAAGAAAAAGAAGAAAATTAGATTAAGTTTAATTATCGAACTTGTCTTCGCAAAATCGAAGTTTGGAGCTTAAGTCGGACCTTTGGAATTTAGTGCGGTCGGAACCTTAATGAGAACCAAGTTTGAAATCCAACAGTCCTTGAGAATCCCAAAACTCTGTCCAAGTCTCCTCAATAGCCAGGTCAGAAATACTTCAACTCATACGCAAACTCTTACGACTATGAGTCTGACTCGTACAGTGTAAGTGATATGTAGCTCCCCACCTCAGAAGTGACAAAGAAACAACCTCCCCCAACCTGGTAACTCTAATGCCTCAGTCTAGCAACTCTTTCCTCGAGAAGCGGGGTATTCCCTTCTAAGTTCAAGTGCAACCGGCTCAAGAAGAGGGGGAAGAAGTATAGACTTTTGGAAGCTCAGCCAGTGTAGCCGAGTCTCCCGCTGCTAGCTTCATGAGATGTAACATGGATACCATAAGCTTTTGCTTTATTGAACTATATACATACTCCGGTGGGATTATTAAATTTTCAATCCGACCCACCACTTTTTTGGAGTTCTTTTTGCATTTTTTTTTTCAATTGCATCTGTACAACATATCTACATGAGCAGCATGTACAAGAAATTTTCCTCTTGAGCCAGTAGACTATCCCTCTTTTGAAGCTTTATTGCAACCCACGGCTTCTGTCTTTAGCCTTCATCACCACTAGACCAAGTTGAGGCGCACTTCCTTCACTATAAGAAGAAGAGAGGTTCCGCCTAGAAGTACTACCCTCATATGCTACCCCAAGCCAAAGGAAACTGCCTCCTCACCACCTCATCCGTGGAGAGCTATGTGAAAGGTGCAGGTGTCCAAGTTAGGTCATTATCAACAAGAGTCGTGCGTGTGCTCCGAAATACTCTACTTAGGCAGTCAAGAATCCATTGAACCAAGTCCCGTGATCCTCAAAGAATTAAGTCAACTAGACCTGAAGTACCTCAAACCCAGTTCCTATAAGGTTCCTGTTATTAGGTATATTTTAAGGTCCAATCAAGCTCCAATCTCCGGATTTTACTTAGACTTGTTCAACTGTCAAACTCAATCCAAAAAATGCGAATGCTATGCAATGTAATGCAGAAAATATTTTTGTGATGCAATTTTCAAAGATTTTGAACTTTTTATGGATTTTTGAAAAGATGATGATGATGCATATGCAGATGCATTTTTTTTGTCTTTTTCAAAAAGATTTTTCAAATGTTTTTGGATTTAAATTTTGCAAATGTTTTTGGGAATTTTGAAAACAAAAAGTTTGGCTACAAACTAGGTGAAAACTATGTACACGGGAGTGCTTCTTATATACAAGAAGTGGATTTTAAGAATTTACAGGGTAAGTGATCAATTTTATACATATATATACAGTGGATTTTTGGTGTGATGTGAATATTCCTCAAACTTATTTGACACAAGCTTTTCACACAATTTTTGAAAACTTATAGTCCAAAATAGTTTTTACAAACATTTTACACACATTTGAAAATCATTTTGCAAAGGCTTTTCAAATAGTATATATAGATTTTTCAAAACATTTTTGCAACCATTTTTCAAACCATTTGCAAATCATTTTTCAAACATTTTATTTCACACAAAGAAAAGAAATTTTACAATCCACACAGGTTGAAAACACGAAACAAAATATTTTCAAAATAGTTTTCAATAGATGTTCACAAAGATTTTCAAACTATTTTTCAAACATTTTGCAAAAAACATTTTCACCTGATTTATTAATCAGTAAATACAAAAAGCATTTGAGGAATAACCACATCTTTTTATTAAGAATTTTTAATGATTTTTAAAGAATTATTAGCCATGTTATTAGGAAAATACGAAAGTACGAGTTATGGCTAAAGTATATACGTAGTATATACGACCCCCCTATACTTAGCTTGAGCTATGTCCTCATAGATCGGAGAGAAAAGAGAAGACATAACTCGTACTAAGTATAGACAAGTCTAAAGAATAACGAAATAAATGAATGAGAAGTTGACCGTCCCCCCTATACTTAGGATTAAATAATCCTAAGTATAGCAGACTGTATACAACGCAGGGAGGGTCAAGGGTGGGAATGAACAGATCGTACTCAGATTGTCTCCCCCTATACTTAGGGTAAGATATCCCTAAGTATAGACAAGAAGAGGAGACAATGGAGAGGATCGAAAAGAATAGAAATACTCGGGGTGCACACCCCCCTATACTTAGGACAAAGTACGTCCTAAGTATGGAAAACTGTCTACAAGGGCGGCACCTTTTTGATAGATAAAGAAAATAGAAAAGGAAAAGAAGAAAAGAAGAAAAGAATACTTCAACCGAAAACAGAGTGATATAAACAGATAGATCTGTACAGCGGAAAGTAGCATTTGATCACCATGTATGAGATGTAGATGATGAGAATCAAAGGACACATCTCATACCAGAAGAATGGGGGCTACGTCAATGGTCGGCGAATCATGATCAAGATATAATTTCAAGCGTTGACCGTTGACGCGGAAGGTAGAGGAAGATGACGGTTCGGATATGTCGATGCTGCCATTGTCATGTACCTTCCTGACCACATACGGTCCTTTCCACTTGCTCTGTAATTTCCCTGGGAACAATTTCAGCCTGGAATCAAACAACCATACTCTCTGTTCTGGCTCAAACTGTTTATGGCTGATATGCGAATCGTGCCATGTCTTCACTTTCTCTTTGTACTGTAGGCTGTTCGAAAAGGTTGTATCTCTCAATTCCTCCAGGGCTGCCAATTCTGCTCTTCTCTGGTCTCCTATACTCTCGGGATCTAAGAGTAACTCAGTAACTGCCCAAAAAGATTTGTGCTTGATCTCCACTGGCAAATGGCATGGCTTGCCATAGACGAGACGAAAGGGAGATGTCCCCAATGGATTTTTGAAAGAAGTCCGATAGGCCCATAGGACCGAGTCCAAAAGTTGTGACCAATCCTTTCGGTCTGGGCGGACAACTTTCTGCAAGATCGTCTTTATCTCCCGATTCGATACTTCAGCAAGACCATTAGTCTGAGGGTGATAAGGAGTGGCAACCCGATGGTCAATACCGAACTCGTCAGCAAGGGCCCTAACTTTGTCATTGATGAAATGAGACCCCCCGTCAGAAATCAAAACTCTAGGTACCCCGAACCGTGAAATGATATTTTTCCTCAAAAATTTGCAAACGGTTTTAGCATCTGCGGCTCGGGCGGGGATGGCCTCAACCCATCGGCTGACATAATCCACAGCGAGCAAAATATGCTCGAATCCCTGACTCTTAGGAAATGGGCCCATGAAATCAATTCCCCATGCATCAAAAACCTCACAAAAGTGAATGGGTTGCATGGGCATCATGTCTCTCTGTCCGCAGGTTCCCATTTTCTGACAGTCAGTACATTTCTTCACGAACTCATCAGAATCCTTGAAGAGAGTAGGCCACCATAGGCCGGATTGAAGCACCTTCTGTGCTGTCCTTTTTCCTGAATGATGTCCTCCTGCCTCAAGCTTGTGGCAGTATGTGAGGACGCTATGCTGCTCTTCTTGAGGAATGCACCTCCTCCAGATACTATCCCCTCCTTCATGATAAAGGACGGGATCCTCCCAATGGTAAAACTTGGCCTTAGCTAGGAAGGTCTCAAGTTTCTGCCTGGGCCAACCCTGAGGGACTGTCTTAGCAACAAGATAGTTTACAAGGTCAGCATACCATGGGAGTGAGGTGACAGCCAAGATCGCCTCATCTGGAAAAGTCTCGGTTATAGGTGCACTGGGCTCAGATTCCTCAAGATTCTCCAATCTGGAGAGATGATCCGCCACCACATTCTTGACTCCAGGCTTGTCCTTAATCTCAATATCAAATTCCTGGAGTAGAAGGATCCATCTGGTGAGACGTGCTTTGGCATCCTTCTTAGCCATTAAATACCGGATGGCGGTATGATCGGTGTAAATGGTCACTCTAGATCCGAGAATATATGATCTATACTTATCAAGAGCAAAGACTACGGCCAGCATCTCTTTCTCAGTCACAGTGTAATTCCTTTGAGCGGCATCTAAGGTCCGGCTGGCGTAGTGAATGGCAAATGGTAACCCATCCCTCCTCTGTCCAAGCACAGCCCCAACGGCAAAATCTGAAGCATCCGTCATGATCTCGAATGGAAGAGACCAATCGGGTGGCTGAAGGACAGGAGCTGAAACAACCATATTCTTTAGAGTCTCAAATGATTCAAGACACTTATCATTAACAATAAACTCGGTGTCTTTGGTCAGTAAGTCAGTGAGCGGTCGGGCGATTCGGCTGAAGTCCTGAATGAACCGTCGGTAGAAACCGACATGCCCCAGAAAAGACCGTAACTGACGCAAATTGGACGGCGGATTGAGTTTTCTGATGATGTCCACCTTAGCCGGATCGACCTCCATGCCCCTGTTGGAGACGATATGACCAAGGACCGTCCCTTGAGTCATCATGAAATGACTCTTCTCCCAGGATAAGACTAGATTAACCTCTATGCAGCGCTTCAGCACACGGTCTAGGCAGTCAAGACAAGCGTCGAACCCGTCGCCATAGACCGAGAAGTCATCCATGAAGACCTCTAAACAGTCACCCACCATGTCCGAGAAGATGGACAACATGCACCTTTGGAATGTCGCCGGAGCGTTACATAGACCAAAGGGCATCCGTCTGAAAGCATATGTCCCAAACGGACAGGTGAATGTCGTTTTCTCCTGATCTTCGGGCGCAATGGCCACTTGATTATATCCAGAGTATCCATCAAGAAAACAGTAATGGCTCTTCCCAGCTAACCGCTCGATAATCTGATCAATAAATGGTAGCGGGAAGTGATCCTTCTTGGTGGCCTCATTCAATCGTCTGTAGTCCACACAGACCCTCCAAGAAGTTGGTACTCTGGTAGCGATCTCCTCTCCTGACTCATTGACAACTGTAGTGATACCCGTTTTCTTGGGTACCACATGAAGTGGACTAACCCATTTGGAGTCGGAGATGGGATAGATAAAATCGGCGCTCCACCACTTAGAAATTTCTTTCATGACTACGTCTCGAAGATTCGGGTTCAGCCGTCGTTGGAACTCACGCGACGGCTTAGCGTTATCCTCGAGATAAATGTGGTGGGAGCAAAGATTTGGGCTCAGCCCTTGGAGATCAGCTATACTCCAACCGATTGCCTTGCGGTTTCTTTCAAGAACCTCCATCAAACGAGATTCTTGCTCTCCAGTCAAATCTGCTGAGATAATGACTGGGTACATGTCTGGCTTTCCAGCAAGGAATCTGTACTTCATTGACTGCGGCAGAGGTTTCCGTTCTGGACAACTGGGAGGTGGCAGATCTGGCTTCTGATATGTCTGTGTAAAGGCGACCAGGTCTGCATGGGAGAACTCTCGCTCTGCATGAATTTCTGACGAAGGGCGGCCTGATGGATCATCAATAGACTGTACTGGCTCGCACTCTGTCATGGCTGTCAGCTCAGTAGGAATCAGACAAGGTAAATAGTCGTCAAAGTCATCCCAATCAATGTCTGAATCCGAGGGATCAGAAGATGATGAGCAAGATTGAAATTCCTCAGCACCACTCATCACAACACTGTCAGCCTCATAAATATCCTCATCCAGGAATGTGCTCTCCCGGCTCTCGACTGCCATGAGCTTGAGATACAGTGAATCTGTAGGCAAGGCAAGGGTCGGTGCTACAGGATCTTTCCAGTTGGATTCATCATCAGTCATCTCGAAATCACAAACCTGGTGGATGTCTAGCTCCTCTATCATCTGCTCTGCTTCGCTGGACTGTTCTGAGCATTCTGCCTCTCTGGCTCTGATCTCTTCGATCGTCTCTATTTGTATGGTTTCGCCCTCTACGCGAAAGCATACCTTCCCACTATCATGATCGGTCACCGCCTTGGCTGTGGCCAAGAATGGACGTCCGAGAATGATGGGGGCATCAGTTACCATCTCAGGGATCTCCATGTCCAACACAACGAAGTCCACGGGGAATTTCAGGCCCTGAATGGTAACGACCACGTCTTTCAATAACCCCTTCGGCCTCTTAATCGACCTATCAGCAAACTGAAGGACGGTTCTGCTTCGAAGAAGAGGGCCAAACTCAAACTGCTTGAGTAAGGCTGCCGGAAGGAGGTTAATCGAAGAGCCGCTGTCTAATAGAGTACGATCAAACTGCTGCTCTTGAATCTCGCATCTGACATAAGGAGCTCCTGCGTCTGGTCGCTTGGCTGGCAATGTGTTCTGAATGGCGCAGCAAGTGTTATGCGTGAGCATATGGATTTGATCTCTGTGCCTCTTCCTTCTTCGGACAGTAGTTGTTTCTTTCAGATTCTTCTTGAAGAAGGGAATATGCTCAAACGCTTCTCGTAGAGTCAGCTGAATATGAAATCTGTCAATCATCTCGTTGCCGAACTCTACCTGTTGGTTCTTTTTGGGATTTTCTTTTCTATTCCCCTTCGCTCGGCGGAGTACCTCAGGGAAGGGATGGTAGGGGCCTCCTCAGATGGAGGACTAGGAATCGGTTCCTGTGCCTGTGAAGATGGAGAATCCATACAACAATCATCATTCAACACATATGGATCCGCAATTTGAACAGAAACCTTTCCTTTATTCATATTTTTGTTTTTGTTTTTCGTCCCACAGTCTCTAGATACAAAATGTGGTGACATCACAGTGGCTGGCTCAACAAAAGTAGATGTGGTGGCCTCAGCACCACCACTAGCACCGGTCTTCGCGGCATCAGCACCGCGCTCTGGTTCTTCTCCCAAAATGGTGCATCAGCACCACCGTCTGCATCTGGTATCACAACGGCCTCAGCACCGTTGTCCTGAACTCCATCATTGGTGGCATCAGCACCACCGTCTTCAACATCATCATTAGCGGCCTCAGTACCGCTCCTCTGCTCTTCTGGCGCTCCTGGTTCTGCGTCTGGCTGTCGCTCAGAAGAGGCGCCGCCGGCTGGCATCCTACCGCTCCTAGTAGTCACAAAATCAGCATCATTCACAAAAGAAGACATATCATTCAAATTGTTAACTAGGAGAGGCACCCTCTATGAACTCTACCTGCTCAGATTTTCTTTTGAAATTATTAGGGTTTGGTTCGATCTGAGCGGGTATGGCGGCTTTGCCTTTGATAATATTCCGCATCTCCTGCCGGAACTCATCCCATTTCTTGCCTGAAAGATGCTCGCTGTTCAGATAGCAAGCGGGCAAGATCATCAAGAGCAGGGTTCTCGTAGGCTGGACCTGAGAACCGGACGTCTGTCCCTGCTGGAAATGGGGCTGTTGCTGGTGTTGCTGCTGATATTGGGGGGGAGGCTGGTGATAAGATTGCTGAGGCTGCTGGCGCTGCCTCCACTGCTGTCCCTGATAGGCGGGACGAGGACCACTCGGATACTGCTGGGGCTGGTTGTACTGGGGCTGCTGGTGTTGTTGTTGTAGCTGGCTGCTCTGCTGTCCTTGAGGAGGAGGATGCTGTTGAGATGAGGAACCACCATTACCCCAACGAATCCGGGGTGATCCCTGCGAATCGTTGGCTGGGGGTATCGGTCATACCAAATCCCGTTGACTTCCATCAACGGTTCCTGCTCACAGGAAGGTGGAGGAAGAACTGCCAGTGGCTGCTCCGGCTGATACACCACCATCTGAGTCTCCTGAGATGGCGGTTGCTCTGAATGGTACTGTAACAATGGAAGCGGCTCCGCCTGGATGGTTCACCTGGCGGGTATGAGGTGGAAGCCTGGTTGGAATTGTTGCTGCTGGAAACAACCTGTGACCTTGGAGGCTGTTGTGAATGGCCTGCGCCTCCTGAATACAGAGAATTTGAGTTTTTAGGTCACTCATTGTCTTGGCGATCTGGTCCATCTGGGCCATGCCTTGGTTCTGCTTCTTTTCAAGGATCTCCATGCGGTCCGGCTTCTCACTGATGATCCCATGTCGGCTGCTGCTGATTCAGCTTGGGCTGCGGCTACCGACGATGTATTGGGACCGGCATCGATGCGAGCGATCCTATGAAATGATCCCCTCCTTGTGGTGGTTTTGTTGGGTGTAGACACGGGCCTGAGTCATCACTGTAGAATTTTCTGCCATGCCCTCGTAGATAGCCATACATCATCTTCACCCTTAGAAAAATAGGATCCACCACAAGAGGCGTTGACAAGCCCTGCAGCTCCGGTGTCAGCCCGCAGAAGAAACTCTGTACGAGATTGGGCTTGGAGTGTCGTGATGTGGACACCGGTCGATGAGCTCTCTGAATCGATCCCAAGCTTCATGAAAATGTTCATTTGGGATCATGACAACAATTGCTAATCATAGCTCTAGCTGCATTGGTCCGGCCGAGAGGATAGTATTCTTCAAAAATGCGGTCCGGAGATCTGCCCAAGTGTCGACGAACTGCCCAAGATGCTTGAGCCAATATGCGGCTCTATCAACCAAAGAGAATGGAAAGGCAATCATCTTGATGTGTCCTCGGTTATCAACCGATCATGGATGGTGCTGCAAATCATCTCGAATTCTTGGAGGTGGAGGTGCGCTCTTCGGTCGGCAACCCATGGAACTTGGGTAGCATCTGAATTGTGTTGTGCCGAAGCTCGAAGTCTCCGTGGATAGGTGGGAGTCGAATCCATCGGTGAGTGAGGGATGAAGCTGGGTTATGCAATTCCCTCATGATGGTCTGTGGCGGTCTCTCGCCGCTGGATTGTCTCCTCCTGCATCGGGTCCTCCTCCTCCTCCACCAGCACGGTCTTCTCTCATCTGCGCTATCTCACGCATCAGATCACCCATAAATGTCCCCTGGTCTCGGATCTGTCTCTGCATGGTTTCCAGGGATGCTAACAACGAATTGTTGATGGTTGCCTGATCAAATACGAAATGGAGGGTGCA